>MEHQ01000269.1:128281-485209 GCA_008828725.1 Saccharina japonica
GGCGGCGGCGGTGACGGGGACTGGTCACGATGGTTCGAGCGGGGGGGGCAAGGGCGATGAGGGCCTTGGCCAAAGCACTCGCCCTCGCCGCCAGTCACTGTCGCGCCTCTCGTTGAGGCAGCGGAACGCAAAGTCGCCAGCTCCGGCAAATTCTCAAAAGGGTTTGGCGCAGGCGAGGGCTTGGTCAAGCATGTCTCTCGACCGAACCAGTGCAGCGTCGCCTCGGCGTGATGGCGGGCAATCCCCCACGCGCGACGCAACCCTCCACACCCCCCGTGACTGCACTGGGAGCGACGGCGGGGCCACTCTGTCGCCCTCGCCGCCTTCTGCATCTGCAACGGCAGCAGCGACGGTCGTGGATCTCACCGCCATCTCGAGCACTCCCGGAAACGTGAAGAGGAAGATAGCGGTAGACTCGAAATCTCCCGCCTGTGCCCCCCCACAAAAGGTCCAGGCGCGAGGGTAGGTGTGCAAGGCGGCTGCAGTCGTCTCAACAGAGCAGCAGCAACGACCTCCGATTTGGACGTACTCTGGCGAGCGTGAACGGTCAGTCGGTCGCATGGTTTGGGCGGGGGCAGCCAAATTCAGTAAAATACTACTGGTATGGTATGGAATGCACCGCCCTTGCTAATGCAGCCGCCAGGCTCAGTCCCCCCGTGACACGAACGTTAGACTTGGTACTGCTACAAAATACCTGGTGTGTGCGGGTGTGTGTATGTGTATAACTGTTTTAGCGGCTGCTGGAAGATCGCTTCTGGGGTCGCTGGACGTCTTCATGTTTTAGGGCTGCTGGAACGCCGCTTCTGGGGTTGCTAGGCATCATCATCTGGATCGCTGGGAGGGATATCTGCATCGCAGGATCATACCCACATATTCATAGCACCAAACACATTCTCTGTATCGGAGGGCGGCAGAAACGTGCTTCGGCTGCTAGTCTATTTGTGGAAGATTTGGTCCGTAGCTAGGCCGAGACGCTGTGATTGGCAAGAAACTTGCCTGCATTTTTTCAGAGTCTATCGACGATGTCTTCGGTGGTGCGTGTCCGTGGGGGGTTTACGGCTCTGTGTGTGTTTTACAGGTGCCGCATGGTACCGCTAGTATGTGTACCATACGTGCGTATGCGTACGGATTGAGCGACGACTGGAAGACGGCAGTATGTTCGAGTTTTAGGGTTTGTTAGGGTTTAGACATGATGTACTACACGGATAGGGCGGCAACTAGAAATATATACGCTCGAAAAAGTTCACGGATTTTGAGTTTTTTTCTACGGTCAGGATTGACGCATAGAGGCTGCTGTCGTCAACAAAACAACAGCAGCGGCGGCTCGCCCGGACATGCTCTGGTCGGGCGTGAAACGTGTCGTCGGTCGAGTGGGGCGTGGGGAGGGGGGGAGTACTCCATTTGTTGCTTGCCTTAGTTCTTTGACCATTGACCACGCGTCCCTTTCGAGACGGGGGGGGGGCGGGGGCGGGGGTCGAATTGAGATTGATTGATTGGTTAAGTTGAGATTGAGATTGAGATTGAGATCGAGATTGTGATCGAGATTGAGATTGGGATTGGTAATCATCGAGATTGTGAATAATATTAAGGTTGGGCTTTTGGTTGAGATTCAGATCGAGATTGAGATTGAGATTGAGATGAGGTTGAGATTGAGAGTGACATATTGAGATTGAGATTGATTGCTTTTGTGTTTCATATCATACATACGAGTAGGAGTACAAAGTTGAGGTTTCTCTCACCTCTTCCTTCGGAGCGTGCACCATGTGGCACTTGTCTCCCCTGAAGCAGTCGTTCAGGTGGAAAAACCTACCGGGGGTGTGTTTTTTTTCAATAGTAGGACACAACCGTCTGCCATTTCAGTCACACCCAAAAGCATCGCGAATCATTTCCAATCTCGAAGGCTACATACTCGTAAATTATACTCGTATGTATCACAAATAACTTCAGTTGCTAGGCCTGGGCTCTGGCACAGTATGTACTGGCAGTAGTAATTTACTGATTAACCCGGCCAGTATATTCGCCAGTAGGCTTTTTGTTTTGTTTTTCTCACGCACGCCCGAGAAACACGCCATATTATAGTGCGGAAAACCCACCAATTGTGTTTCTCGGAAGGATGGGAGGAAAGCACTACTGGACGAAGCATGACAGCAGATCTTTCTAAGGCAGCTATTTAGGCACTCTGGTTGGCGAAGGGTATATTATACGCGGCTCAATCAACTTGGAGTCTTTCCCAGCCACAACATTCCGAGCAACCTAGAGTCTTTCCAAGCTCAGCATCCACGCCGGCCGAGCCAACCTAGAGTCATTACCAAGCACAGCATCCCAGCACTGACCACTGGCATAGGGTTCGGGTTTGGATCGGGGGGTCGGCTTCAGGCGCCAAGCACAAAACCCCCGTAAATATCTACTATAAAGGTTCGTCCACCCCTACGTAGAGGAAAGAGGAGAGGCAGCAGTGTACAGCTGCATTCCAGTGTACTGCTGCAATCCAGTATACTGGTAGGTTTGGACGACAGCAGTATAACCGCTACGAGCGTACTGGCCCCGTCGTGAATGATCGCCGTCCAGACAGCGGGGCCCAACTGCTGCCGTGTACGTATGTATCCCCTATGTCCCAAAATATAAGCACATTTTTAATTAAATATTAATATACAAACGGTACTTACATTTTATTTCGGGACATAGTAGTACATACGTACGTAGTGCTCGTACCGGTACGAGTATAGCATTGTGACGGTGTTGCTGTATGCCACTACTATGTACTGGACGGCACTATAATATACGTTTGGTGTCCATATTATTAATTGAGATCCCACGGGTACTGTATTCTCGGCTATAGGGGTGTGCCGATATCGTTCGTGTATGTAAACTCGTGCCGTACTCCTCGAACGAAGGGAGAACACGATGCACGACGCTCCAGGCCGCCAGTTGTGTACGTCACTCTCAGCTCTCAGCAGAAACGATACGTACACATGGTAGAAGACGGTTCCGTCCTGTACTATTAATAGTATACCAAGGTGTCATGTCAAGTTTGAATATATGCAGTATCAACAGACGGAAAGCAGCAGCAACAGCATCTCCACCATGGCACTGCTGTAAGATACCGGTACAGCAGTATCTCGTACGCAGACGACGGATACTGCTGCTGTATACTGCTGTTCCACCATGGAACCACAATATGGCTGTCTGTCATCTGACAGTCCAGTCACAACGTACCGGGGATCGGGGTACATCTTTGGAGACCCAGCGAGCCAACTGGTGATGCCTCTCACCTGCATGGCTTCTTGCTCGGAGCGCGCGAAAGGTCACGATCCTCCATGATAGCAAGGCTAGCTCACAGGCTCCTTGCGTAGCTTCCCGTCCGTACACACACCTTCTCCCGCGTGCTCGGGCTCTATATAGAACAAAAACGCCTCGAGTTTCAATATAAACCCGAGCTGTGCTCAAATACGATATTTACCAAAGCTACGCTGGTAGATAAGGGTGCCACCCAACACAGCAGCAGCATAGGGCCTTGCATAGGTTCCGGAGACAAAAGCTCTCGAATATTCGGTCGAGGTTCTTCGGAACGAGCAGGTGCGCTGGTACACTTCTCAAACAGGATAGGATCGGAAAAAGCCGCCAATTCGAAAAGGTTTTTGAATTTCTTTCGAAACCTCAAAATGCACTTGATTTATGTATTGTATGCACTGTCTGCTGTCGTAGACGAGGGGGTGAAGCCTCTAGCACGGCAGATGGCAGCAGCGCTTGCAGAGCGGGAACGAGACAAGACAGATGCTGTGTCGGCTGGCCACCACCCACGCCTTGCCACCCAGTGGTAATGGAGCACGTGCATCCAGCCTATTCGATGGTTGACTATGCCAGAGTTTTTTTGCCTGGATTGTTGACAGCCAGAGGTCGGACCCACGATTATACTGATGGGCGCACTTTGGCGCCTGTTTGCTCGATTTTTGTCTATTTTCGAGTACCCGGCGGTACAAGAGCAAGCACAAGTCTAAGAGAAGATACAAGAGGGCACGCAAATAAAGTGGATTACGGGGGACCTCCCGCGGGAACACATGGGAGTGTGTCCGGGAGAAACATGCCTGTTGTCTCTACGTATCCCCTGACCGTTACTTATATATCCATCTCGTACACCATAATGTAAATCTGTCAGGAAAGACAGCACTTTCACCCCTTGATTGATGGCAATTTCCCATTTTTTTAAATCCTTGTTTGACGATAAACTACTAGGTTTTAGGGTTTTAACACTCGGATCCACACCCTTCACCGATACAGTACAGGACACCTAATAATAAGAAACAGGCTAACAAGAAAGCCAGGCTGACATTTGGAGGGAAACCAGAAATTGGGGAGTCGTTATATTGAAATTAGTGTAGAAAGCACCCTCTCTCAAAATATGAAATCCAGCCTGGACCAGATTTCCTGTTTCTTACTCGTATTAATACGAGACGTCCTGTAAATTGTACCGTTTTACTTTTGAAGGACCGTTTCATGTCATATTTTTGTCGTACACCCAACCTTAACCCACGGTTTCCTTGTTTCGTTTTCTTCGTCTTCATTTTTGGTTTTCCTTCTTCCAGGAATCCACCAACGCAAACCGAGCAAGCAAAAACAAAAAACATCATGTCCGAGGGCGAGGGTAACCGGAAGCGGTCCGCCTCAACGGCGTCCATGGGAGACAGCGCCGCCCCCTCCCCCCCCCGTCCCCCAAGCACCCCCACAGGCAGTAGCGCCTCCTCCACCACCACCAACACCACCACCACCACCACCACCACCACCACTGCCGCCACCACCACCACCACCAACACTGCCACCACCACCAACACCACGAACGCCACCTCTACTCCGGCTCCGGCCCGGGCGCCGTCCCCTGCCCCTGCCCCCACCCCGCCGACAAGCAGCAAGAAGAAGCAGAAGAAGGGCAGCAGGGGGTCGTCGAGTACGAGCGTGCTCAGACCTTATGTGCCTCCGGTGAGGGGGAGGGGGAGGGAGGGAGGGAGGGAAGGGAGGGGAGGAGGGAGGGGGAGGAGGGAGGAGGGAGGAGGGGGGGGGGGGGACGGGGTGGGGTGGGGGGGAGGGGAGGGAGGAGGGAGGGAGGGACGGGAGGGACGGGAGGGACGGGGGACGGGGTTGGTTGGGAGGGAGGGAGGGAGGGAGGAAATACTTCGTTTTTTTAGCTCTTTCTTCATTGTTGGTGGCGAAACAAAACAAACAATATATTCTCAATGGTTGTCGTCGATGTTACAGCAGTTAGCAGCGGGATTCAAGACGAAATCTCCCAAAAAAGTGTCCGGTCTATTGACAAAACCGTTAAAAAAAATGGGAGAAAAGCAGTTGAAAAATATTTGCCACCTCCTTATTTAACTTGGTTTTAGACTACATTGGAGGATGGCAGTGTATTACGAAAAACTCGACACTGAAAACGAATCAAGCGATGATGTTCGACACACACGTGTATTGGGTGGGAACCGAGAGGATGGCAGGGTGTTTTTTTTTCTGCAGTTGATCTTCACGTCTAACGGAGGGTAAATATACGGGAAAACTTGGATTCTGGGGGGATGGGCGTATCTATCTCTCTGGGCAGAGCAATTTGAAACGGCTGAAGAACTCATGGGTGCCTTGCCCTTCACTAGGAGTTGGCGCATGCGGCAAAACAAACCACGCTCGAATTCATGTTATAGCTGGCGAGAAATTGTACTCAGAAGTTGGTGCTCTTCGTGGGAAACTCGTGGGATGAAAAAAGAAAAAAACTGCAAGGTCATCAGGGCAAAAAATAAAACAAAAACAAACTGCCTGCGTTGTATCGGGCCAACGGCGCCAGAGCCGGGCGCGGCCGCACGCCTAGCTATCATTCTCGTCGCACCTGGTGCCATCGCGGCAGCGAAGGGCGTCTGCGGTCCGGTCTTATGCTGCGGGAAGCGAGTTGCCCCTTGCGAACGCAGCAAGACTAACTGCCGTCTCACGAGTACGGGAAAAATATTGTGTTGTAATGTCTACGATACCTCTCTGTCCGCAAATATAAGGACGGTTTAAGTAGATATATTAACACAAAAATGACCTCACGTTTACGGATAGAGATACGTATCGATACTTCGTGGATACCGCTCTGTCCCGAAATATAATAACCTTTTAAATATTAATATTCAATAAATCGGTGCTTATATCTCGGGACAGCGTGGTATCAAGTCCTCGTATTTATGTATGTACCCGTACAGCAGCAGTGTCTGCGCCACTGAAATAATGATGGGTGTGCTAATCCAAGCCGCAAGCACAACACCAGCAACTTGCACGTGAGCTAGAGGTTGGGCACACTCCTATGGAGAGTGCCGTCGGCCTCACAGAGTATCGGCGAGGTACATCCTGGCAACCTAAGAGATATCGCGGTGTACTGCTGCTGCTGTACCACCAGTATACGTGTGAGGTACCAGGTATCACATGCAGCAGCAGCAAGCATGGTCAGCCTTCGACTTGATGCCCACGTACGCGGGAGAGTAGCATTGTCGTACTGCCGGCCCGCCAAGCTCAAAAGGGCCACCCGAAAAGCGTGACCTGCTCACGGTTGCGCGTCTGTGTATACGCTCCTACTCTGCGCCCCGGGCCTGGTCATGCGAACATCCAAGCAACGAGGGCACAACAGTAGCAACAACGTGGCTGCGTTTGTTTTGTACAGGGTGCAAGAAAAACTACCTCGGTGCTCTCGATGCAGGCTTATGTTTTTCCATTTTATTTAGAATGCTGTGGTATGAATAGTTTTTTAGTGGTGACGTATGTCTTTTTTCCCCTTCGCGGATTGGTTTATTTCCTAAAGAGTTGTTTTGCCGACCACTAGTGAACTCGGGACACTTTTTCCCTTTTTTTTTACGTCTAAATCAACGCCAGTCCCTCCTCTAGCAGTAGACTACTGTAGTTTTTTTTTTTTTTTTTGTGAGTTTCTTATCATGTTGTTGTTCTCTTGTTTTTGTTGCGTGTTTTGTTTCGTCCCTTTGTTGTTGTTGTTGACATAAAAAAAACACAACGTTGTTTTTGTTTTGTTGGGTGTCAGTGTCAATCCGTCGCAAGCGGGAAGCAAGCAAATCGACGCTGCCGCCCATACATACAAGAAAGTCCGCCTCGCCAGCGGTTCTTCGTAGTAGGATGCAAGCTCACCCTTCAATGCGACTCGTCGAACTCCCCCCGGCGCTTCGCGCTTGGTGCAATAAGCGATGTCTGCCTGGTCGGTTAAAACCCAACATTATCCGTCCCGGCATTGCGGAGATGCGAGGGTCTATGGTAATACGACTATGGCCATGAATGACAGGAGTGCCACCCCCCTGTGAAATGTACAACGAGGAATGGGATGTGATTAGAGGAGGAGATGAGGAAAATAGACGGATGTGACATGGAGAAATTTGGGTACACCAGATAGTAGCGAGAAAGACGATCGCTATATTAGGAGATACATGGTGGCCACTGGCGGCGAAACGGGAAGGGGATAGGATTGGCAACACGTTTCTATGTAGTATTATGGAAACCACGTAATGAGCGCCCAAGTGTTGAAGGTGTCTCTAGTAGGAGTAGGAACGGTGCTCCGTCTCGAAAGGGATGCGTGGTCAATGGTCAGATGACTAAAGCAAGTTACGAATGGGCACGCGCCACCCGAGGGTCTATGGTCATACGACTACGGCCGTGCACGACATGAGTACACCCCCCCCCCCCCCCCCCCCCCCCCTCCCCCGACAGCCGTTGACATTTTTGCGCCAATTCGTCTCCCCCTGGTAGTATGATGCGACGAATGCTACGATAGAGGTGCACCATGTTTTTTTCTGAGCTCCTCGCTTAAGGAGCGTCGTATAAACCTCACCGAAAAAATGATTTTGGAGGAAAATAAAAGGGATGCCGGATGATAAATCTCTTGGCCGAAGTATACTCTGAACCATTAAGTCGTCAAAAAAATGAGAAAGTCCGACGAATTTGGGTTAAGAAACCCGATCGTTCAGAAACCGATTTAACCGAAAACTGCTCGTACCTCTACCGTAGCACGCGTCATATCATATGCATCCGACGCGAAGGTCTCATCCATGCCCCAACCACCTTGCTTTCTATAATCCTTGTTTGTTTTGTTTTGCTGCTTGCTTGCCTGCTTGCTTGCTTGCTTGTTTTTGGTTCGTTTGTGTGCTTGCTCTTGGTGCTCGCATACGTTGTCTGTTGGTTCGTTCGCTTCCTTGCTTGGTTGCCTTGTTTGCCCGCCGTTTGTTGTTGTTGTTGTTGTTGCTTTTTTTCTTGTCTGTCTGTTCGTTTTTTTTTGTTTTGCCTTTTCCTGCTCGCTTGGGCTTGCTTGTTTGCCTGTTTGCTTGTTTGCTTGTTTGCTTGTTTGTTGTTCGTTTGTTTGCTGCTTTTGCTCGTTTGCGTGCCGGTTCGTTTGCGTGTCGGTGGCTGGCTGGGTGGGCGTGGGTGACAGGGGGTGGTGATATCGCGGTCAGCCGAAGACTGCGCGCCGCAGCTTACCCTGTCCAAGGTGAGATGCGAGATACAAGTTCAAATACCCGCGACATGCTTGGATCACGAAGCCCAGCCTGACATACCCGGAACATGCTGGGAAAATTCTTGAGGTCAGGCAGCCTGACGTACCCGGAAACATTCTTGGGATGGCAAGACAGCCTGGCATACCCGGAAAAATCTGGGAACATTCTTGAGGTCTCAAGTGACATGGTGACTGTGCAAAGACAGGATGCACAGCAGTAGGTATATATCAGCCTTACATTACCTGAACTGTTCTTGGGGTGACAAGGCAGCCTCACATACTCGGAAAATTCCGGGAACACATTCTTGAGGTCTGGCAGCCTCACATACCCGAAACATTCTTGGGGTGACAATAAAGCCTCATATACATACCCGGAAAATTATGGGAACATTCTTGAGGTGCTCTCACTGCCGGCGCCCCCCTGGCTTGGTGCAAGCAATGCCTCGTCGGTGAAAACTCGATGTGCTCCGCCCCCGACATTGTAGGAAATACGAGGGTCTGTGGTCATACGACTACGGCCATGCGTGACANTGCGTAGTCCACCAAAAAAAAATGAAAATAAACAGCAGTAATGAATGGCTTTGGAAGTCTTGGACGAAGCACGTGCCTATTCTCGTATCTCACACAGGAAAAACGGCGTGAGAAAGCGGGGAGGAAAATGGAAAAGTGCACTTCATAGTAGCTGGCCCAGCTCGTACATAACATTGTACAGATTGTACATCATAATCCAATGTCGAAGCTTGTATGTTCACACCTCCATCTGATCATAGCAAGCGGTAAAACAGCTCAGCATACATAATCAGCAGTGCGGGTGCGTGCATGCACCAGCAGGAAAGAACGTGAACAACAGCAGTACAATAACAGCGGACTGCATATATTCAGTGTACAGCAGTATATCGCTGTGTTGTGATCGATGGTAAGATATTCGTGGTTGTTGATTTATTCGTAATACGTATTATACGTATAACCGTTCTCTCCTCTCAGCTCCAGCAAAACCAAGGTAATTCGTACCAGGTACTCACGTTCAGTCAAATCTGGAATTACACTGTTTGCCTTGGGGTCACGGGTAATTTTGGTGCGAAAAAATGAGTTATTGCCTCTTTTCGAGTGCAGGGACGCTGCCCTACGAAAATAAAACACGTAAGGGACGAAACAGCGTCTAAGACAAGCCCCTGCTGAAAAAGGGCTCTAAGACATTAATATTTAAGACATATTTTAGCCGCTCCGGACCCCGTTTTGAAGGATTTCGTATCTAACGGCGTTATTTTGGTGCTCAAAAACTGCCTTATTGCCCCTTATGGAGCGCAGGGACGTTGCCTTACGAAAATAAGACACTTAAGGGATGAAACAGCGTCCAAGACAAGCCCCTGCTGAGAAGGGGCTCTAAGACATTATTTAAGACATGTCTTAGCCGCTAGAGCTTACCATGTAGGCTCTTCTGTCCCCTCCCCACTTCGACGGTACGTGCCTTGCGTTGTGATCGCGAGAATGTTGCAGCACCTTCTCTTCCCTCGTCGAATTCCGCCTAACCACGCCACGGAGGCGCTCTCAGCATTTGGTTCTTTTGTTGTATGTTTTCAAATAAAGTAAATATTTTCCCCACGGTGTTTATACAACAAAGTGGCGGCAGATACCACGAGATTGCTGCAGGCAGTCGCTATTACCGGGACCAAATATTGTCAGTAAAAATACGTAAATATATAGGTTTTCGTGTATACGGCAGGTCCTATTTACTATGGTCCTCCGTAACAGTACACGGTAGTTGATCTATCTTCCTACGACAAGGTATAAGGAAGAGTTTGGGGGATTGCCTCACGATACCCATTCCAAATCGACAGGTCTAGGTCGCCCCAATAGTTCCAAATTATCGTTGAATGCTACGTACAAGTTTATTTTTCGACGCTCAAATCTCACACGTGGGTCAGACGTTTTGAGTTAATTTGCACTACACAATTGAAAAACGCACAAAAACGGCTGAGAGCGCCTATTAATAGTAGCTTGGGAAGGTACACTTTGATGCAAGTCGACGAGGGAAGAAGGGTCCGAAGGTCTCCTCGCGATAGAAATGCAAGGCACGAACCGTAGTGGGTTAGGAGGAGGGAGAGGAGCCTACTTTGTGACCCCAGATCCGAGTTACGACCAGGAAGGAGAGAGGGAAAGGAAGGGCGAAGATAATAAATGGGATGGAAATAAATAAATAAATAAATGTACTATTGTTGCTACATAGTATACGTGGGTGGGCGGGATGACCAGTATTTTCTGCCTCCAACATAGTATTGATTTAGATCTATCGGTTGAACACTGATCAGGCGGGTCGGTGTTACAACATACCTGGTAGACACTTGAATCAAAGTTCTGGATTCACCTCTGTTTCATCGACAGATCTGGATATTTTGTTTCACGATTCCACCTACAGTAGTACGTGAATCGTTTCCTCTGAAAAATAAATATTACCCCGAGCCCTGTTAATTTTGGGCAATCACGTAATTACCGCTACCGGGAAATGCGCATCCCTGGGTAGTCGAACTCCCAAGAGGGTTGGTGTTTTAGGTCTTCCAGGACGGAGAGTGATGTTCGATCTGCTTGATCTGATGATCTAGCTCATGTTTTCGCCGGGTGGGAGCCACATAGTTCGAATGGTGTAGGACATATTTTCCTGACCGGCATGATCTATTACGGACGCGTGCTACGACAGAGGTAGTCCCAGTGACACTTTTTGCTGATTTTTTTTCTGAAGAATCGGGCTCCTTAACCCAAATTCGTCGTTTTTTCATTCTTGTGTTGCCAAATTTTCCATAGTATACCTACGACGTAGCTCATGGGATTGTTGGTCGGGTAGCACTTTTGGTACGGAGCACCATCATAGTAAATAGGACCAACTATTGTTGATAGTAAAAATATGTAAATATATACATAGGTTTTTGTGGGTACCGTAGGTCCTATTTACTACATTAGCCCACCCGGTAATATAATACACGGCGGTGGGTACCCCCGTGACAAGCCAAAAGAAAGCGCTCTTGAGCTACACATTGCTCTTATCTGTACTCGTAGTGGGAAATTATGCACGAGCTTTTACTATATAGGCGGGGGATGCCGATTTGACCGCTCGTGAAACCCCGGATGCTCTTTCTTTTGCCTCGGGCGCTCTTGAATCGGAGTACCCGCTGTAACATTTGTAACATCAACAATCTTATCGTCCTTCCGGAGTGACACCGTCGGCGCGGCCTCGGGACTCGGACCGGCTTGGCGTTCCCCCGCCATTTTCTGAAACCGCAATCTGTTTTTTTCGCGAAAACGAATTTGCAAAAAACCAAATACGTGCCAAATGGGGAAACTCTACCGCGAGCGCCTGGCCTCTCTGATGACTGTAAACACGCCCATATAAATCATCCTCGAGCTGATTCCTTCCCTTCCCTTCCCTTCCCTTCCCTTCCCTTCCCTTCCCTTCCCTTCCCTTCCCTTGGGGGGGGGGGGGGGGGCGGGTGGGGGGGCGGGGGTACTCATGTCGTGCACGGTAGTCATATGACTATAGACCCTCGCATCCCTACAACGCCGGGACGGAGCACGTTGGGTTTTCACCAACCAGGCAAGGGGGGGGGGCGGCGAGTCCTGCCGCCGCGGCATTCCATAGGAAAGCGGATGATAATTACGTGGGATGTCGGATTACTTGAGATCGAATTTTCGATGTAGCAATCGAAACTGTGCGGAAATTCAATACCTTCGTACCGAGGGGGGCGGGGATGTACTCATGTCATGCATAGCCCCACGGGTTCCCGCGTACTTCATTTTCATGCATGGCCGTAGTCGTATGACCATAGACCCTCGATCCCTATACAATGCCGGGACGGAGCACGTCGGGTTTTCACCGACCAGGCAGACATTGCTAGCACCAAGCGCAAAGCGCCGTGAGGTGCTCGGCGAGTCGCATGAAGGGTGAGCTTGCATCCTACTACGAACAAATTGTCAGGCGGACTTGCATACGGATGACAGCTTCAACGAGTTGATTTACTTTTCGGTGTGGCCACTTCCAGAGACAGCGATGGGAGTGCTATGGGGGCCGTAAATCCCTGCCGCGCGGGGGTTAAAATAAAGGACGGGCGGCGTAGATGGTGGTACTTTTAACATTAGTATTGGATATCGAGCTCGAATTTCTCGATGTATTGAAAAGTAAATGACTCCGGCCGTATCCGTTCTGAAGAATATAAGGGTCGACGAAATAAATCCTTGATCTCACAGCCGAGTGCATTTAGACCCTCCACTCCCCCAGGCATGCATGCATACCTGCCTACCAACCAACCAACGACAAGCAAACCAACCAACCAACCAACCAACCAGCAGAACCAACCAACAAACAAACCAAACAATCAACCGAACTAACCAACAAACAAACCAACCAAACAATCAACCAACCAACAAACCGAACAACCAACCAACCAACCAACCAACTAACCAATCAGCCAACCAACAACCCAACTAACTAACCAACCAACTACCCAACCAACCGAACAACCAACCAACTAACTAACCACTAACCAACCTACCGAACACCCAATCAACAAAAAAAACAACCAACCGACCAAAAAACCAACCAACCCGATCACCCAACCAACGAAGCGAACAACCAATCTATAACCCAACTCAACCCAAGCCAAGCCAAGCCAAGCCAACCCAATCCAACCCAACCCCACCCAACCCAACCAACAGATCAACCCAGAACAAAAAAAACACCTACAGGCACACAGACACACACAAATACACGCACTCACACGGTCACTAACTCACCAGGCTTTACTCCGCTAAAGGCCGCTCCCTGATCCTTCCCGTTCAGAAAGAACCTGATCTCGTTGAACGCGTTCGCGCCCCCGGCCGCCACCGCCGCCGCCGCCGTCGCCGCCCTCTCGCTGGGGGAGCCTCCGGCAGCGAGCGCCGCGGCCGCCGCCGCGACGCTAAGTCGCCCCGAGTCGGAAGCCGCGCCCACGGTGTCTCTGGGAGAAGAAACAGCGAAAACAAATGGTTGCCGTTGTTGACGTTTCGAGGGGAGGGAGAGGGAAAAAAAAAAAAAAAAAAAAATGGGGGGGGGGGGGGGGGCGGGTGGGGGGGCGGGGGTACTCATGTCGTGCACGGTAGTCATATGACTATAGACCCTCGCATCCCTACAACGCCGGGACGGAGCACGTTGGGTTTTCACCAACCAGGCAAGGGGGGGGGGCGGCGAGTCCTGCCGCCGCGGCATTCCATAGGAAAGCGGATGATAATTACGTGGGATGTCGGATTACTTGAGATCGAATTTTCGATGTAGCAATCGAAACTGTGCGGAAATTCAATACCTTCGTACCGAGGGGGGCGGGGATGTACTCATGTCATGCATAGCCCCACGGGTTCCCGCGTACTTCATTTTCATGCATGGCCGTAGTCGTATGACCATAGACCCTCGCTCCCTACAATGCCGGGACGGAGCACGTCGGGTTTTCACCGACCAGGCAGACATTGCTAGCACCAAGCGCAAAGCGCCGTGAGGTGCTCGGCGAGTCGCATGAAGGGTGAGCTTGCATCCTACTACGAACAAATTGTCAGGCGGACTTGCATACGGATGACAGCTTCAACGAGTTGATTTACTTTTCGGTGTGGCCACTTCCAGAGACAGCGATGGGAGTGCTATGGGGGCCGTAAATCCCTGCCGCGCGGGGGTTAAAATAAAGGACGGGCGGCGTAGATGGTGGTACTTTTAACATTAGTATTGGATATCGAGCTCGAATTTCTCGATGTATTGAAAAGTAAATGACTCCGGCCGTATCCGTTCTGAAGAATATAAGGGTCGACGAAATAAATCCTTGATCTCACAGCCGAGTGCATTTAGACCCTCCACTCCCCCAGGCATGCATGCATACCTGCCTACCAACCAACCAACGACAAGCAAACCAACCAACCAACCAACCAACCAGCAGAACCAACCAACAAACAAACCAAACAATCAACCGAACTAACCAACAAACAAACCAACCAAACAATCAACCAACCAACAAACCGAACAACCAACCAACCAACCAACCAACTAACCAATCAGCCAACCAACAACCCAACTAACTAACCAACCAACTACCCAACCAACCGAACAACCAACCAACTAACTAACCACTAACCAACCTACCGAACACCCAATCAACAAAAAAAACAACCAACCGACCAAAAAACCAACCAACCCGATCACCCAACCAACGAAGCGAACAACCAATCTATAACCCAACTCAACCCAAGCCAAGCCAAGCCAAGCCAACCCAATCCAACCCAACCCCACCCAACCCAACCAACAGATCAACCCAGAACAAAAAAAACACCTACAGGCACACAGACACACACAAATACACGCACTCACACGGTCACTAACTCACCAGGCTTTACTCCGCTAAAGGCCGCTCCCTGATCCTTCCCGTTCAGAAAGAACCTGATCTCGTTGAACGCGTTCGCGCCCCCGGCCGCCACCGCCGCCGCCGCCGTCGCCGCCCTCTCGCTGGGGGAGCCTCCGGCAGCGAGCGCCGCGGCCGCCGCCGCGACGCTAAGTCGCCCCGAGTCGGAAGCCGCGCCCACGGTGTCTCTGGGAGAAGAAACAGCGAAAACAAATGGTTGCCGTTGTTGACGTTTCGAGGGGAGGGAGAGGGAAAAAAAAAAAAAAAAAAAAANTGTTCGATCTGATGTGTTGAATGTTCCAGATTTCGATTACATCGAAAAATTCAAATCCAAATTCGATGCGATATCCGATATGCAACGATCATCTTATTCTTTCTTTTAGACCGCGCGCCGGGGGATTTTTGTCCCCCCCCCCCCGTACAATATGATTGTTTCGAACGTTCTATATTTCGATATATCGAAAACTTGGATCCGATACCCAAAAACTAATACCTGGTATTATCCTTCATTTTATTCGTCCGCGTGCTGGCAGGCACTTATTTTCCCGCGGTGTCACTGTACATGGGGGGAAGCGTGCGGGTCAATTTCGGGCCGGAGTTCGTGTACCCCCCTCCCTCGTCGCACCGGTGGAAAGCTGTGGCGCTCCTGAAGCCCCTGACGAAGGACGAAACCAAGGTGAAAACTTTTGCGCAAACATCGGGGAGGACAGCAGCATCACGATCTCTACCAGATATATCTATTTACGAGCTGGTTCAAGTTGAACGGCTCAAATTTACGATCTACCAGATAAAATCTATTCACGAGCTGGTTTCAAGTTGAACGGCCCAGAGTTTGTCATAAAAGATATGAATGACGCTTGCAATATGTACTCGATTGTCATATATACGTGGTATTGCTGACCCCGCCATGAACAGTGGAAGAACCAGATAGTCTATTTACGAGCTGGTTCATGTTGAACGGCCCAAAGTTTTGCCATACAGACGTGAATGGCGCCTGAAATAGCTACTCGATTGTCACATATGTGGTATTGTTGACCTCGCCACGAACAGTGGAAGAACAAGATAATCTATTTACGAGCTGGTTCATGTTGAACTGCCCATTTTTTTTTTGTCATAAAATACATGAATGACGCTTGCAATATCTACTCGCTTGTCACATGTGGGGTATTGCTGACTCCGCCATGAACAGTGGAAGAGAGTGAGATATGTAGCCAGTTTTTCAGTTGAGGTCCTAGGGCTGGGGCTAACGGCGAAAATGTGTGACTCGACCGACCACGGGCCTTATAAAAAGGCCAGCAAAAGCAGTCAGGGGTTTCCATACGAAATAGCGTTGTCTTTTTCCAGCATATTTTTAAACGAGCCGGTTCCAACAGTTGATCACGGCCTATATATAGATCACGATTTGAATGACGGTCTAGATGTCGATCTAGATGACGATAAAGAGATCTACTGTAGATGTCGATCTAGATGACGATCAAGAGATCTAGATGACAATCTAGATGACGATCTAGATGACGATCTATATGACGATCTAGAGATGACGATCTATTAACAGATGCCGATCTTTATGACGATCTAGATGAAAATCCAGATGACGATCTAGATGACGATCTATTAATAGATGCCGATCTACATGGCGATCTAGATTTTTCTAGAGGGCGATCTAAGTGGCGATCCAGATGACGATCTACAGTAGATCATCTACATCCTATTTTTTTTTTTGCCGTTATGATCTGTTGTGCGAAAGCCTCCATCATACAGATCATCACAGATCCCACCCGGCAAACAAGTGCAGTGGGGTACCCCGAATTGAGAGCGTCTAGTGACAAACCAAAACGAGCACTCTTGACCCTTTTGCTATTATACTGGAAAAACAATTCCACACTAAACTCAAGTAGTTTGTCCCCAAACATGTGGGTGAAGTTCTGAAGGGGTTATAACTACACGTTGCTCTTATCTGTAGTGGGCAATATGTAGCTTTTCGTATACGTATAGGCGGGACATGCCGATGTTGACCGCTATTAACCTCCTAAGAACTGGTCCCACGTATTTGTTTGGGACAAACTACTTGGAATTAGTGTGGGATCGTAACGTTTTCAGTTCTGAATGGGTTAAAAAAAATCCCCGAATGCTCTTTCTTACCTTCAGGCGCTCTTGAATCGGGGTACCCACGGCTGTACGCCCTATAGAGCCGTGTCACAGGGGACCATAGTAACTATTTAATAGGACCTATATATGATACACACAAAAAACTTATATATATACCTCTTTTTGCTAACAATATTTGGTCCTATTTAATATTAATAATATTACGGGGGAGCATAGTAAAAACTAGTAAATAGGACCTACGGTAAACAAAAAAAACAAAACATTTCCTTATTTTTACTAACAACATTTGGTCCTGTTAACTATGCCCCCCCCCCCCCGTACTACGAGTGGTCTTTCGTAATATTACTACCAGGTACTGCTTGTAGTACGATCTACATGTCAGTAGGATCGTTCAGATCGGATCTATATCTGCCGCCCGAACTATCTAACACGAACACATGGGCTTTGGACGCATGCTATTATATGTACGATAGAGGTGCACCATGTTTTTTTGTTCGTAGGGTGGCCCGCTTGAGGAGGCTCCCTGCCTCAATACCTGCAGTAGTCTAAACGCTGGTTTTGGAGAAAAATAAAAATGCCACGTATCATATACTATGAGCATTATTGCAAACACAAGAACGAAAATCCGACGTGTTTTGGGTTTAGGAGCAGCCGCGATCGTTCCAAGAAACGTTCCAGCCAAAAAAAAGGCTACTACCTATAGACGCATGGTACGGTAGAGGTGCACCATTGTTTTGCCTTCTAAGGGTGATGACTTGGGGAGCTCTATACCTGCAGTAGCCTGCACACTGTTTTTGGAGGAACATGAAAGCGCTACGACGTACTCGTACGTACACACCCGGTGAGCAACCCAATGGCCTGAGTACAAAATGAAGAATATTTCAACACAAAAGAAAATTCCGAATAGTGAGATTCGGACGATTTTGGGTTAAGTAGCCTTTAATACTTTAATAGGCCATTCAGAAAACGTTTCAGCCAAAAAAAGGTATACCTTGCTACCTCTATCGCATCCGCTGAGTGAAAGGTTGCACACCTCGGTTCCGATATTCGTCCCACAGGGGGGGTGTGTGTGTTGTCTTGATGACAGTGTAGGGGTAGGTTATCCTGATTGCAGTATACGGAGTGTGTTATCTTGATTACAGTATTAGGAATGCGATATCTTGATTACAGTATGGGGGTGCGTTCTCTTGACTACAGTATACGGGGTGCGACATATTGATTGGGGGTGTGTTATCTTGATTCCAGTACAGGGGTGTGTTATCTTGATTGCAGTATAGCGGTGTGTTATCTTGATTACAGTACAGAATGTGGATGTGTGAAAGGTTTTGTACCCTTCCCGAGCGGGTATGCACCGGTTTTATGGTGCCGGCACCACGGTGTACCGATACTGGGCACTGCGGTGTACATCATACCATTGTTGTACAGGAATCAGTTGTACCGCCACCGTGATGTTTGCCGACGTCATCATGATGTACATCCCTCACACCCGTCCGCCTCCGCCTGCCCACTCCTTGCCGTGGAACTCCCGTAACCCTGGTTAGGCTCAGCGTACGAGGACGAAGCGCGAGCGGGCTGCCAGAGGCCTGGAGACGGCCACGCGCCAGAGCGGTATCGGCACGCTCTCGGGGTTGAGCGGCACTTCGCGCTCGTCGGCACCCAGCGGGTCTTCTGCAGGTAACGCTTCTAAAGGTGGTGGTGGTGGTGGCGGCGGGAACAAAGAAGAGTCCCGCGGGGATTTGAAGAGAGGAGGAAGCACGGCGTCATCGTCGGGCAAGGAAGATGAAGAGGAGGGGGACGAAAGCGAGGGAGGCAAGGGGGACGGTAGGAAGGCAACCCCGTCGGTAACGTCGTCGGTAGCGTCGTCGGTAACGTCGTCGGTAACACCGTCGGTAACATCCTCGGTAGCATCGTCGGTGGTGACACCGTCGGTAGAATCGTCGGTAACACCGTCGGCAACGCCGTCGGTAACATCGTCGGTAGCATCGTCGGTAGTAAAACCGTCGGTAACCCCGGCGGTAACCCCGGCGGTAGCTCCGTCGGTAACTCCGTCGGTAACCCCGTCGGTAACACCGTCGGTAGCCGGAAAGTCTACTACTGAGGAAGACACTTCTCGGGAGGGGAAGCAGAGCAACAACCCCCGTCCCACCCTCCCGCCGACGAAAGAAACGCACGCGCAAGAAGACAAAGAAAAACAAGCGGCGAAAAGAAAACGAGATCAAGAACAAAAACGAGAACAAGAACCGAAACAAGACACAGCAGGTGCTCCTAAGGTGCCGCCCCCCAAGGAGCGAAAGAAGCAGGGCGGGCTGTCTGCGATGGATGTCGACGTTAACGAGGAGCAATAGCCGAAACTCGGGGGGAGGAAGAGGAGGAAGTGGAGGACGGGGTGGAAGAGGAGGAGCGGGAGAGGGAAGAGGAAGAGGAGGAGGTAGATGAGGACGGGAGGAGGCAGATAAGGGCGGGCACGAGGAGGAGGAAGAGGAGGAGGGGGAGGGGGGGGTAAGAGGAGGAGGACGGGGACGAGTAGGAAAGGCAGAGCGATGGTAATTAGGAGGAGGGATAGGGCGAGGGGGGGAAATAACAGAAAGCGACAGCAACGGCGGTAGCGGCAGCGATCGCGAATAGAGCGGAAATAAGGCGACACCCTTCAGTTACCGGCGACCCGCCAGGGAAGAGCGGCCAGTGATGCCGGCGACCAGGAGGCTGGGAACGAGGAGAAGAAGAAGCCCGAAGGAAGGAGTGGTAGCGGAAGGATCAGCACCAAACCAGGAGCAGCAACTCCACCAGCAGGAGCATGATAAGCAGCAGCGGCAGCAGGAGGAGCGGCTCATAATCGATGGTTCGGGTGGGAGCAATAAGACTGGTACCCAAGGAGCAGCCGCTGGTAATGCTAGCAGCAAACTGGCGACGTCAGGGGCAATGCAAGGGACGGCAAGGGTGGGGGGGGTCGTATCGCCCTCGGAGAGAGACGGGCCTAAGACTTTTACCTAACTCCTTGAGAACCACACATGCACGTTTTTAGGCATAACTTACTTGGAAGTAATGTGGCAACACTATTTGCAGTGCGTAGTAGAAGGGTTGACGGCTTCCGAACGTAACGGCCATCTTATGGACCCGGGCACAACGATCAGTCTATATCGATCAATCTATCGACCAGTCCATCGACTTTCGACCGGTCTGTCGACCGGTCTATCCACCGGCCTGTCGATCGGTCTATCCACCGGTCTGTCGACCGGTCTATCCACCGGTCTATCGACCGGTCTATCCACCAGTCTATTGATCAGTCTCTCGAAAAGCGCTTAACTTGACGATATAAAAAAGTGACGATCGCACCACGCCCACTGCGTGATTAGGGTGTGATCCAAAAAGTAGGTGTCCGAGTTACAAGGCATGGAGCCGTACGGCACGGACTCAACATGATCCTAGAGGGCTTATTACTCCTGGGCCCTCGTGCTACTCGTAAACGGTTGACAGCAGCAATTTTTATCGTTGTTTTGGTCTCTATCAAAGGGGGGCCCAAAAAAGGCTACTCGTAACTCCTTCAGAATTGCGCCAACCATTTTATGGAATGTACTTGGAATTAGTGCAGGGTACTTTTTTGCTGCGGTGGTGTAAGGACTTGTGCTATACACGTACGATAGAAGGGGTTGCTTTTTGTTTGAAGTTTTATATTTGTTTGAAGTTTTATATTTCCGGCCGATCAGAGCCACGCGGACGATCGACTTACTACCACATTCCTTTGCAGTACGTACCGGCATTAAGTTTTTCGCCTTTTTCGCCTTTTTTTTGTTGTTGCGATATTCACCCGTCACGGGAGCGTTTTTGTTTACTCTGCGACAGCATTTTTTTTGTTAATGTCCAATTTTGAGTGAGGTACGCGGTAGTGAATATGGGGATATAAAATATATACCCCGAAATGGGGGTATGTAGTATATACCCCCCCTTCCGCAGCACCAGGGTAAAGGGCAAGGGATAGGGGAGGGAGTGGGTAGAAAAAGGAACGCGGAGATGAAACCTAAGTCAAACAAAAGATGGGAGGTGACGCCCCCCGCCACTTGAGGGGAAAACAAAAAACGAGCATCGGTTCACGCGCGTACACGGCCCCCGGCATGTTTCACACCAAAACTTGTGTTATCACTCTGGCCGGGAATGTGCTCCCCGTTGGGACCCTGCTGATATTCATCTCAGACCTGTCGGCCAGATCGGTACATACAGTAGTAGGACTGATACTCATATCAAACGCGGATATATTACGAGCCATATCGATTGGCAGTACGACGCGTACGTACGTAGTTTCGGTGTACCAGATATTAATAGTAGCAAGTTGTCGGTGGTCGCGCCATTTTTTCCCTGCAAAAAAGAATGACGTCGACCACGTACCCCTAAACTGCCGTCACTGGCTCCCCCCGTGTTTTGTATTATTATACTTTGATGTCGTTCGCGCATTGGCCGGTCTGTTCGGGACCTAGGTACAACGACCAAACTATTCATAATCGCGGTTTCATCAACCTAGTAAGCAGTACTAATGAGTACCAGGTACCAAATATAGTGTGTAAACATGAGGGGATACGTCGTTTTTGGGCCCATCGCGGGTTTTGGTTATTTCTTACCTCATAAGCCCCCCCCGGAACAACACAGGTTAGCCGCCCCCTTTGAGCAAAATGGGCGTAAAATAATCCTTGTGGCGACATTTTAACAATGTAGTGGCAACCTAACAAGGTGTCGACAACTTCTCAATTCGGCACATCCTCATGGTTATGGTTTTTGGTGTGCTACTGGACATTGTTTCAATGCCTCCACAAGGATGTTTTTTCGCCCTCATTGTGCAGACTGGGGGGATGTACTTCATTTTCATGCATGGCCGTAGTCGTATGACCATAGACCCTTGCATCCCTACAATGCCGGGACGGAGCATGTCGGATTTTCACACTGTGCAGGGGGCGGCTGTGAGGTGGAACGATCTTCACCACGAGTAGTAGGTACGAGTAGTTTAGCGCGTGGATTAGGGTTATATATAGGGTGAAGGTTTAGAGTCTTGAGAGTATTTCAACTTTTCGTGTCGAAGCTTAGGCTAGGAGTATAATCACCCGCGCCTTGTTAACCCCTTAAGGACTGGTCCCACGAACTTGGGGACAAATTACTTGGAATTAGTGCGGGACATTTTTTTTTTAGTGCTGAATGGGTTCAGCGGGCCAGGCCGAGGTTTGCTGTGTTGTTATAAAAAAAAAAAAGTAAATAGTTTTGCATGAGCATCCGCTGCCCGTTAAGCGGGCGAGGCCGGGGGGTTTGCCGCGGTAAAAAAAAATAAATGATGATAGCGTTTAGGTCTCCTCACCCCGCCTAGGGTTCGTGCGTGGCATCGGATGGATCCAGTGTCGCGGGATGTAGCAGCGGTCACTTCCTGCCCTGTATGGCATATCGTAGCCTGATCCTGTAGCCTGGTCCGTTACCCCTCTATTTGTTGGATCTTTTGCGCCAGCTGCTGCCTCAAGTATGCCCCCGCCGGAAACAAACGGTGGGTTAATGAACAACATCCTATTAATAGTAAGTAATACGGTAGCAATCTACCAGGTTACTTTTTTATGTCTTGGAACAGATGACATACTTACCTTTTTTCATGACCCACTTACAGGAGATCTTTCGGGGCAGATACATCCGTCAAGTGTATGGTCTGTACGATCTTCAGCAGATCATGCCCGTTGGGGTCTGTTTGGTACGGCTCAATGCTTGCCTGGCATCTCATCATGACGGCAAGGATAGGATCTCTAGACGATCTATGATGGATCGTAATTTGTCGGAGTTATGGCTTATTTATCTTGTTGCCTTACTGCGGGACAACACCAACCCCCCGGTGCTTCATGCACACAAAATCTTGGCTCACGTTTGGGCAACCCCTTTTATGTAGGCACCGCTTTTGTTCAGTGTCAAGAAATAGGCAAGAGCGG
The DNA here is from genome assembly GCA_008828725.1 of Saccharina japonica. Taxonomy (NCBI): domain Eukaryota; class Phaeophyceae; order Laminariales; family Laminariaceae; genus Saccharina; species Saccharina japonica. The sequence continues at coordinate 151,243 of MEHQ01000269.1, forward strand.
CCTAATTATCGTGATATGTGGATGCATGCTACGGTAGCCTGCATGCAGGTGCACCATGGTTTTTCTGAGGATGGTCACTTGAGGAGCTCTATACCTGCAGTAGCCTGCACACTGATTTTGGAGGAACATAAAAGTGCTGATTGATGCCCAATCCCCCGAGACCTGAGTGTAAGGTGAAGCATTCTGCAAGACAGCAATGAGATTTCGGCGGTTTTGGGTTAAGAAGCCCCGTCATTCAGGGAACTCTTCAGCCAAAAAAAGGTATACCTCTTTCCTAGCACGCGTCTGTCTGTGTTCAGTAGCACCTGCAGTGCATCAGCCCTACCTAGTCAGCGCTCGGCAGCATACTACTGAAGAAGCTGAAGTGTGACGGTCAGCGTCATGCGGTCGATCTATGTTGTTGCTTGGAAGTAGCACGTACATAAGAACACTGACACGCCAGTTGGCAAACATGCGGCGGGATTACTCGTACGGGAACGTTACAACCGTCACAAGAAGAGTGGGGATTATCGGCAGTAATGGTAGCAAGGACGAGCTGATCTTCAATCGACAAGCATCAAGGAACGATGCTGTGGGCCGGTCAGCACAACGACCCCTGTAGGTTACATCTAGCCGTAGAGCGTGCATGTTTTGCCGAGGGCTGCGGCAGACGATGGCATACGCATCGGCTCACTCTTCTCTTTCTCCATCTTGGTCTGACGGACGAGTGAAACCACCAGGGATGCCCGAAAACCGAATCTCACGAAACAACCCCTCCCCTCGCTTTGCTCCGTCTCGAAAGGGATGCGTGGTTAATGGTCAAATTACTAAGGCAAGCAACAAATGAGTACGCCCCCCCTCGCTTTGTGTAAGCAATGCCTGCCTCGTCGGGAAAAACCCTACATTGTAGGGGTGCGAGGGTCTATGGCCACATACGACTACGGCCATGCATGGCATGAGCACACCCCCCGTCTCGGAAGGGATGCGTGGTCAATGATCAAATGGCAAAAGGAGAGTAGCAAATAAGACCCCCCCCGCGCCCATTTATGAGAGCAAGACAGCGAGAGGGCACACTACAAACAAGACCAACACCAAGTAAAACGTTTAGGAAACGTACGGTATGCATTTCGCTGAAAAGCCACCCCCCCTCCCTTCTTTTTCATTTGTTTTTACCTTTTGTGGTGTCGCGTTTTCTTTGTGTCGCGCACCGTCTCGGAGTCCCCCACCGGGTCGGGCCGGGTCAGGGGGCTTTCTAACATCACGGGTCGGATCGGGTCGGGTCGGGTCGGGTCAGGAGGTCTCGCGGTATCCTCCTTTGTATATCGGCGCCACACAACCTTCACCCCTGGGGGTGCGTATAACTGCACGAGATCGCTGTAAGTATTAGTACAGTACGCATAACACATGATATTGATAGTGCATCGATGTCAAGCCGGACGTATCATAGGCACAGGAGGGAGGTGATGCTGTAGATTTGACTGCATACTCTGCCTGTGCTAGGCTTCCTTTGTTGGTTGTTGTTCATCTTTCCGGGAAATGTTTTTTGGAGTTATCGACGCTGTTGAGGTTCGTGCTACATAAACGTTGTCGGGGTGGGGAAAACACACGCAATTGTGTACATTGTATACATTCCTCCCATGTATAGGATGCCGTAAGTAGAACGCCATAACCGGCATAGCTAAGATTGAACATACTCCGCCATCCGTCCCGGCGTTGTAGGGATGCGAGGGTCTATGGTCATACGGCTACGGCCATGCATGCATATGAAGTACCCCCTTTCGGTCTACATTCCAAAGTTGAGAGCCATATGGCACGTCTAGGACACGCCTCGTCACGCCGAAAATCTCCACAACGTTCTCGACTGTGTGGCCGGGGGGGGGGGGGGGGGCGCTGTGTGCGATACCCGTGTTTAACTTGTGGGGGTGGTCATGATGTATGGTATAGTAGCACGCGCATAATCTCGAAGGATATCAGTTGGGCATACCAAGCATATTCAAGAATACCTGGTATGTGGTAAGCTATATATGTTCAAGAGTTGCCCCTCTCGGCAGGCAGTCGCAACTAGGAATTGTGTTTATTCCTTTTGTTTGTTGGCAATTCGCCACTGCAGTGCCAGTATATATATGTAGACCGTAGAACGTCACCCCTTCTTCTGCAGTCACAAGGGTATATATATATACTATAGTATACCCCGCAAGGTGCTCCATGGGTGGTATGTACTCTGTCTACGTATGCATAATACGTCTGTCTGTCTGCGGTCATCACGAACACGTTTGATGTGTGGCATCTTTTGATTGGGGATCGCCGTTCTTTGCTTGTAAAATAATCACAATTTCCCTGCGGAAAGCAGGTGGTTCTGCAATGCTGCGACACCCGGTCCCCGTTTGGTACATTCACCAAAGCCTACGATACAACGCCATTTTTAGTTAACTCATTCATACTACTGTAAGCCAAAGCCTACGATACAACGCCATTTTTAGTTAACTCATTCACCTTCGAAGAACACGGTTTGTATCGTATATATGTAGTATGTAGTATCGCCTTCGAAAATCACTGTTACGGAGGGCCATCGTTAATAAATTAATAAGAACAAATATTGTTAGAAAGCATAGATAGGGAATATATATAGTTTTTTTTGTGTTTACCGTAGAAGCCTATTTTTTTATTTTTTTTCTCCCATCCCATTCATTGTCTTCGCACTTCCGTCTTTCTCCCTCCCTAGTCGTAACTCAGAGCCGGGGTCACAAAGTGGGCTCCTCTCCCTCCCCCCCCACTACGGTTCTTTCCTTGGTTTTTATCGCGAGAAGATTTCAGCACTTTCTTCTCTCGTCAACTTTCGTCGGATTTTGCTTACCCACACTATAATATGCGCTCTCGACAGTCGGTGTCATTTGAGAATGAAAACCCCCATGGGGAGAATCGAACCCTCGACATCCGGCCCTACAGGCTTCGTGGCTACCAGTTAGACCACCGGGGCGACCGGCTATGGATCCCCTTAATAGTATTATTGTGTTTTTTCCCTGTGCTGGGGAACCCGGGTTATTTTTGCAACTCGTTTTCCATAATAATACGGGGTCTGTTTAATATAAGTAGCTTACAGGAGGAGTGTCTAACTGTCGTACCGCCCTGAAACCGCCAATCAAATAATACGAAACCTACAACAATATACTCCTACTACAAGTACGTAGTAGTCGTAGATATCGAACAGATCTATAAATAGTTATCCAGCACGTTTCGTTGTCTGGTTTCTCTGGGCTTTCTCTTTTTTTTTTTTGTAGCTGAGTATACGCCGTAGCTTCTCATGAAGATACCGTTTCCTATCAAAACGTGCAACTTATAAAACGTATCTCAAGGAACTAATTGCTTCGTTTCACCCATCCATCCCATTGATGTATAAATGTATGAATACCGTACGAGTGTTGGGTTATTACATCTTTTGGAACGGGTTGTACAGTTCCGCGTTTTGTTTTTTCTTCCGTTTGGGCGAAATATTTTTTGCATGTGGGCGGAAAGAGGCACAACACGCCATTCGGTACTTTTGCAGAGCCAACGGCACATCGATCGAGCGGCGGCCGTGCGCTGTAGATCCGCTTCTTGCCGAATAATATACTACACTACATACAGTTAGTACGTATGTATGTATGTACGTAAAACACATCGGAAGCAACCAGTTACTACCACGTTCCACGCGTCGTTTCTGTATATCCTGCTTATTAAACAGTGGTGCACTCACTCTAATTTCAAGATAAACCTATATCGCACTTTAATTCCAAGTGTTTGGTCCCCACGGCGGGACTGTGTTATGGTACTGCTGGCATGATGTGGAAACGTTTGGTAAATACCTGGTATCAGGTATAATAATCGTATTGGTAGTACTTGGAAGGCGGTATCTTAGGTGGGAACCAGGGATGGTTCCCGATGGCTTTTAGCCATCTCACCTGCCTTCTCAGTCGTTCATCACGCGAAAACGGAATAAACCTGCTCTTCTTCTATCTCTACGCAAACAACACACGTGAGTACCAACGAGTACCCGTTCCATAGGCTGACCTGGCTAGGGATACCCTGTCCTCTTATACCTAGCATCTCTACACTTGGCGTCGTCGGCAGGACATGAGTTGCTGGCCGTGAGTTCGAATCTCACCTCCACCATGAAAACACTTTTTAAAGACCTTAACATATAAGTGGAGAAAATTACGGGACACCAGTCGGTTCGTGGCAGAGGTGGTGTCATAGCGGTGATGTACGAGACGCACTGAACGGGACTGTCTCGCCCGTCTTGGGAACGGGAAATGGATCTCCGACTCTCTCGCCGGGAAATTTTGCGATACTGGGCCGGCACCCCAAACCAGCACCGCCAAACCAACCGCCTGTACCGTCGAATGAGGATTGGCGCTGCCCAACGGGAGCTTTCTCGGAATAACGGCGAACGGTTCCTGGCCCCCGGCTATGGTTGTGTACCGCACGCCGAATGGCTTCGCCGGTACAGTGTCACAGTGCTCCCCAACGGGGCCCACTTCTGGTACAAGGGCGACGACGGTCTGTGGTGGCTGGGGAAAATGCGACTACACCAACGGACGGAGTTTACTTCGTTCGATTTTTGGATGACCCAGGACCGATCAAGCTTCCTCTTTCTCCGGCGCGCTACACGACTTCAACAGGAGCTGTACGGGGTTCTTGGTGTCTACAAGTACATTTAGCTAGCGCGTTTACGCGGGGGGTCCAGCGTAACGTCGATGAATCACGAGGCGCAGCAGTGGACAGCTGAATTTTTCGCGTCGCCGCTGCGCTCGATTCTTTTCTCATGTTGTTTCAGGGGATTGGGGCGGAACCTCTTTGTAGTTTGTATTTGCGACGTTTTCCGAGTTTTCGGTTCGGACTGTTTTTCTTCTCAGTATCGCCTACCACTTTCTGATATTTTTTCTTGGGCCGGGTTTTGGGGGTAGCTTTAGCGTAATTCGTCCCGCCGACCCCCCCCCGCTCAATGCCGGGGCGGGTCTGGATAATCGAGCCACTAACTTGGGGCTCAGGACGCGCTTTCTGAATGTTTTGGGCCGGGTTTCGGGGAAGTTTTTAAGTGTCTAGTTTTCCAGTGTTATCAGTTCTACCGAGCCCCCGCTCTCGAGCCGGGAGGGCAGTTCATGTACAATGACTGCAGGATTTCGGTTCCAACGTTTCTTCTTTTTTGACGTTCCTTGCTCGGCTTCGTAGCCTTGCCGTTCAGAGGTGTGGGAGTGGGTTTTGAGGAGCCGCATCTTCGACTCATGTTTTAGTTCGTGGAATCGGGGTTTCCACGAATTTCTCATATTTCTGCATATACGGCTCATCAGGGTGGGCTAGTGTTATGGTACTGCTGGCATGATGTGGAAACGCCTGGTAAATACCTGGTATCAGGTATAATAATCGTATTGGTAGTACTTGGAAGGCGGTATCTTAGGTGGGAACCAGGGATGGTTCCCGATGGCTTTTAGCCATCTCACCTGCCTTCTCAGTCGTTCATCACGCGAAAACGGAATAAACCTGCTCTTCTATCTCTACGCAAACAACACACGTGAGTACCAACGAGTACCCGTTCCATAGGCTGACCTGACTAGGGATACCCTGTCCTCTTATACCTAGCTTCATTACAAGTAACTAAATTGTCTCGTATCGTGCTACTTTATGCCACGTAGGTGTACACCTTCGCGGTAATCAGCTCACACGAAATAATACTCTTAACATAATCACTTGCATCCTTAACGTGACAGCCTGTTCACATTTGTTCCGTGGTAGTCCTTCTATCATGAACTACGTATATATTCTTGGTCGGAGCTGATACAACCTGTGTATGTACGTACGTATATGGCAGTATAGCTGGACGTTCACCCAGCTGACCCTCAAGCGCAGGTACTCCACACCTGGAGAGGCAGTGCTGATCACGATGGATCAGCTGCCTCTACCTACCGAGGCGCGCAAGCGCCAACACTACGCTCGCCGGGACATGTGTCCTCGACGAACGGAGTCACAAACTTACCAGCTTTAGCGGTGGAAAGCTTTGGGCGTCTCGGGGTAGCGGGCAGCACTTTCATCGACCAGCTGGCTGCTAGTGTTGGTGGGGGGAGGGACGGTGGGTCGATGGCTAGGAAAGGGTGGTGAAAGAACGCCTGTTGCAAATCGTCTCGGTAACCACACAGGTCGCCATTTCTCAGGAGGGTTTCACGCTTCAAACTTCAGCTCAGGGGCCGCCAGGAAGCGAGGAGGAGCAGGGGGGGGGGGGGTAGACAGACCCACACCGATGGCGTGGGGATGGAGCTTGGATGCGGCTTAGGACTTAAGGATTGAACGTAAAGAATGCATATTGGGAAGAAGGAGGGAGCAAGGACAACAAATGGAGTATTGTGGATAAATCTTGGCGGGAAGCAGACATAGAAGGGTGTTAGACTGTACGCATAGGTTTCCTTGGTTTCCGTGGTTTTCTGCTTTTGGGAATTTTATGAGTGATTAACGCTGAAGATCATGCTGCACATTGTCGGATGGCAAAGCTAATAATAATATACATGTATACCGCTATTTTTTTCTTGTCCGGGGTAGGAAATATCTGAGTGGTATGCATGTATGCATGCATAACCTGCTATGTACCAGTACGCACGTACGTATACATACGTAGACACCACCGGGTATGCTTCTCTTTCTTGTCTGGTGGGGTGTAGGAAATATCTTACTGGTATATATGTATTGCATGCGTACTAAATGTTCAAAATGTCATCAGTTCTCCCGCAAAAAGGGGTGGGGTTAAAAAGCGGGTACTATTTTCTAGATATCAACAAACCTGCTATGTACCAGTACGCACGTACGTATACATACGTAGACACCACCGGGCATGCTTCTCTTTCTTGTGCGGTGGGGTGTAGGAAATATCTTACTGGTATGCATTGCATGCGTACTAAATGTTCATTAAGTTCTCCCGCAAAAAGGGGTGGGGTTACAAAGCGGGTACTATTTTCTAGATATCAACAGAGAGGAGCTTATTTTGCATGCATGCATGCATGCATGGAGTGGGATGATCCCCCCTTCGTTTTGGGGGCATCATGAGTCCGCATGTCATATTATATTATATGTATTTCAACTATTAATAGTGTTACACAGTAGTGTTACAGTTGGAACCGTATCGGAGGTTTCGATGTACATATCGAAATACCGACATATCTGTATATATCGATATTATCGAAATATCAAGTTTTTTTATACATCGAAAGTTTCGATATATCAAAATATCGAAAGTTTCGATGAATATCGAAAGTTCGATATATCGTATCGTACGCGCTTTGCCGTCTGCATCCCCTGGCATCCCCGTGTTTTTTATCATGCCGATACCGCCTGGGGAACGAAAGCTTCGATGTGTCTTATATCGAAATCGTTTCCACTGATCGTTTTTTTTGTTTATAATAGGTATCGGTATCGAAATCGACTCTCGTTCGATGTCCGATATCCAAAACTAAAATCAACTGCTCGCCGTCGATCAGAAGGGGCGATATACAGACGGGTGGCATGCTTCTCGCATATAGTAGCTTAAGGCTCACCAAGCGACTCCCCCAACATATCATATCATATCATATGATATGATAACATACCATATCATATCATATCCTATCGTATCATATCATATCATATCATATCATATCATATCATATCATATCATATCATATCATATCATATCGTATAAACTGGTGCCGTGGTGTTTTGTTTTTAGATTTTGTGACTGCTCATGGACGGTATGAATATCTATTATAATAATTGTCCTTGCCATCCGATAATCAATGTGTATGCACGTTTAACATTGGTGAGCTTCAACGCTGATCCCTCATAAGCTCACTCCGAAATAAGAAAAACAAAGAAACATATTGTTCCGCTTACCCATCTGACAATATGCAACGCTTACTGCACAATCATGCCATCCACATATATTTCGTAGACGAGTAGCGACCTTTTATTGTACCATTTATTCTGTTCGGGAATGCCCCCCCGCGCGCCCCCCCCCCTGTCGCTCCGTCTCGAAAGGGTGCGTGGTCAAGTGCGTTCTAACGCATGGACTAAGCAGGGCACACACATGAAAATGAGTACGCCCCCGCCCCCCCCCAATGCGGAGCTCTGTGTTCACTGGGATGATGTCGCTACACCAGAGATGCATGCAGGGCTCTCCGGAGAGGCTGGGGCATACGACATAGAAGTTCAGACATATATTCCGAGATTCGGACATTATATATACGAGTACCTTATATTCGTATGGTGGTATGCGTTATACTTAAATTAGTCGTTGGATTTGGACTTATGTCCCAAGCTGATTTGTTCTTTACTTTCAATGCACTACATTCTTTGGTGTTCATTCAGAAAATGCTTTATATGTAATTTGAGAGCCGAAACATCTGTTTGGCGGGGGGGAGGGGTGCACTCGCCCTCCTCGCCCGTCCATTGCCGGCCCTCTGCCTGTCCCTCCCCTATTATTTCAACATAGAGGAGGGAAGAGTGGAAAGGGTAGGCGGGGCGCTCCTTTTTTTCCGCCGTTCTTTTTCCACGCTTGTACTTACGCCGTTCCCCACTGCACACATAGGAAAATTGACGCGTCGACTACTACGTCTGCGCTCCGCTAGTTGGCTACGTGCCTTCCCAATAACGAGAACCGCTTTTCCTTCCCGGGCTCTCGCTGGAATGTAGTACGTTCGGTCACTTTTAGCCCGTCCAGCGAAGAACTTATTTTTACGCGCGGCCGCGTGGAATAATTGAGCGAGGTCACTAATCTTGTGATCCCATGCCACCATAAACTGACCTCAAAACTCTCTTTAACCCGGTGATTTGTCTCCTTTGAACTCCGTCCCTGCCATTTTTGCGCCAAACCCTTGTTGACATTGGACCGCCGGTTTCTTCATTTACTCTCGCAGGATCAGCGGCCGTTTATGGCGTCTCTTTTTGAGGCTACGCTCCACTTTTTCTTTTTGCTTAATTTTTAAGCAGTCAAAAGGCTGACTGAACGATTTATCCTTTTAAGACATCTCAAATGCGCGATGACCTACATTGGCTCCGCTACTACTCCTCGTAGCTTACTACTCCCATCTAGATGTGTCCGACCTTTTTGTATCGTTTGTTCGTCTGCCGTCTCCTTAGCTCTGTTCCCTTGTTATTATATATTTTTGTTATCTACCCCCACTCGTACCCTTTGCCCTTCTTCTGGAATATAGAGATAGGACTCCTCTCTTTCCTTGCACCCAGCGAGCCGCGCTCTCTGCTGCGGGACAACTCTGCTTCTGCCCGTCCTGTTCGTTCACGCCCCCCTGCACCCGACGCGTCTCGGCCTCGCTTCCCGGGTGGCGTTGAGCTCTGCATTGCTTCCAACACCTATGATAGTCCTCTCGGTGAGCGATCGTTACTAGCCGACTACTGCCAGCCTGAATTCTTGAGTACCGACTCCGCGCTCGACTCGCCCGCTCGGTGTCCTTGAGCCTTTTTGGCGATTCAGAACCAATATGACATTCATCGCCCGCCCCCACTCGTCCCCCTGGGTCAATCGACTTAGGCGGTCTAGCCCTACAATGTAAACGAGTAACCCCCCCCCGTTGTCATCCCTGCAGTACTTGACTTTTCATTTTTTGGGTTACTTTTGCCGCCCCTCTCCCCGCCCCAACTCTTCCGTCCCTCTCTCAAAACCCGCGCCCTCCCTCACCCTTTCCCTCCCCTTGCCTCTCCTCAACGCCGCCCCGCGACCTGCCCTCCCTCAACTCGCTCCCCTCATCTCCCCCCTCCGCTCTCCCTTCAGACCCCTCGCTCCCTCCCGCCAGTCCACTCTAACGCACCCACCCACCCCTCTGCCCCCCCCCCCGATCCTCTTCTGCACCCACCTTGTCCCCCCCCACCCTCCCCCCCCTCCTCTCTCAACCCTTCCCCCCGCAATCTCCTCATCTCGTTCAACCTCCCGCCCCCACCTTACCCTCCCCCCACCTCGACCCTCCCCACACATACTCCCTCTTCCTCTCGCTCTCACCTCACCCTCACCCCTTACCGAAAACAAAACACTCCTCTAACGACCCTCCTCATAACGACTCTCTTTGATGTATTTTTAATTACTCAGCCAGTTATATTGTCTATTGTCTCACCTCTGCACGCGCATCGCCAACTCTGTATCGTACAGCAGCGTAAGCGCTTCTTCCTCCTCGTACAGTCTTGTCGCCGCCGAGAACGATCCTAGCGGTTTTACCTTGACCCTGCCCGGGTACCTCCTCCCAGTGTCCCCTTTTTACTGCTCAGCGCCTATTACGTATTGTCCTACCCGTGCTTCCGCGTCGAACGAGCCCACTAGCCAATATTTGCAGGCCTCCGTCTTACTTGCTGTTGCCGCTTAACTTCCCTCATCTTGTTTTTCGATGCTTTTAGCCATTAACCTTTGCTGTTTGCACCTCCTGTGTATACGTTCTCACCTACCCCATCACCACCATCAATTCATTTGCTCCGTTACCTCCTTCCCGTCATGTCGTCGCGCTCGCCTCGCCTAGTGCCTTGAGCCTCTATTAGCATTTCAACCAATCATGACATTCCATCGCCCCCCCCCCCCCACCTCCCCTGCTCGCTTGGTTTCAAACGAATACGGCCGGTCATGCACGACATGAATACACGAGTAACCCCCCCCCCCCCCCCCCCCCCCATCCAATTATTTACCGTTGCCGTTTCCTCGCTTACGGTAGTGGGTACCCGTTTTTGCCCTCCCCGGCCCACTTGTTGGTGGCCTTCATTATCTACCAATGCAAGCATCTATGGTTTAGCAGTACTGGCGCCCCTAAAAACCCCCGTGTTATTCGTCCTTATTGTACGTTATCGCTCATACATTACCTTACGCCGTCTTCGTCTCTTGCCCAACCCATTTCCATCGCCGCCCGTTCGTCGTACTCTGTCTTGAACTCTGGAAGTACCCCTCCCAGCTTCCCGTCTACTCTTCTCTGTCTCCTAAAAATGCCTTTTGTTGTCGGGCCCGCTCATACCCAACACGATGCAGCTACAACGCTGGAGACACATTTTGCCAAAAAAATAGCACCGGGGAAGGACAACAAATGCTAGACATAGGCCTTGCTCTCACCATAATCTTTTACAATATATCGTTACCAACCATCCCCGTGCCCTCTTCCCTGCATCCGCCTATGTATACCTCCCCAATACCTCTATGGGATACGACCCATATCTATTGAGCCCCTCCCCGCTGCCTGTCTATCCTCGAACTCATCGTGTGAACCTCAAATATTACCCTTTTGACCCGCTTCCTTCCGGTACGTCCTCCTTACAAAGAAGAATACTCACTACCTCGCACTGGGCTACGAGGTTGTTCCTGCCGTGCTGCTGAAAAAACAATATAATAAAAGACAGAAAGCAGGGTACGGAGGAAGTGACGGGGGTATACACAAACTACTCCACTTATATTGCCATGTCTATATGCTTCGAAGCATAGGTATACAAACGTATCGAAACTACACTTCGAGAATTTGTATATACGTGTCATATGGTTTGTCTAATGTCATAACCGGTGTGCTAAGCCCTCCAGGGATCTAGAACTACTGCTGTACCCTCACGAAGTCCGCTTCGATTGCCCTCCGCCGCTCGCTCGGTCGCTCGCGCCATCGCTCGCGCGCCGGCGTGCTTACGGTTTGTTAATACATTATTTATACTCGAGTACGATTCGTATTATTTCTCGTGATACAAGGTGTCTTTAATAAATACCTGTTGCTGCTGTACATATATTGGGCTTGTCGCCTTGGATGGGTACTGCAATGCCTGTATAAGGCGGGGGGGTCGCCTTATTCAGACGACATGTCACTATCAATAATAATATCGTACATATAATATGAATACCCTACGATCGTAGGTCTCATTACAATTATCGGTCCTTATCCCGTACTCCATACTCGTAAATACCATAGGTCTCGATTACAATTACCACGGTTACTATTATTAAAATAATAGTACATCACAAATATCCACCAATATAGTCTTACTGCTGCTGCTGTCGACAGCAGTTATTATGTCGTATTCCTGATACGTATTTAATACCTGTCAGGGATTTTTCCTAATTCTGACAACACATACAGCAGTATTCATATTAGACATACGAGTACGTATATACTACGTATATTATATATTTTCAGTGCTAAAGTGGTATCCATACTGAATCTGAATGCGTATGCTGAGCTGTGAGACACTTTTGTGACGGTGCCACCAGCTTGGTTGTTTTTGTTCCCTAACCAATGAGCTTCCTCCCGATACGAACTCCTTACAAACTCGAATGTCTGGCTGTGTGCTACATGTGTACGTACGTGCGCCGGCGTGCTGCTCGAGGTTCAGGGTAGGGAGGACGGGGGGATATATGCGAACACACAAATGCATGTCTTCTACTCGTACGCGTACAATCAATAACACTTTACTCACGATCGGCCATCTATTCATCTATATATATATGTACATGCGACATCATACATACGACTTGTGTATATATATATAGTTTTCCCTTCGTAGCCTGTCTTCTGTATTCGTACGAACCCCTCTCGCGTTCTCTGTGGTATATACTGGCTGTCCCACGGCAATAAGCAGTACTTGCTCATCTACTACTGCATACGGTGGTCCTTGCTGTGATTATCTCATCATCGTGCTTCCCCCCCTACCCCCAATAATATTTGTTGCTCACCCAACCTGGCTCACCGTATATAGAAGACGATGCCTGACGTCTCTACACCCCTCTCTGCTCGGCATCCGACTCTCTCCCGCTCGCTCGTGCCCGGCATCGGCTCTAATATTATGTATCTACCCTCTGTGATATCTCATGTATACTCTACTACCAGGCACGTACGTACGTACGTACGTACGTGGAAAAAGGACGACGCCTGTCGATGCTACTCGTACAACGCTATGATACCCGCTCTGCAAACAGCAAAAAAACAAAAACAAATTGACGACTCCCTGACGTCCCTATCTCGGTTCTCGGTTCTCTTCAGCTCGTGCAGGGCCTCGCCCGTTAGCTATCTCCCATGGTTACTACGCTCCCACGACTCCCTTCTTCACCCCACTTTACGGTGGCTTGCTTTGCCTTTGATTTTCGTTGTTGCTTCCCGTCTCCCCCACAAATATCAGGAAGATGAATTTCTCTAGTATTACCCCGTACCAAACATTCCTTTACCATATAAGGAACCCCCCGAAATTCTCGTTCTTTCACTGGTTTAATCCTCGGTTTAATCTTTCTATCCGTTTCCCCCCAAACACCTTCCTCACATGTATTTATACTCATCAAAATCATTCATAAATATTGGACAATAAACTTATACCAAAAACCAAAAATGACGCGTGCTACGATAGAGAGAGGTATATGGCACTTTTCGGCGAAAAAACGATCCTTGAATGACGGGCCCTTAAGAAATGGTCCCACGAATTTGGGGACAAAGTACTTGGAATTACTGAAGGACATTTTGTTTTTCAGTTCTGAATGGGTTAAAACCCAAATCGTCGGAAATTCAGTTCTACTTGGGCGATGGGAGTGCTCAATCATCTGGTGGCAGTTCTAGATTTCCTCTACAATGTTTTGGATAAGGTGAGGTATTATATAGAGCTCCTCCAGTGACCGCCACCCTCAGAAACAAAGCATGATGCATCTTCTCCCTTAAGGTAGCATGCATGCGTCTAGCATGCAACTCCCCTTTTATTATTGCCTTCACCTACTCCTCATTGATAGATACTCGGTACGATACATATTATTAGTGTGGATGGGGGTAGATGAAATTAATTAATGAACTACTTGAGCTACGTAGTGTGGATTAATTAATTTAGCGAAAGAGGGAGAAGAATATACAGCAGTGTAGGACACCTATAATAATAAGAAAAACAGGCTACTAAGAAACCCAGGCAGACATTTCGAGAAAGATAAGAATTCCGAGAGTCGTTACCCTGAAATAGGTGTTCTAGCAAAAGCTCTCTCTCTCAGATAAGAAATCCAGCCTCTGGGCCAGCTTTCCTGCTTCTTATTAGTACGTGTCCCGTACTGTAGTCCACATTAACAATTATCATTCCCTTTCGCCACCTGGCAACAGGCAGCGCTTGTTCCAATCCTACCATTCATACATATTATCACAGAAGAAGGGAACTAAATAGCGTACATATCATAGAATCCAACGACTTCAAACACGGAAGATGCTGTCACTCAGACCAAAACAAATTAAATACCCACGGTTTCCTTGGCTTCCGTGGTTTTTTGCCTTCGGGAATGTTATGAGTGACCAACGTTGAAGCTCATGCTGCACATTGTCGGATGGCAAATATAATAATAATTAAATACCCACCAGTATTAAATAACATTATTATAAACACGTCAGCTGTGAGTTCAACCGATTGAATAGTATAGCTACTCAACTTTTTACGGGGGACCATAGCAAATAGGACCGTAATGCGTATTCAATTGAGTATGCGCAGGGAAGGAGAATTGTTTGGATGAGATTGGTACTACTCGATGACTTGTGTCAGCTTTTCCATTCTGAAAGAATAATGCCTTGCACATTGTCGGAAGTCAAATAATATAACGATTATTATTATTAGTTTTTTACTTTTTTTAACAATTTGGAAATACACATTTTTTTTGGGTGTACGGCAGGTCCTATTTACTCTATATGGCCCCCCGTATTGATTGGTGGTTTTAATGGGTGTTCATTCACGTTCGTTCATTCTTTGTGGGGGGATCGTCAAAAAAAGGGAGTAAAAACAGGACAGATAAGCGTATTAAATAAAAAGCCAAAATGAACTTCGGAGCCCGTTGAATCCAACCGCATACGTGCATACCGGTACCGTATAATGTACTACTACTACTGTACAACGAATTAACCTATTACGAGGCATATATATATATATGTATGTGTTGTTCGTATATACAAGTTTAATAAAATAGGATCTATAATACTGTCACAAAACAAAACTGCAGTGATAAAATAGGATCTACAAATAAACCTGCAGTTATTTAGATAAAATGGGATCGAACAAAAAACAGCAGTTATTATACACGTAGTGCACTTTATCCTTCGGCGGCTGTCGTTATAATAATATGCTTCCATGCTAACTGGTTATACATTGTATACGACTCGTATAACATTCGTTTAATTTTCATATCAGAAGTGAAACGCGAACTATATATTTCGACCAGAGCGAGTATTGTATACATATAGAGTATCCAGTCCGAAAAACAAATCCGCTGTGTGGTACTGCTGGGAGTATCTTGTATTAAATTTTTTATAAAAAACAACAGCTGTGAGCCCGAGGATTTCGTCGAAACTCATCTTTGCTAGCCGAGTGTAACACTTCGATCGCGCGTACATAAGGATTTCATATGGTATTATTGTTACCTACGAGGTACTCGTATAACAATACCGAACCTCTAACAACGGTGTCGGCCGCCTCGCGGATGTGAATGCGTGGGAAAATATGGATCATGATTCAGTGTTGATGTCAACATGTCAACAACGAACGGTAGAATTCTCTTGCGCCTTGCGCTGGATTTTCATCATAAAAACAACAGATCTGGCTTGCTCTTCCGCGGCGGCGGTGATATGAACTTCAACGTCTTCAGGACGGCTACGATCCTTTTATAGGCCGAGAGAAAACACGTTAATACTTTCATCGGCCACAAGATTCAGTTGTTGTACCCCTGAATGGATCCAAACGAATCCAAGACATTCGACAGTTACGTACACGATATAAGATCAACAACAGATTAAACACTCGTTGTGCAGATCAGTGCAGAGGGCTCTTCTTTTGTTTCTTCCCGTGTGGCATTCTTCTCTTGGAGTTGCTTATGAGTGATCAGAGTTGAAGCTCAAAATGTCTGATGGCAACGAGAATGATAACAAAGAAAGGAAGGGATGGTTGAGATAAGTATAATATGTGAATGGTATGGTTGGAGTAAGAGGCTGCACATTATCAGATGGCAAATGGAACAATACTAATAAAATTACAATAATTAAACTATTCAACAATTCGAGTAGCCCCAACTAACTCATCGGCCCCAAGCGCGCGGAATATAATGTTTCTGCCTGAAAGCGCCGTTCGTTGTTGGAATACTTACTACGTACACAACCCCGCCCCCCCCTCCTCCTCCTTCTCCTTTACTCCTTCCGCTCTCTGACCGGCATTCCACCTACACCACCACCCACCCCTACTGTGTCACTCCACTTCATCATCACCTCCCATCCTCTTCTTTGGCACAAGGCGCACACTCGTTTTTGCCACCCCCTCGCTAGGCCACCCTATCACCGACAGCCTTCATCTACTCTCTCGGACTGAACCACCAAGGTCGACGCCACCCGCAGCAGCAGCAGCAGCAGCAGCAGCGGCAGCAGTCTCAACGACCTTAACCAGGTATGCGCGTGCATCAGGATCACCTGTAGACCCTAATGTCAGCATCCGTCCGTGCCGTGTTGTGTCGCGAGCAGCTACGTACGCACGTAAAATGGTGTTTTCTGGTTGAAGCTCTCGCGCAAAACACATTGGTTGCCAAAAGGGAACGAAGTGTGAACTAATCGCATGCCACCCGCACCCGACCTGTCCATGGCATATAGACGGAAATACTAGCTACTGCACCGTAGAGTCCAGTGACTTAACAGGTTTGGAAGGTTCTATCAAATCATTATTACCTGAATGCTTGACAACAATTATAATGTCAATATTAATGCAGGGGTCTAACTTTACCTCTCTAGTGATCATACGAACATCTATACCTGGCATACTTCGCCAAAGTATGATATGCATAAACAAAACAGTAGTCGATGATACCATCATGTATGTACATGCATACTACGTGCATCTTTGCAAGTTGTCTCCCGCAACACGCGACCAGTAAGAGTAAGAGCGCAGCCCCTGGGTTCGTGTCCACCACCCCGAGCCGAGGGGTACTATCACACATCATACTACCTGATACTAATATATAGTACCGTTGGTTTTCTGATTAGGGACACAACGGTTGATATGGAAACGCCCGATTTTTTAAATGTGTACTCTTGACGCAACGCAACAAGCAGGCATGCACACATACATACATACACGCTGCATGCAAGTAAGTAAGACAGTCAACCATGGCAGCATGTACTTTACCTCTCCCCGAACAGCTAGCTGTAGTGACAGTAGTGGTCACCGCAGGGATCAAGGGCTGTTTCCTGTTCCTTGGCCAGGGGGGGGGGCGGAGCGAGCGGTGTTTGTCTATAAAATGGGGTGTAGAGGAGCCAGAAATGCCCACTATTAGGAGAGAGTGTGGTAGAGACAATTTATCATACGCCCACGGCTGTTTCGTTTTCGCACATAATAAAATTAATCTTCCACGAAATAATCAGCCTTCCAACCCCCCCCCCCCCTCCCACTCCGTCTCGAAAGGGGTGCATGCGTGGTCAATATGGTCAAATGACCAAGGCAAGCAACAAACGAGTACGCCCCCCCCCACCACTCACTCTCCCCGGCACCACTGTATCTGATATACGCGTTACTTTCCCTACTGGACCACATAGAAGAGAGGGCCTACGGTAGTAGTACGTACGTACCAACTTACGTAATACCGACGTTCTTCACCGTATAAAACAAGTAAATTTGTCAGACTGTTGTGTGCTGGGCGTGAGGCGTGAGTAACACCCGCCATTCTGTGCGCGGTCAAGTTATTTTTTTCCACCCACCTCACGCGCGTTCCTCGTTCAGCAAAGTCCAGATAGATAACGTCGAGCAGTCGTTTCGCGATCTCCGTCGTGCGTAATGCACGTACGTCTTTTGTGCATACATATACGAGTATACAGTAGTAGCGATCTGCACAAGAAGATCCGCCTGTTTACGACACGGGTGACAGATTATCTATTACTAGGAGGAAGCATGGAAATCGGGGCATTTTGGTGTGGCCCGCGTGTGGTTCCAGATATAGGCATGAGAAGGGATGCATTGCATGCGGCAACACAATTAGATGGCGCATCGCGGCGCTGGAGTGTCCCCTAGCAGAAATACAGTAGGCCCCCCTCGCAAGTTGGGGTTCGCCATGAACATCACGCTCTAAGACAACCAACGACGGATTTTGATACGGACGGATTTTGATATGGACGGATTTTGGTATTAATATATTCCCCTTTACAACTAAGAATCGCTGCACCCGTATACGGTTTAACGATAACCCAGGATAACATATATCTACGCCCTACACAATTCGAATCGCAGCGTTTATGCATTTTGCAGTCCTAGAAAGAAAAAAGGAAAAGAAGGCCCGCCGAACCGCGGCGCTTTGACCCCGGCGAGGGTATATCTATTTATCATGTATTTTTATTTTATAGTCGTGGCAGTGGTATAGACCCTCGTTCACAATCGATACGGCCGCTGTTGCCTCTGTTAGACGCGACCATGTTGTGGAACAGCATTACAGCAGTTATATACATATATGTGTGTGCTGGCTGCTGATACTATTGGCAACAGCACCACCACCGGGGTGGTATATAGTGGTACTGAAAAAAAAAAACAGAGCTAGCGCCGTTATGCACACGCGCACACCAATTGGTCCGCCCGCCCATTCTATCATGATTGTCTCCCGTAGTAGTACCCAATACTTCATTTTTGTAACTACTGCTGTAGGCCATGAGGTATAGTGATTCGGGTAGATGTATATATTAATAACATACCTATATATATATATTTCCCTGCTTTTAAGGACAATGCTTAGTTCTATTTACCATGGTCCCCCGTAATATACTGCCGCAGTTAGGGGGTCCCGGTTAACCATAAAATCATTGGGAGGCGTGTTACGATAGGGGTAGCCCTTTTTGGCTGTTTTTTTCTGAATTATCTATTAAAGGCTCCTTAGGGCCCGTTTTAACGAAGAAGAAAAAAAAATCAATAGGGAAAAACAAAATTCAAATCCGCTTTTCATTGGTCAACACACGCACCAGCACCAAAGATTAGGATCTTGGGGCATAATATTTGGTGCTGGTGCGTGTGTTGACCAATGAAAGGCGAATTTGAAATTTATTTTTTCCAAATTGAATTTATTTTATACTCGTTAATTCGGGCCCTTAACACAAAATCGTCGTCGGAATGCCATCCTTCTTTTAGCAAAACTATTCGAGGTATCGTATGCCTAGCCACACTAGTAAGCTTTGGGATTTGTTCCTTGGATTGCACGTTTTGTCGTTTTTTCTTCTTCTCAAAACCAAAACGGTTTTTGGGTGAGAGGTAAAAGAACGCTCCACTGCAGTGACCATCCCACCCTAAGACAATATGTTTGGTTGCCCCTCTACCTTTTGACATAGTACCATGCATTTTGCATGTGTGTTGGGGTCAAAAAGTGATCCGTACCCCCACTTCATAACGCCCCCTTACTTAGCTCACAACCACCATCACCACCACCACCACCACCACCACCACCACCACCACCACAACCACCACCACCACCACCGTTTTAACTTATTTCCTGAACCGTTCGCGCGTGCATGCCATCAATCTGCCGCCCTTTCGTGCCGCCGCGCAGATTCCAGCAACCATGGTTCGGTCTTCCGGGATGGTGGGGGTTGGGTTCCTGGCCTTGTCGTCGCTCCCGCAGCAGGCGTTTGGATGGACCCTGAAGCAAAGGCAGAGGATGGCGTGCAGGGGAATGCGTTCGGGAGATGTGAGTAGTTTGTGAACCGTACGAGTTTACAGGATAAGTATATATATATACTATACACATATATACGAAGCATATTGTTTTTAGCGGTAATGCTCGCTGTCGACGTGGGATCGACTTCGTGCTGCCGTGGTATCTGTATATGTCGTTGTCCTGTATACCAATCATTCGTGTTGACGTGTGCCCAACTGGGCGCCATCGCACGTATTTATTTACCAGGTATTTATCTATCTATCTATCTATCTATCTATCTATCGTGATTGTAGAGGCTTGGCTGACTGGTGCTACGTTAGGGGGGCTATCCCGATTTTCAATACCGCGCCAAGGCCACGCGAGCGAGGGGTTATGTATCTTACTCGAACTTGGACCTGAACATATGTTGTCCACCCCGCGTAGTTAGCACTCACAAGCATGTGGCGGTGAATACCGGGAAACCAAAAAGAAGAACGTGCAATATTACATAGCAACAAGGTAGTAAATCGGCCAAGCGGCTGTGAGCCGCTGCAAAAAAACGAACCCAAACGTGACCCCCCTACCGTACCACCAGTCGGCTGCGAACGGTGCGTGTAGTGCGTTTAGCTTCCTTTGGTTTTTTAAAGGGCCTCACTTTTGGCAATGTATTTTCTCCGTATCTAATGGAAAACTATCTGTGTGTAGGAGCTGTAAGCCGTGCGATTAACAGCTCAGCGGCAGCCGCAACTATTATCGTTACCGCGTGTCAACTGGGCGCCATCTCTACATTATTTATTGTTTTGGTAATGCTAATGCGAAACCTGCGTGGTGCTTTTTTTTGTTTTAGCTTGCCCTCTAATCGGGACTATGGGTGAGTGAATTGTCTGCTACGAGTATCTTGAGTTAGAATGAATGAATGAATGAATGGATGAATGAATGAATGAATGAATGAATGAATGAATGAATGAATGAATGGATTATGACTATTTCCCTTTGCCATCTGACAGACAGTGTGTAGCATGACGACTTTCATCATTGGTCATTCATAAGCCCTCCCAAATATGAAAACCGCAGAAGAAGCAAAAACAGCCGTCTGCACACAATTTACTCCCGTATGTACCTATTCCCGACTCCAGTCTTCTGTATACTAGTACAGGGGAACATATACTCGTAGAGTAATCAGGACCAAAAATGCTTAGTAAAACCAATGTAATATATAGATTTTTGTGTACGTGATTTGTCCGGATTACTATGGTCCCCCGTGCTACTAATAGTGTAACTGTAATAAGGCATCCCCCTGGTGGAAAAATACTGCTGTACTTGTTTTTTCTTTGGAGACGATATGTACGACCATAAATACGAGGTAACTGGTATTTATTTATTTATTCACTTTACAACCTATTGGGTGCAATTCTGTTTTCGAATTTGTTCTCCTCGCTGCTGCCCAGGGGTGCGACTACACCGCCTCCCAGCAGACGGTGAGGGGCACGTGCGGGATGGACAACGGCGGCGACAAACTCTGCAGTGAGTGTCTGACGTAACGTTCCTACCCATTGTTTTTTTCGAAATAATTTCGAACTGGCAGGGTTTCCTCAACACAAAAATCACACAATTACTGTACTCGTGTAATACCTGGTAGTGTTTTACAGCACTACAGCAGTACTTATATACCTGGTATGTATGTACTACTGCTGTAGGCTTTGCTTTGAGATCGTTCATTGGGTTGTGTTTTTTTTTGTTTTTAATCTTTAAAAAAAAATGTGTTGTGTGAGGTATAGAACTCTTGTACTATAATCAAGTGAAAAACATACAACCTCAGAAAAGGTTTGGGTGCTACCTCTACCGTAGCGCGGGCATCGATAGCCAGTCAGAAGGGATTTCTGCCCGAAAATGCCCCCTCTCGTAACATGCCCCCCCCGCACGATCTAGACCAATATATGGGGGATCTGATCTGTCCGATGTGTGCTATAGGGACGGATCTGGTCTGTTCGATTTGTGGAATGAGGACCTGATGTATCCAGACCAATAAGGATCAATATTGTATTTTCTGAGCTCATCGCAACCCTCCTTCCAACCTTGTTTTCTCCCCGCTCGCCGCGTTTGCATGTACGCCTCCCATCACTTGGACCTGGGCCGCGCTCCTGAAGACCCTCTAGGTATGTAATAAGTATGTATGTGTATAAACTGCTTCTGTAATGTTGATGCATCCCACACGCTAGCGATGCCGTTTTTGTAGAGCTTTGAAATGACTGACAAAAAGCCGCCGACTTCGTGCGATATACGTACTCGGTACTACGTACAGTGCGATATTCGTTGGTTCTTCAATACCTGGGGTATGTGTATTGCAGTAAGGTGCAGGCGGTACTGTATCCTGTTGGAAGCCTACCGACGTCTTGACATCTGACTGGCATGTCTGTGGCTCGACATAAACTTTGTGTATGTGCCAATTTTAGTTTGGGAAACGCTAAACAAATCAGCTGGTTGGTTCTCTTCGCCATCGTCAACTACTGCAATAAATACCCGTGGGGGCCATCTCGTAATGCACGTCATTTCTTGAAGAAAAGCTTCTGTCTCATTACACAATGGAGTTTATTGGGGACAGCCACGACCAGCCAAATGTTTGAGCACTTCGTTTGTCCGGCACGAAAACGTAGTGCATACCGGTAGGTCTTAATGGCCCGGCTCGGGTACAACGATGGGGATAGTACACACGCAATCTCCCCACATATATACGAGTACAGCTTTCACTGCGACGGTAGTTTGTTTCGTCCAACATCTGTGTTATGACGACGGTTACGAGTTGGATTTATAGCTAGGAGCCAAGACAATTCTAAGCATTTTCCTAGCAATGAATGGTACCTCCTCACGACATCGTTCCCAGTATACATCGAGGGTCCGGTTGTAGGTAGGGTTAGCGTTTACAATCAAGTGCGTTTCATCCGTCTTTGTCGGAGCGAGGCCATAAACAAGTGCTATAAACAACTGCAAATCCCTACATGCATCATCAGCCCCAGGTAACACCTTCCTACCCTCCCCACCCTCATCTACCTCCTTCAATTGGTTACTTTGCTAACGTACCCTCGTTGCCCCCCCCCCCCCTCAACCCTTCCGACACCTATGCTGGACAGTGTGCCCTGACGGAAGCAGCTTGTGTGGTGAGCCCCACATGCAGGGCCTCCGCGGCCAGCACATCGACTGGTCCGGAGTCGACGGTGGCTGGTACTGCCTCGTCAAGGACCAAGACGCCGACTTCCAAGTCAACGTCCGGCTGACGGCCCCCCTCCCCGCGGAGTTCCCCAACCGCCAGCTGGTCACGGGCGTCAGCGTCATCTCGGAGGGTAACTCCCTCGTGGTGGAGGTGAAGGACCCCTACACCACGACCACTCACGGTTGCTCCGGGGAAGACGCAGGTTCAGTCTGCCTCGCGGACGGTGGTCTACGCGCTATCGTGAACGGACAAGAAGCTAACCACCTCGTCCACCCCGCTAGGGACGCCTATGTGGCTGACGGCATCGACGTGTCCTCGTCGAACTTGCCGGTGGAGTGCAGACAGTTCGGCGGCGACAAGCTCTGGGCCCGCATGTACGCGGAGATGAGGCAGGGCAGGCGCGAGCTCAAGGCCGAGTCGGCGACGGCGATCAGCTTCGAGGACTGGATCCTCAGCTTCGACCAGATGGCCGCCCCCGGCTGGTGCGCCAAGTACATCGCCGAGCACGGTCTCTCTGAGGTGCAGTCCATCCACGCCATCCTCAAGATCATGACCCCCACCGTCGACCTGCGCCTCAACGCCGGCTTCGGGTACCAGGCCTACGGCGAGCTCAACTGGGACGGCCGCATCCTGCCCGACCTGCAGTTCTGGCAGATGGACGTGGGGCTGGACGGCCTGGCCATCGACAACGAGAACCTGTCCGGGATCCTGGGCGAGACGGCCCGCCCGGTGATCGGCGAGGACGGCCACGAAGTCTTGGAGGGAGAGGGCGCGTTCCGCGGGACCGTTGAAGACTACCGGGTGTCCAGTGCCCTGGGCACTGACTTTGCTCTCCTCGCTTGATTTAAGTTTGTACGAGTTCAGCGAATGTTTTTTCGTTTCCTTTGATTCGTTTCGGGAATCATATTGAGTGCCTATTACTAAACGCCACCCTGGGGTACGAAGGGATCCGACACCCACGAAGAGCCGCGTGATGCGATGGTTAGAGGTGCAGCCTATGATTTGGTCCAATTTGGTCTGTGACGGACGAAGCGTACCTCCTGAATTTGCCCGCATACTGAAGAAACGTATACATACATTCGGAATCTTCTTCGTGGTGCGCTTGGCGATTGCGTTTCGTTATACACTAACAGCGGGCCATGGGGGTTTCCTCATTGATCGAGAAGCGTTCACGTTTGTGGGGGCTAGGTGTAGAGCTCCTCCAGTGAGGAGCTTCGGGAGTGTTACGTCTACCTCGTCCGTAGCATGCACCAACTCTTGTCGTAGGCTTGTACACTATATCTTCAGAGCACGAGCGAGACGTCGGGAAATGTCTGAAAGACAAGATGGACAGCAACAAATAACACCCTATCTCCCTCTCTGGCCCCTGCCCCTTCAACGTTTTTTTTCTATTTTTGTTTCTTCTGGTTTTGGTCGACGATGCAAGTACGTTGGGGGTTCGTTTGCATATTGGGCATTGCAGTCTCAAGCTGTGTATCATACACCACCAGTGCATTTAGTAAGGGTATGCAAAGTATGCTCAAGTGTACAGTACATACATGTAGCTTAGTGTAATCCTATGTGTTTGCTTCACACGTTTTTAAGGGTACGTATTAATATGCCGCGTCGATGCGGCAACTATATACTGGCGGGGTAATACGGGATAATGCGGGTAAATGCGGTATAATGCGAGATGATATAGAAGTGTGTTGTTTTGCAGTATGTCGGCAGGTAGAGCATATGTTGTGGTGAGTATTTATACCGATTGAGACCATTGCTTCTAGCGGCTAACCAGTTGAGTGTGCACCGTTGGGATCCTATGGGAGCCTTTTTTTCACACGAAACACTCACCTCGATAGGCATGTTGCTGGGGATCCTATG
Organism: Saccharina japonica; assembly: GCA_008828725.1. NCBI lineage: Eukaryota > Phaeophyceae > Laminariales > Laminariaceae > Saccharina > Saccharina japonica. The sequence goes on from MEHQ01000269.1 coordinate 175,899, forward strand.
CGTTGACCTCATACTCGCACGTAGCCATACGGAGCTTCCGGTCCACGGCTAATGAACGAGCGCTGAACGAGCGCTGTAGCAGTATATTGTGGTCGTCAACCTGAGGTGCAAAACATTTTCTTGCACATACATGTGTTTTGTTTTGTTTTTGGGGAGAGGCGGTTGTTTAACTCCGGCGACATACATGATGCGACCGGTGAGGCCACTACGCTTTTCTTCTTTTGAACATTGTGTCTTCGCAGTATTTTCGAAGCGGTGATTCGTTTTTGATTTTTGGTGTGCGACGTATGCCGTTTGTTCAGGCTTCTTGTTTGATTTAGTGGTTTGCATGCTCGACTAGCAGCATTAGTGTTATCTTGGGTGTTACATTTAAAACAGTATCAATAGTACCAGTACATGATATCTGGCCTGCATATTTCTGAAAAAAGCGAAAGTGTTTTCGCTCGAACTGTTTAGGTTGTGTACTTTATGCGTTACAGGAAGAATGCGTTTTTTGTTTTGTATTCGATAGTTCGTCCTCTCGAAGGGAGGTACTGTAGATGCTGTAGATGTAAGCATATCTCTGGTATGGTGTTGTTGCTACATCTCATGTGGCGCTACATTTTGTAAGCAGCACGATGATGCAGCCAGCTACGTACTGCGCTCCCTTTTTGTTTGTTTTATCGCATAGATGCAGGTTGTGCCTACACGGCAGGTCGCCGTTTAAATAAAACAAAACACCACATTGTACCTCTACGTTTAATTCAACACGTTGGGATCTTCAGAGGGCGAATCATGTGATTAATGGAAACTACGATTTCTGCGTCATTTTCCACCAAGACACGCGGGCCGCCAGGTTTCCTTGGGCACGATGCCCGTTTGCAAATATGTCAGGAACAGGTCACTTCAGGGAAACACGAAGACTTCGTTCTTGGTCTTCGGCTTCGACAACAAACGACGCATGCTACCTTAAGGTAGAGGTGCACCTGCATACAGGCCATGTTTTTTTTCTGAGGGTGGCCCCTTGAGGAGCTCCATCTATACCTCACCCGAACACTGATTTTGGAGGAAATTAAATATGTTACATACCCGATGAACAATTACATTTCTCAAGCATAAAATTGACAATATATTGCAGCACAAGATATCAATGGTCGACGACTTTGGGCTACCAGTAATGAGCCTGATCATTCAGAATGTGGTTACCTACCTCTATCGTAATACGCGTCACTACCTACCCCTACCGCAGGCACCCGAGACGCCGTACTGGATCTCCTCTGGGTTGATCCTACAAGCGGACGTGAATGCCTTGTATATCGTGTCCCGTTCATGTCAAGATGACTTGTAATTTCTCCACACTACGTACGCAGCTCAAGCCATTGATTATTATAAATAATTAAGCAAAACAAGTGTCACGCTTTTTAGATTCAATTGGTGAAACGTCGGCGAGGAGAAGTCGGCGAAGCCAGTCACGAGGAGGGCTGCATTATTGGTATACGTTTGTGAAGTATTCAGGGATGGTTAATTTGTATATGCGAATGGTATGATTGATATAAGAGCGGCACATTGTCAGACGGGAAATGGAATAATGTAATGAACAAAGTTTATCCACCTCTACCCCTGTATGTGCGCGTTATACTTTATCTTACTGATAATAATGTAGCATTATTTTGCCGTCTGAGGAAATGTTTCCGAATAACGGACAATGGTCTTAACTGCTGTAGACTTAACCAGCACTTGCACTGTTTTGATTAAACGATACGATTCGTTCTCTATGTATCTAATACTGCTGTACCTACGTACGGTACGGCATAAGCTTTGGAGCTTGCTCGATCTACCACATTATTTTACTTTTCAGTATACTTCCATGAAAACTATTTCCACGAAGGTTTTTTTCATTTTCATGAAAGTCAATTTCGTGGAAGTAACTCCACGAAGAAAGTGTTATTCACTTCCGTGGAGGTGAACTTTGCTTTTGCTAACCCCAAAATGTACTTCCCACGGAAGTTGTTTTTACTTCCATGGAAGTGTTATCACTTCTATGTGACTAAATTAGAAGTGACTTAATTTCTTACTTCCATGAAAGTATAACATGGAAGCGAGGGCGTGAATTCACCACCTGCTCCCAGTTGGTACACCGTCCCACCCATAGTAGTGGGCCTATCCCGATTACCAAAACGTGGACCAACTACAAATGGGACAAAATAAACTATGTAGCGAGCAGCGCGGAACTACACTAGACCTGTCTAATGGCCGAAGGTCCTCTTCAAACGGAAACTTCCATGGAACGATGGAAGGACGTGTTTTAGTTCCATGGAAGCGAATACGGTTTACTTCCATGGAAATAGTTTACACAACTTGTAAATTTACTCCCACGGTTTGTTTTTCTACTTCCATTAAAGTAAAATGTAACTGCCATGACGGTCAAATATAATTTCACGGAAGTAAATTTAATTTCCAAATTAAATTTACTCCCCATGAAAGTAAACGAACAATCAAGGAAACACATGTATTTTTCCTTGGAAGTAAATGAAAACATACTAATACTGTGGTAGACCCCACTTGCTACGGCGAGGGTTGCGCCCATTTATTTGTTTCTGATTATTAATACTAACTCGTTGATACTACGAGTATTAGTAAGGCATTGGTACTCTTGGTAAGTTAATTTTCACGCATGCTACGACGGTAGAGGGGCACCTTGTTCTGTCTGAGGCTCCTCACTTGAAGAGGTCTATACTAGTACTAAGTATGTCAAAACATGGTTTCGGAGTGGGGGAAAAGCGCTACCCGATGATACAAAAAACCCAACGATCTAAGTGTAAAGCAGTGTAAAGCATAACTTTCTTGCAACACTTACGAGTTTGGGTTAAGGGCCCGTTTTAACGAAGAAGGAAAAAATTCAATTTGGAAAAAAAAAATCAAATCCGCTTTTCATTGGTCAACACACGCACCAGCACCAAAGATTAGGATCTTGGGGCATAATATTTGGTGCTGGTGCGTGTGTTGACCAATGAAAAGTGGATTTGATTTTTTTTTTTCCAAATTGTTTTTTTTTCTTCTTCGTTAAAACGGGCCCTAAGGAGCCCGACCGTTCAGAAACATTTCGAGCAACAAAAGTGAGACCTGTATCGTAAGCACGCCTCAATAGCACTACAAGCACGTCATCAGTACGTACCACTAACGAGAGCTACGTACCGAATAGCTGGTTTTGATAAAATCGGAAAATCCAACCGGATGAACAAATCCCAAAGAGCATCTACAGTAGTAGGTACATAATAAATCGTGCTTTAAAACACTTTCGGTAATCCCAACAAATTGACCCTGTCAGTCATAAACATTTGTGGCCATCAAATGCTACTACGTATAAGACATGCCAGAAGGCATGCATGTTACAAGGCAGGTTATTACGGGGGGCCATAGTAAAGAGGGACCTACTGCACATATTTACCTATTCTAATTTTACGGACAATATATGGGCCTATCTACGACGGTTCCCTGTATCACAAGCACGTCCTGTCTTAACACGAGTCATTCGTTTTTCTTCCTCAAAGCCGGTTTTCTTCTGGGTGAGACTCGCGCGCCTTAATAAAGGGGTTTCCCTTCGTTTTGCCTTCCGAGGCGAATAATTATTATTTTGTGACTGACTATTGTTAATAGTATACTTATCAACTGAAGAGCCACCCAACAAGTCATACAAATGTCTTATTATGATCATTCCATTCGCCATCTGACAATGTGCAGCTGCTATTTCAACCATACCATTCACATATGTATGTCATACCTGCTGGTATCAATCTTCCCTGAATACTTGACAAAGTTATACCAATAACAACGCCGTCCCCTTATGAATGGCTTTACCGACTCCTCGCCGACGTTTCACTAGTCAAATCTGAAAGAGTGACATGTATTTGTGCATTTTCAATCATACTTATTGTTTTGTTTTATTTACCGTAATATGCTTCGATATTAACCTACAGAGCTTGTATACCACATTTTGGCGAAAAAAGTTATGACCGTGGAACTATATACCACCCAATAAGCCATATGCCTTGTAAGGCGGGCCTTATCGTTGGGATAATATTCAGGCATTTGTTTTTATTGTATCCCATTGATTATCTCCGCCCTTCTGTTATCTCTTCCTTTCTAGTCGTAGCTCAGCTCCGGGGTCAGTACGTAGGCTCTTCTCCCCCCTCCCCACTGCGGTACGTGCCTCGTTTTGTGTCGCGAGAAGATTTCAGCTCGTCCTTCTCCCCTCGTGCATTGTTATACGGTATTGTTCGATGTATGCCTAGATGCCTAGACCGTGTGATTGTTTAATCTTGATTCATTTGTCTTCGTAAGCCCGGGCGAGACAAGTGAGATAGGGAGCTACTACATAAAGTGAGGACGCGTGCGACGATAGAGGTAGTCCCAGTGACAATTTTAGGCTGGCACGTTTTCCGAATGATCTAGTAAAGCCTCCTTAACCCAAATTCGTTGGACTTTCTTCTTGGTGTTGCAATAGTTTTCACGAGAGACTCAGGTCATGGGCTTGTTCATTTGGTAGCACTTAATTTTCCCTCAAAACCTAGTTTTCGGCGACGTATGGAGCTCCTTACGTGAGGAGCCCAGTAAAAACAGGGCGCACGTCTATCGTAGTATGTGTCTGAGGGGCTTTAGAATAACTAGGAGCTACCCCGCCTCTTCTCCGTAGCACGCCTCATACGGCCATGCGACCTCTTATCGGGCCATACATTTATTGATACTTTTACTATTTTATACCCGGGTGCTTATCTCACTGATTGAGTATGAACCTCTACATATCCTCCAAAGCATACAGCTACGTCGTACACCCACCATAGGGACGTACAGCCAAGAGTACACGTGTACACCTAAAGCACATTCTTCCCCAGTGTACCATGCGGACCGCAACAAAATAGGCCGCATTAGTGACCCCAAGACTATGAGTGCTATAGCTACTGGCCGTAGAGGAAACTCGGTATGGTGTCGACATGTACGTGCAAACACTTTCCCTTCCAGATGTACCTCTAGGCATGCACCCCCCCCCTCGATTGCTGACGAATAGCATATGAGAGGTAGCTCTCGTGATCCTCTGTACCCCTGCAAGGGAGAACAACGTTATAACGAGTACCGTACACGGCTCGAAACTTCGTTCAGGCAGGGATACCACTGCACCTGGCACGCTACATTGTTTGTCCTCCCGGAGGGAGATGGTAGCGTTGCCGCCACAAAGAAAGCAGGGGCCTACTGACAGTAGCGTTGCCGCCATCTCATTCGAACGACGTGTACGAGGAATGTGTCCCGACCCGTACTCGAAACGCGAACCCACGAGGTGGTATACCATATCGTATTTTAGAGTAGCACGCATGCACCCCCCCCCTCGCAGCAAATCCCCCCTTCCTTCAAATATAAAACCCCGCAACACACGTCGGGCAGATGACGATCTAGGTCATTTAGATCCTAGCCGGTCGTTATAATATGTCGTTCAAGGTCGCCTGCATTAGTACAGAACTACCCGATGAAATATGTCCTATATCATGCCGATTAGACGGGTCCCAAGCGGCAACACCAGCTAGATCATACAGACCAGGAATGTGTCTGCCGCGTCAAAAATCTAGATCTAGAAGAGGGAGCCGACGCTCTATCTGATATATCTGATCTGTCTGTAGATGATCTGCCCAAGGTGTGGACGGTTGGAGGCAGAACCCTCAGCATAGATAGTGTCGACATAAATAAAATACACGTCTTCAAGGTGCCCACCCGAACGAACCACGGCCCCTCCAGTCCTTGCCCTATCGAAGCGACCGATTCGTCATGCTTTCAAAATATATTTCTCGCAACAAAACTGTAGAAATACAAGATTCGCACATCTAACTAAGGAAAATTCATTGCCTTATCAACGCAGGGGACTCGCCACGCCTTACAAAACTATTCGCAACAAAACCGTAGCACTACATCTAAACTACGCACGAGATACAGGTACAAGTTTTATCCACGTGACGAACAGCGACACCTGAAATATGACATATTTCGCTGCGCTAACGATACACTTTCCCCAGCACCTCGACTGCTCGCGGCTGATATTACTCTCGTGGCGCCAGGGTGGTAATGGCGGTATGGAAAACGCGCGAAAATATACCTCCCAAACCTTTGCAGCAATATTTCGCTGAACTCACAATGTGAAAATCATTCGCTGAACTCAAAGTGAGAAAAATCATTCGCTGACCTCAAAAAGTGAAAATCAAGCGAATTATGCGAACTCGGGGCCCAGAGCGCCGGACACCCTCGTCTGTTCGCGGCGGCCGTTCGAACTCCTCGTAACCCCGAGGTGGCATTCAGCAGGAGGGGCGCTCATTGTGATTCCCAAAACAAAAAAGAGGAACATGAACAACGTTCGCTGATTTTTCACACGAGATGAAATCAAGCGAGGAGATCAAAGTTAGTGCCCAGGGCACCGGCCACACGGTAGTCCTCGACGGTCCCGCGGAACGCACCCTCGCCCTCCAAGACTTCGTGGCCGTCCTCGCCGATCACCGGGCGCGCCGTCTCGCCCAGGATTCCGGACAGGTTTGCGTTGTCGATGGCCAAGCCGTCCAGCCCCACGTCCATCTGCCAGAACTGCAGGTCGGGCAGGATGCGGCCGTCCCAGTTAAGCTCGCCGTAGGCCTGGTAGCCGAAGCCGGCGTTGAGGCGCAGGTCGACGGTGGGGGTCATGATCTTGAGGATGGCGTGGATGGACTGCACCTCAGAGAGACCGTGCTCGGCGATGTACTTGGCGCACCAGCCGGGGGCGGCCATCTGGTCGAAGCTGAGGATCCAGTCCTCGAAGCTGATCGCTGTCGTCGTCGTCTCGGCTTTCAGCTGGCGTCTTCCCTGCTCCATCTCGGCGTACATGCGGGCCCAGAGCTTGTCGCCACCGAACTGTCTGCACTCCACCGGCAAGTTCGACGAGGACACGTCGATGCCGTCAGCCACATAGGCGTCCCTAGTGGGTTGCAGGAGGTGGTTAGCCTCTTGTCCGTTCACGATAGCGCGTAGACCACCGTCCGCGAGGCAGACTGAACCTGCGTCTTCCCCGGAGCAACCGTGAGTGGTCGTGGTGTAGGGGTCCTTCACCTCCACCACGAGGGAGTTACCCTCCGAGATGACGCTGACGCCCGTGACAAGCTGGCGGTTGGGGAACTCCGCGGGGAGGGGGGCCGTCAGCCGCACGTTGACGTGGAAGTCGGCGTCTTGGTCCTTGACGAGGCAGTACCAGCCGCCGTCGACTCCGGACCAGTCGATGTGCTGGCCGCGGAGGCCCTGCATGTGGGGCTCACCACACAAGCTGCTTCCGTCAGGGCACACTGTCCGGTGTAGGGTCGATAAGTTTTTTGTTTGGGGGGGGTAGCTAGGGTTCGTTAACAAAGTATCAGAGAAGTGTCAGCGAGCGGGGGTTTACGAAGTTATCACCTTGGATTGATGTAGGGAGTCGTTTCGAGAAATTGGTCCAACTATGTTTGATTCTCTGCGCTAGGGCTATGGTTAGCCCTTACGTCGACCCTGGACCCGATAGGTTGCACACATTCCCCTCAGAAGCGCAAGTGCAAGTGAAAGCATAGCACGCGGCGCCATTAAGTAATCTATACCGCGTGGGGTGCATTGCAGATGGCGCTCAACATTCGTCATCATTTGTTGATAGCTCGTCGAAGGTTTCCGTCTGTACGACGTGTTTGGTTCAAACCGTATGCATAATTGTCTTCAGTGAATGGAGCATTCATCCAAAGAGGCTCTCGGCGGGGAGGCCTCCTATTATCTACATCACGGCGGAATGTTCCACTAGTTGCGTTGTAAAGACAATACACTTAAAGCAAATCGTGTTGTGCAGCATCGAGCTACGCCAGAGCGCAGTGACATACCTAGAGGGTCTTCTCAGGAGCGCATCCAGGTCCAGGTATATTCGGCGTAAAAGCAGAAACAAGAAGAGTGCGCGGCGAAAACGGGGTCGGAAGATCGTATGCCGAGTTGAGTGTGCTGATTGTGCAACCATCGTTGATTGGCAGTAATATGGCACATATTAGAGCCGATCTCTTGCTTGAGTGCGCCCAAACGCTGAACTTCGCACGTAAACACACACTCGTTGGTGCCGCATACTGTTGGTTAAAGTACTAACGCGTGGTAACACATCGCGCCAACCTGTGATGTGTCGTCAGAGACGTTCATACGTCATGCGTCATGAATATATACTGGAATTGATGATGTCAGGAGCAATGTCCCACAGGCTATAGCTCAGGGTTTCCCCCCCTGGTGCTATCTTGGGGGAGATGAGCATGACAATACAAACATGTAAATACTCGAATTTCGTGCCTACGTTGCCCCACCATTTTCTGTATGGTGAATAGCAATATTGCCGCCCCTTTATCTCATACGCTGTATTGAACAACACAAGAGCACCTTACTGTGGTTTACCGACGGTTGTTCTTTTATCCATCTTCCAGTATATTTCTCGAGACATGGAACTAATCCACATTCCTACACTTTGAAGCCTGCACCAGACACGAACATAGACCGGTATCAATACCGACCGGGAAGACAACGCCGAACGGTTACTTACCGCCCCCCTGCATCCTTGTGGAAACCCTGAAAGGGAGTCGTAAAACCACCAAGGGTCAAGTACTCAATAGATAGGTTTCCCATTTTTCCCCATTTGGTTTACTTGTTATGTTGTAGCATTATTTGTTTAATATACTCACTGCAGCAGTTGTCTCCGTTGTTGTCCCTTCCGCAGTTGCCCCTGACCGTCTGCTGAGAGGCGGAGTAGTTGCACCCCTGCGACAGGAAGGACAGTTTTCATTTTCATCATCCATCAAAGACAGCTGTCAGTCTCGAACACACAACAGTAGTAGTGCATCTATTCCCCATGACAACACATACTATATCGTATCCCTCTTGTGTCAAAATGAGCCAATATCTTATTAATGAAAAAAACCCTGGCCCTCGTATGTAAAACATCAGTGAATAATGTCTTATCGGGTGTCTCTTCCGCAAACAATAATTGTTTCAATCCACGAGAGCCATTCTATATACTGTTACACATCGCTGCCGTGTGGCATCGTCACAAGAAAAAAAGCATTGTTTTTAATGTACGGTAGTTCCCCTCGGGAGTACCGCATTATTATTGCCGTCTGACAATGCTGTGTAGCATGAATGAGCTTCAACATTGATCGCTCATAAGCATTCCGAACGAAAAACTCTACATGACAAAAAAGAAGAGACCTCTCGGCCTTCAGTATCTCATCCGCCCTGTTATGTGCACGAAAGACTACTCGGAAACATCAAACTATCAAAATATGAACACGAAGTAATCAGTGCTGATCGTGGACGTCAATAATAGATGGTGTGTGCTACGCAGGTACGTATGCAGTTCACGTGCAATAGCTTTGACAGCAGTAGTGGTCAAAAACAAGTGGCTTAACCAACAAAGCACGCAACCCCCCTACTCCGTATACATAACACGTGTGGCACTGACCAAATTATGAAACCGCTGCTATTACGGGAGTGCGAGCATAGTGAACACTAGTAAATAGGACCCACGGTACACAAAAAAACTCATGCATTTACCTACTTTGGACGCGTGCTACGGTAGAGGTAGCACTTTTTTTGGCTGAATCGTTTTCTGGGCGATCGGGCTCCTTAACCCAAATTCGTCGTTTTTTCATTTTTGTGACGAATAATGTTTCAGAGTATACTTCGGGCGTGAGATTTCGCATCCGGCAGCACTTTTATTTCCCTCCAAAATCGTTTTTTCGGTGAGGTTTACATGACGCTCCTTACGTGAGGAGCTCAGAAAAATCATGGTGCACCTCTATCGTAGCATGCGTCTTTGCCTAACAACATTCGGTCCTGTTTACTATCCTACTAAGTATTTACGATGGTTTTCCCGTGAAAGGGGGGCGAGGTAACAAGCATCAATACGCAGGGGTTTGGACGGAGGGAGCCGTGCGGACGCATGCTACGATAGAGGTGCACCATGTTTTTTCTGAGCTCCTCACTTAAGGAGCGTTATACCTCACCGAAAACATGATTTTGGAAGAAAAATAAAGTGCTCCCGGATGTTTTTGGAATGTTGGAATGGCTTGAGCTTCTTAAGCCAAAACTGTTGGAAAGCTCTTCTTTGTTGAAGCATGTTGGAATGGCTTGAGCTTCTTAAGCCAAAACTGTCGGAAAGCTCTTCTTTGTTGAAATACGTTGGAATGCCTTGAGCTTCTGAAGCCAAAATTGACGGAAATCTCTTCTTTGTTTTGGCGATTTTTGTTTTCTTTGTTTTTGTATCTATGGGGCTGTTCATCGGGTAAAACATCTATCCCCCCCCCCCCAAACTGTTTGGTTTGGGGTGTGGTATAGAACTCCTTATGCCACCACCCTCCGAAGGCTTTACTTTATACATGGTGCGCCTCTACCTTAACATGTGTCACTCCATATACGGCAACAAAAATCGCCGCTACTAGTAGTACCTACCGGGTAGACCGTTTCTGAGGCCGACCGCTCGATGCTAGTATAGAAGCGTCAGCCCCCCTCGTGGCAAAACCTCCTCCCACCCACCCAAAAGCTGTGTTGAGACAAACCTAAACCCGCTCTTGAGCTCGGCCTATCCTAGGTATTATTGTTCAAATTACTTTATGTGAAAAACAAAATGGGATTAACGACAACGCGTGCATGCCTCATCGAGTAGTTCCTATAGTTCGGGAAGCCCGCCAGGCGCAAATGAGCCCCCCCCCCCCCCCCGTCTCTTTCAAGAGCTGTGTTTGAGAAAAAAAAACGACGCCTAAGCACGGCCTATCGTAGGCTTTGTTCGCTTCGTACACATTTTCTGTGAAAAACAAAATGGGATAAACGAAAACGTAGGAAGGCCTTATTGCGTACAGTCGTTCCTTGTATTTCGGGGGACAACAGTAAACAGGACCTATGGTACACACAAAAACCTACACATTTCCTTATTTTTACTAACCACATTTGGTCCCTGTTTACTGCGATGCCCCGTAATGGTTCCGGAAGCCTGTCAATCACAAAGCGGTGCCTCATGGGGTTAGAACAAACATTATACACCTTAGACGCATGCTACGATAGAGGTGCGCCATGTTTTGTCTGAGCTCCTCACGTAAGGAGCGCCATACCTCACCGAAAAAATGATTTCGGAGGAAAATAAAAGTGCTGCCGGGTGATAAATATCCTGACCGAAGTATACTCTGAAACATATTTCGTCACAAAAATGAAAAAAACGACGAATTTGGGTTAAGGAGCCCGATCGTTCAGAAAACGATTCAGCCAAAAAGTGCTACCTCTACCGTAGCACACGTCCTTATCTTACAGCAGTGCACGCCGCTACTTCTGCTTCTTCTGCTGCTGAGGAAGAAAAGTTTTTAATCGTGCGCCCCAAAGCTGTGTATATATCTCTCTCTCTCTCTCACCTCTCCTGAACGCATGCCCCTGCACGCGTTGCGTTGCTTCTGCTTGGTGCTTATTCCGAAGGCCTGCTGCGGAAGCGCCGACAAGGCCAGGAGCCCGACCGCCACCATCCCGGAAGAGCGCACCATGATGATGTTTCTTCCTGCGTGACGATGCAAAAAATAATTAGACGGCGGATACGTAGACGGGGTTGCACGAACGGTGAAGCTGCTAGCTCTCTTGATCAAGAGTTCGCAGTCTAAATAGTTGTACGTTGTGTTAATAGCATGCTACTCGTACAATATTAAGGGGGGCCATAGCAAAATAGGGGACCTACGGTATACCAAATAAAGTGTACATTTGCCTATTGATATTCATAGTAGCAATATTTGGTCCTGTTTACTGTGTATGGTCACCCGCAATAGCGGTATCAACAGACATATATATGTACACGTATTGTATGCTAAAACTACTTGATAAACTACCTGGTATGTACAGTCCAGTATCAGGTATTCATGCACCCGCATACCTGTGTCTGGTCGAGACTGGTGGTGGTGGTGGTGGTGGTGGTGGTGGTGGTGCTGTTGCTGCTGCCGTCGCCGTTGAAGTTGCCTCGGTGGGTTTGGAGACCGAACCTTTTGTGGTTGCCCCTTTGGATATGTTGTCGTCACAAAGTTTCTCGTCGATGGAGTGGGTGGCTATATAGAGTGAGAGTGTGCGCCTTGAGTACCAAGAGTGGGAGAGGAGAGGGTGGGAGATGATATCGAATGACACAGTTGGCGGGAGGTGTGCGTACAATAGTATGTGAGATGCCGCCAAGAGCGGAAAAAGGTGTGTTGCATGAAGTAGGTGTTATAAAAAGTCGCCGCTTTGTATGGAATAATTGTTACGTTCCGAGCTTGCTTGCGATGCGTTAATTACGGGTACTATTATTGAGTAACGGCGTAACGGAGTTTCGCATTCGTAATATAGAATGTGGATACTTTATACTGCTACTGTAGTATACAGTACTCCCTCCACGAGCGTAACGTGGATTTTTATGGTCTATAGTAAGAACTCCAGGCAGTACAGTAGACCTCAAAAATTTGGAAATACATACTGTAATAACTGGTACAGTAGTAGGGAACACCAGAGGCCTGCTGTCGTGACCGATGTTCAGCGAGGCTTGCACTACATCATCTGCTGGGACAGCATGAATATAGATGGTTGTGAATGTACCGAATAGCAGCACGAGATCCCATAAAATGCAATGCATGGGCTGCCAACACCAACACATGTGTGTGTAACGTTAAGCATCTCTTAAGTAGACAGGTCAAATACATACTAACGCCAGATATTATTCGCAGTACGTATGACATTTCAGAATACAGACTGTTAAACATGCAAGGTACGGGTGGGTGCGCGATACAAAATCCTTTTTTTTTTGCGTATCGGACGTAACATCAAATCTACACCCCGCACGGTCGCGTGCAAAGTAATCCACCCTTATAACCCGCGCGTGCTTACTATCGCGGATAAACTCAATGGGCTTCGAAGTTGAGTTGTGGGGTATGACACGCGGTGTAACATCGATTATATACACCGGCTCACCCATACATAGTTCGAAGTACAAAGTACAAAAGTTTCGTACACACGGCACAGATCATCGATGTCCGCTTGGTTACGATCAAGACCTTTCAGGCGAGACATATTTCATCATCATCTGTAAGACCTACGGGTGGGATTCAAACATTCTGCATGATGTACTACTGTAGCCCATAAGCACATACTTCCTGAGTTGGATCTTTCCTACCTATAGTATCGTAACGGTTACTGCTGTATGTAGACGATCTAGATAATACTACGTGGGTTGGATCTGTACTACTGTAACTATAATACCTAACATACGTAATTGAACGGAAGAAGGATAGCAAAAATGCTTGACTTTTCCTGCAGTGGGGGTGGAAATGAGGGGGAGGATTTATTGCTTTGGGATTTTGTCGGCCGGTCGTCACGAAACATGTTTAGGTATGAGGTGTGTCGATCTTTGGATGAAGAATGGGGAACATATATTTTACTGAAAGGCACAATTATACGTCACCCTTTCAGCTTTGAGAGGTGAAACGACGGTGCGGAGTCGGTAAAGCCATTCATAAGGGGGACGGCATTATTCTTGGTATACGTTTGTCTAATCGTATTCAGGGATGATTGGCGGTTATGATAGGTGTATGTGAATGGTATGATTGAGATAAGAGCTCCACATTGTCAGATGGCAAATGGAATAATAATACCACAACGGCAGGTTAGGACCTACTACCCGGTATTGTGTAGATAGATGGTCCAGATCGTGATTTTGTCAGACGTATGAAGTTCTTGAAAACTTGTTTCGCTTCCCCCCCCCCCCCACCCTACAACAAATGTATCCAGAACAACATTACTGTACGATCCACCGACGCATACGGTAGAGGTTCACCATGTGTTTGCCTTATAAGGGCGGTCACTTGAAGCGCTCTATACATCAACCAAATACTGTTTCTGGACGAAAACAAAAAAGTGCTTCGTATCAATACTCGATAAAGCAATCCGTGGCCTTAAGTATAAAACGAAATATATGGTAGTGCGAAACGAAAAAAATCGGCGGTTGTGGGTTAAGGAGCCCCGGGAAAATTTTATCGAAAATGCGCTACGACCTCTATGATATCGGAGCACGCGTCCATGGAAGAAGACACCCCCCTACAATACGGAAGACGAGGAGTACAAATGAAATAGTTCCTTGGAGTGAACACCAATCTGCATGGAATTTCTCTCGTACCTTGCTTCCAGCGGTAACTCGAAGATCCAATAGTCTTCTTCCTCCTTTTATCCTTACCTCGTTTTTGTTTTTTTTTTCGTGTTGGGTATATATATATAGACAATCGGAACACCATGCCATTCATTGGTGTTGCTTTATTTTATCATCAAAGAAAGCGACGACCATCACGCTTTTCGATAATATGCCCCAACATCTATGAAATAATAAGTTCCCTCTTTCGCTAAATTAAGTAAGTATACTCACCATCCATATATTATATAACCTTATGTACTACATAATTATAGCATTGTCGGAAGCCATATAAGAATAACAATAACAATTAATAGGTAAAACGGTGGTATACTCTCCTCAGTAACCAGAAGATGCATTTATTTACACGATAGAAGGGGTGCGCTGTTCTGCGGTGAAGTCGTTCCGCGTCTTCTCCGTTACCGGATACAAAACTCATATATACTACAGTACATGGCAGCAATACTCTCAAAATAGTACATTCACATCGCCCCGACCAAAACCACTCCTTCTGGTCTCAGGAATGCCAGGTAGTAATACACCTGGAATGCTATTTAGCGCCGTTCGCGCGACGAAACATTTAGTATTGGGTCGTAAGACATGGCTGTCCCCCACAAAGCCCAACCAATCCGGTATGGCGGGAGGGTTGCTGAATGCATACACGACGCGTACTGCGACATAGAGATAGGTATACCTTTTTCTGGCATGTATATATTCAGTCTCTGAATGACGGGCCAAGATCGTCGGAATCTCACTCTTGTGTAGCATGTAGAATGTTTCACTTTACAACTTAAGGTTGTGGAATTGGTACTCGGGTACTCGTACCGCCTTATACTTTCCTCCAAAGGCAGGTGGCTTACTATTTGTATAGAGATTCCCAAGTGGGGAACCTCAGAAAAATCATGGTGCAGCTCTGCCTTAAGGTAGCATGCATCAAACGTCATACGAGTACCAACGTACCAACCAAGGTATACACCACGTACCTACCCACTACCTACCTGCATTACCCTTATCTATTGCGGAGAGGCAGTTCATAGACTAATGCGGGCTCATAATGCTCGTTCCCCCATCGACGAAATATCTGTTGTTGGTGATGCTGTCTTAAATGCGCGTCCGCTCATTATTGTCGCGGGAGAACAAATGAACGCCATCGTACTGGTATTATATATATACGTTTCATATTATACGTATCTACGGTATTCTTATATATGTTTTCCGTAACTTTCGTTTCTGGTATTTATATGTGTACATCATACACGACAGCAGTAGCGATTAAAAACAGCACTGGACGAAGAATGATATTAATAGTAGATCTTCCTAAGGTAGCTATTTAGGCACTCTGATTGGCTAAGGGTATGTTTTACGCGGCTCAATCAACTTGGAGTCTTTCCCAGCCACGGCACCCCGAGCCCCCCAAGAGTCGTTCCAAGCTCAGCATCACGCCGGTCGAGTCAACCTACTGACTGTAGAGTCTTACCAAGCACATCACCCCAGCAGTGACCACTGGCATAGATATGGTTCGGGTTCAGGTTCCGGTTCGGGTCGGAGGGTCTGCTTCGGGCGCCAAGCACAAGCCCCCCGTAAATATATACTATCAACCCTCTAGTAAAAATGATCTCCGGATTCGGCGAAGACTGGCGGCTAATTGCCTGATTGTGATGTCAACGTCGAACATAGTTATGCTTTCAAAAGGCTACTATACAATTACTTGGAGTTTTAGTGGGAGTCCTCGCTGAGCGAAAATGGTTTACGAGTACCTGAATTTTATTAAATTTGTATATAATCTCAGACTGAAACTGTTAGTAGCTCCCAACTTCCCAACACATGTTGCGTATTTATAGTCTAGACTATTAATAGTATTAATAGTATATATACGAAGTACAACGAAGAGTAAACAGTATTCTCCATATTCCTTTTATTTGAAATAGTTTCAAAGATGGTCGGGATGTTTCAGGGGGTATTTCACCTCCTCCTCCTCCTCCTGGTCTGTAGGGTTTTGCTCACAGGTTGCCGGGTGGGCGACGTATAGCCTGCATGATCTACTGCTGTAGCAAATGCTATACTTATGAGGTAGATGCAAATGCGTACTAGACAGATCTTTCTTGCGTAATCATGGTATGTCATGACGGAGTGCTGGGATTTAACATGGGGGAACATCATAATCAGGACTTAATGTGATGATTAAAACTACTGGAAGTTGTAGGTTTTGGTGTACGCCATCGGTCTTGGTCACTATGATGGTTCCCCGGAATAGAATATCTACTGCTGTAGATCGCGATCTGTCCCACATTTTTTGTATGACTAATAGTATGGGTGGTGTTCTTTGCAGGATTACGTAGAGTTATAGAAAATAACGGTTTTTGGATGTAAGTAGGGACAATTCAAGAAACACATGTTGATAAAAACGCTTTTTTAGTAGGAGGGTCGTTATTTCCGTGTTTGTTTGTGTCCGTCTACTGTCAGAAGCGGACACCGGTCATTGTTGCGCTGTTGTTGGTTGGATGTACATTTATTTACTGCCTCGCAACAACATTTTGCGCCACTTTGTTGGCAAAAAACCAAAGCGCGGAGGCAATACACCCGTTACAAAAGATCAACACGAACACAAT
This sequence comes from Saccharina japonica, assembly GCA_008828725.1. Classification (NCBI taxonomy): domain Eukaryota; class Phaeophyceae; order Laminariales; family Laminariaceae; genus Saccharina; species Saccharina japonica. The sequence goes on from MEHQ01000269.1 coordinate 192,711, forward strand.
TATTTTTATTAATATCAAGAGTAAGAAGAGTAATCGGAGATCAACCTGGCCCACGGCTTGTTTAAAAGGCGGCTAAGGGAAGGAGTATAAACTTCCTGCGGGTTGAGCTGGAAAATAGAAGTGATTATGGTAAAAATGAAAAACAATGGACAAAAAAAGGGAAAACACAGGCTGACCAGCAGTATCTGTTTTTATCGCTATGGTCATACGACTACGGCCATGCATGAAAATGAAGTACACCCCCCCCCCCCCCCCTTTTTACCCTCCAGGCGCCATGCGACGCGAGTCGACGAAGGAAGAGAGGGCTGCAGTCTTCTCGCGACAAGAACAATGAAGGACGGAGGGACCAAGGGCAACAAATGAATGGAGTATTGTGGATAAAGCTTAACGGGAAGTAGACATAGAAGGAAGTTAGACTTTGCGCATAGGTTTCCTTTGTCTCCGTGGCTTTTTGCATTCGGGAATGTTATGGGCGATCAATATTGAAGCTCATGCTGCACATTGTTGTCGGATGGCAAAGATGATAAAAATAATAATACAAATGAAGGCACGAACCGTAGTGTGGAGGGGAGGGGAGTTACGACTAGGAGGGGGGGGGGGGGAGAAGGGTGAGCATATTAAAAGGAAAGAAACAACAGCAGTGTATAAATAAAAGCATGTGTCCCACGATAAGGAAACGAAGATCGCTCTGTGGCCAGTTTATTTACGACTGACTACTACTGACGATCTCCGACTATTCCTGACTATTTGCAACTATTGCGGACGATTCCTGTCTATTGCTGACTACATGACCGACTATTAATGCATATTACTGACTATTACCGACTATTACTGGCTATTCCCGGCTATTCCCGACTATTCCTGACTAGCACTGACTATTACTGCCATTGAAATGACTATTGCTGATTATTACTGACGATCACTGCCTGTTCTCGGCTATTTCTGGCTGTTGCTGGCTAGTACTTACTATTACTGTCTGTTATTGGCTACTGCTGACTACTATTAATAGTCGATATTTTCACTTGTTTTTTTTTCGAGCACAGGCAATCGTAGACCTCGTTATTGCTGACCGGGTTGCCCGTTCATTTAATCTCACGACCAGGCTTTCGATTCATGAGGCTGGAGAATCCTTCAAATGGGAGCGAGCCTCGGACAAAAAGGAACCACGCCTTATAGCATGCGTCTAAAGTTTCCCCAAGATAAATGAAGCAAGCGTGGGAATGGAGAGTGCTTGTGTTTGCCCCAACCTGGTCAAGCTCGACACATAATAAGTCGTAGGTGCAATCATATGTACGGGGGGGTGCGAGTGGGTGAATTAACTATTAATAAATAAGTACTCGAGTCACAGTGCGCACTAATTACACGAATTGCCCTTTTATTCGTGGATGGTATTGGTGGGCGTAAGCGCTCAAAATTGTCAGATGGGAAGTCCGAATAATACAATATTTGTTTTTCAGTTTCCGAGGCACCCGATTTTTTCTCAGGTGCACCACGTTTTTTTTCTGAGCGAGGTGCTTCCCTTGAGCTCTCTCTCTATATATCTCGCCCGAAGCTGACTTTCGATGGAAACAAAAGCGCTATCATCGTCACCGATGAACAATTTTTTGGCGATATGAAACTGAATTTCTAACGATTTTTGCCTTAAGACAACCGCCCGTCATTCTCGGAAGCGTTTCGGCTAAAAAGTGGTGTATACCTCGGTTGTAGCACGTGTCACAGGTATACTACCATTACGCGGGATCACAGTAAATAAGACCTGTGGTATAGACAAACACCTATCATCCATATTTAACGATTTTTGCTAACAGCAGTTGATCCTAGTTTTAGGATCGTTCTTATCGAGCAACTTTTTCCCCAAAATTTCCAATATTTGTTTTCGCGCGATTGTTAGGACCTCCACATTTTCCGAAAATAATTTCTAGAAATTGGAATGCGAAGAAGACTTCCGATTATTTTGCCGTCTCTTGAAACTCCAAACTTTCCAAAGTAATCCTGTTTTTCCTGTTTTGTTTTTGGAAAAACATATTGGAATTTTAGGATAAAAAAAGTTGCTCGATAAGAAGGACCGTTACTATGGTCCCCCGTTATAGAAGAATTTAGTGTTTCGCTTGTTACTCTGCCGTACACCAGAAAGTACGTTAGGACTGCTGTGTTGCAGTACACAACGATTGATTGCTGTAGTACCCGAAGGAGCTGCTGCTGTGGCAGCCGTTGAACGTTTCGGCAGTGATGTAACGATTGGTTGTTCTGTCTGACGTCGGCTCCTTAGGGCCCATATTAACGAGTATAAAATAAATTCAATTTGGAAAAATAAAAATTCAAATTCGCTTTTCATTGGTCAACACACGCACCAGCACCAAATATTAGGATCTTGGGGTATAATCTTGGGTGGTGGTGCGGGTTCTGACCAATGAAAAGAGGATTTGTTTTTTTTTTCTCCAAATTGAATTAGTTTTTTCTTCGTTAAAACCGAAACCGTGGGGATTGTTTTTGTTACGTCGCTTGTGTTGCACTCTATTCTTCATTCGTTTAAAAAACGTAGGCCATGGGGATTAATTGCTCATCGGGGAGAATGTTTAATGTTGGGTTTCCTTCAGAATCAGTTTTGTTTTTACTTGGGGGCTATTGGTATAGAGCTCCGCAAAGCGAGGCGCCTCAGACAGAATCATGGTGTACCTCTATGGTACGAGTAGTGGTCGCACGTTCGAGGCCTATTCCACCGTACATATCCACGGTATCTAGTATGGATCTGATATATATATTGTTAGTGCTATGCTTTAGGGTCCCTACTGTAGCTGACATCCAATGAGATTCTGTATCAGGCTTGACCTTGGGATTCGTTCCTGGAAGTCGTCGGTTGTTGGCTGGCTGCGGTAGTAGAGAGCCCCTCACAAGTCATGCCTTGCAGACGCGTGCTACGGTAGAGGTAGCACTTTTTGGCCGAATCGTTTTCTGAACGATCGGGCTCCTTAACCCAAATTCGTCGGACTTTCATTTTTGTGACGAATACTGTTTCAGAGGACGCTTCGGCCATCAGATTTCGCATCCGGCAGCCCTTTTATTTTCCTCCAAAATCGTTTTTTCGGTGGGGTATGACGCTCCTTAAGTGAGGAGCTCAGAAAAAAACATGGTGCACCTCTATCGTAGCATGCGTCCAGACAAAAAAAAAATGATTGCTCCCCGCTAGAAGGCAAACACGCGCCTGTTGGCTCACTAGAGTGTTCGTTATGCTGCAGTAAAAGCACCGAGACGAAATAGACCCAGCTCTAGCGTAGGTAGGTAGGTGCAGCAGCCGCCTGGCAAGTGACCCTTAGGGGAGTATCGGAAGTTGACCCGATGTTTGGGTCCAGTATTAGTGTGTCACCACCCTCCGACGGGTGGAGATGTTGCTGCAAATACACAACAGGGTTTCGCGAAATATCACATATCATGATTCGTTTAGGTTTAGACTCTTTAAACGCTCCTTGTCTTCTCTCTAGAGCTAGCTAGCTTCACGCGCGCGCGTTGTTTGTGGAACATAAAACGGGAATTAATGGAAGATAATTCTTGCAGAATGTTTTCTGGATGGGATACAGCTCTCTGACAAGAGTGTGAAGCATGTCTTTCGTTTTAACGGAATATGTCCGCACGAGGCTTATATGTGTAGTGCGGCGGCTAACGATTAATCAGACATGTCCACGGGAGGCAAGCACGGCCGTTCGAGGCAACATAACTGCTAACACCATGAGCTTTAGCGCGCAGAAGCGGTGGAGCTATAGCTATAGGGGCAACCTCTGGTACCGAACCCGATACCCGCTTGACCCCCATTGTTATAGTCGATTCGACGGCAGTTGAAGAGTAGTGACGATCGTGTGATAATTACGAAGGCGACCTCCCATGTGCCCGGCTCTACAGCAGTGTTGGCACTGGAACACTACTCAGGCAACGGCAGACGGTGACACTATACCAGTATACCACTGTTTACTCGTACCACACAGTTGCTTTAGAAATTCGCATGGTACCCTGGGGGCGCTAAAGCAACCCGAATACCTACGAGTGCTATGTTTCGCTTATCGCGCTAGATGAGCGCTGAATACTTCGCTGACAAGAAAAACAAAATTACACTTCAAAGTCCCACACCAACAGCAAGCAAGAACACAATCTTCTGAACCAAACGTCCACGATTTTCACTCGGTATATGTCGCGAGCTGCAACGACGCAAGTAGACGGACCCAAGCAGCTACCAGCACGCTACGAGTCTCCACAGCACAATCCTTCCCCACGACCGTTTTACAACGCGTTTGAGCACGATCCTTGAGGTATATATCTTCTTGCACACTAAAAATATCTCTTCAAGCCACGAACTTCAGTCCGGGTATGGCTGCTGACAATCATAATGCGGCTACCAGACACCGTGCGAAGTATCTACGTGGGCACCGTTGAAGCCTGACAAAAGACGTTGTCGCGCTGGTTGGGTTCGGTGATGCAGCTCATACGTTCGTCAACATTATACAGCGGCTTGACACTTCTTTCAAAATCAGGCCAACGCAGCCATCGTACCTAACAGGTAACTATACCTGGGTGCACGTGAAATGATGTTCCTTACGACAACAACAAAACCCTAAATAAAGTGGTCGGCGCAATGGCCTTTCTCGGTCAAACAAGCTTAAACGTGGTGTCCCGACAAGTCTTCGGAGCTCAAACCGCACAAACTTGTCACTACTCTCTTGCTTCCTACCGCCGCAGGCTTGAAGTCGCGCAAATGCTACACGCACCCCAGAACACACACCCTTCACAATCACAGCACGCAACGACGGCACGTGCGCAAATACGGAGACAAGAAACGATTTCAACGGAGGGCAACAAGCGCTAAGCGACAAATACGTGCTCAACGACCCGGCGAAACGATATGATTCGAATGGAGAAGGACAACCACCGCCGTGTTTAAGGTGGGTACCCAAGCAATCATGCTTTTCCAAATGCACGTTCAGGCGAGAGAACACAGAACAAGAATTAAATACGTATATGAATACAAACTATCAAGTTACAGGTTGGTTCACACATGCGTCACGCAAAGCATACCGCACTGAAATTCGAAGCGCACGATAAGTAATGTTGACACCGTTATCTCTTCGCTCGATGCGCGAACACCACACTTATACGATATCGATCACATACAAACTTCAGCCATGGGGATCTACCTCACCCAGAGGTGGGGATGGGGCTCTATGCTCCTCACCGACGAGCTCTCACAATTATCTCGCGATATATCGCTTTGAAGGGTGTGTTGTGTGCGCGACAACACTACTGCTACATGACATAAATGCCTTCATGCTATTCAACAACCACAAACAAATGACCGATTCACACGACACAGCATTCTGAAATCTGGACCACTCCTCCCTTCCCGACCTCGCATCTCCCCGGGTGGTGGTGGAATAGTCGTCGGGGGTGCATGCCATTCGGAACCAGAAACAAACTGACATTCAACACATGTTTAGTTACGCCAGTGGAGCAGAGCAAAGTCAGTGCCCAGAGCATCAGACACGCGGTAGTCCTCAACACTCCCGCGGAGCGCGTCGAAGCCCTCCATCAATTCAACGCCGCTCTCGTCCACCACTGGGCGGGCCGTCTCGCCCAGGATCCCGGACAGGTGCTCGTTGTCGACGTCCAGGCCGTCCATCCCGACGTCCATCTGCCAGAACTCCAGCTCGGGAAGAACGCGGCCGTCCCAGTTGATCTCGCCGACGGCCTGGTAGCCGAACCCGGCGTTGAGGCGCAGGTCGACGGTGGGGGTCATGATCTTGAAGATGGCGTGGATGGACTGCACCTCAGAGAGACCGTGCTCGGCGATGTACTTGGCGCACCATTCAGGCGCCGCCATCTGGTCGAAGCTCATCACCCATTGCTCGAAGTTGGGCTCGGTGTCCACGAGCAGATGGCGCTGCCCCTGGAGCATTTCGGCGTACATGCGAGCCCAGAGCTTGTCCCCGCCGAACTGTCGGCACTCCACCGGCAGGTTCGACGCGGACATCGACATGCCGCCGGCGACATAGGCGTTCCTGCTGGGAAGGAGGAACTGATCGTCGGCATCCTGCCCGTTAACGGAGGCGGTCAGACCCCCATTCGCGAGACAGACCGCTTCTCCGTTTGAACAGCCGCTGGTGTAGGTGGTGTACGGGTCCTTCACCTCCACCACGAGAGAGTTCCCGTCCGAGATGACGCTTAGGCCCGTGACCAGCTGGCGGTTCGGAAACTCCACAGGCTGAGGGGCAGTGAGCCGCACGTTGACGTGGAAGTCGGCGTCTTGGTCCTTGACGAGGCAGTACCAGCCGCCGTCGACTCCGGACCAGTTGATGTGCTGGCCCCGGAGGCCCTGCATGTGGGGCTCGCCGCACAGGCTGCTTCCGTCGGGGCAGACTGCCGCATGTAAATTTGACAAAGGGGGGGCAAGCGAGAATGCTTAACTCAGGGATATCTAGGCTGTATACAGGCGCTCGAGGATACGGTTCACCTATGGCAAGCGCAAAGTACACCGTACGTTCTTGCGATAATGAGCGCAGTTTGACAGTGCTCTAGACCATGGTTGGTGCTGCGTCCATGATTCCGCTACTGACGTACCTGGTAAATTGTTTTTCTATTGTAGATACAGTAGTATGCAACGAGGAATTCCACACTACCTGGAAGGCATGAGTCCGTGAACTGTCTGCATGTGGTCCAGACCATGGCTAGTGCTGCCAATGGTTTTGTTAGTTGTAAACCGAATTTTCCTCTCTCTGACCCGCGGTACGCGGAAGAGTCAACGTGTGGGCGTAATGTGTGCGTTGTGCAATGATAGCAAATACATGTGCCCAGTGTTAAACACGATCCCCACTGCGAACTACTGTAGAACAACATGATACAACAACCATATACAAGGGCATCATACCACAGCAGCGTATGCTATGCGTCCTGCTACAGAGCGACAACCACGTACCTATCGGGTCTTCAGGAACGTGCGCCAGGTCCATGCAGTCATGCCAGGCAGGCATAACATAGCAGCAAAGAAGGTAGCGTAGTTAGAAGGCGTGTCGATTTCAAGACGATATAACCGCAACATCTTCGAATATTGTGCAAATCTCGTGCAAACCGTGACTAGTACGATCTGCTTCCTAATCTGCCCCGGTGAGTGGTTGCACAGGATCGGCACAGTACGTATCCAATGCAGGAAACAGTTGCTAACTTCTGCAAATTTTATGACTCCTGATCGGTAACATGAGGTAGATCATACACATCAGCGTCCTATCTTTCCTGGCAGATCTAGATCCTGAAACCAGGGCCGGGGATATGTCCGATAGGTATATTCTTCATGAAATTTTCCGCGACATCCATCGCCGATAAGTGAACACCATCAACATCTGCATGCATGTCTCCAACGTTCAAGTCTAGTGGAGGAAACGTCGACTGTCCAGACCACAACGCTTAGAATGCACCCTGCGAATCACGAACGCCATGTTGTAATGGTCGAGGTATATTCTTACCGCTGTGCATGCTAAACCAGGGCGATGGGCAGACAGACAGACCATCCCGGAAATAGTAGGGTGTTTGACCTCTCTGCTGAACGCCGCCAAACTACCGGCTAGATTTGTTTTACACGCACCTCTGCTACCGCAGGTACTACGATATTTTCAACATAAGGGTGACCGTTGTTTGGCTGAACATCATTTGTGAGTGACTGGGCTCCTCATCTACGTAACTACCCAGGCCCATTTTTGGCGTTCAACGCGTGCTTTACCCTTTCATTCGCTGCATGAACGGCATTTGGGACTGTTCGTCGGGCTTAGCAGAAATACTTGTCGAACCCGAGTTTTTATGCGAGGTGCACTGCATTTTTCGAGGGGGGGAAGAAGCCCCAGAGACATTGACTGCACCCGCCCCTATGAAAACATGCCTCCTCTTCTACAACCAAATACCAGACACAAAACAAAAAACAAGAACCAGACCGTTTGGGTGTGCGTTCATAGGCAAAAATATCTTGTGCAGAACCGCAGACTCACTGCAGCAGTTGTCGCCGGCGCTGTCCATCCCGCAGCTACCTCTGACCGTTTGATCCGAAGAGGTGTAGTTACATCCCTGCGCGCACGATCAAAATGAATTCGAAGAGAGCCATTGCGATCAACTTGGCGCTTTGTTTCAGGTTTCGCCGGGCACATGGTCAACGATGGCGCAATCAACGATGGCAATATCATCGGACTGAAAAACTCACCTGGAGTCATACTACACAGACTTCCAAAGAACGGCGTACGATATATACATCCGTGTGATTTGTACGGCCTAGACGCACAATGCTCATCACAGACATCGAGACTGTACTCGGTCGACCTACCCCACACATTGCCGTGGACCTTTTGCACGGTCGCGACGCTCAGTACTCGTCGCAGACATCGAAATTACACTCGGTTGATTCGCCAAACAAATTTGCTGCGGGACTCCCCGACTGACCTCTCCTGAACGCATGCCGCTGCAAGCGTTACGTTGCTTTTGCTTGACGCTCATTCCGAATGCTCCCTGCGGAGAAAAGGACAAGGCCAGCAGTCCAACCCCCACAATACTAGAAGTGCGCATCATGCTGCTTCCTGTCGACGGCGAACAAAGAGGCGCAGACGCGCGGAAGGTGCAGACATTGATTAAAACGCGCGGAGCAGCGTTGGGAATGGAAATCATATGCTTCGCTGGCGGGGTAGTGGAGCATCTTGCTAAACTTCAGCATTCCGTGGCAGCATCAAGATCCTAACCGACCGAACCGGTAGAGCGAGCAGTGTACTATCCGAGATGACAGATGGGTCGGGAATGAACGACAGAGGGAGAATTTTCGGGCGAACGATTATTCTGCATGACGGAGATCCTTAACCTCAAAACCACGTCGGAATTTCCATTCTGACTTTTGCAATATTATGTTTGGGTACAATCTTAAGCCATGGGATTTGTTCATGGGCATTCGTTTTCGAAGTTTTGTTCAAAATCGTTTTTTTCTTGGGGGGACTTAGTAATAGTATAGAGCCCCTCAAGTGAGGAACGTCGTAACAAAATGTGGTGCACCTCCGCATTAGCATAGGTCCGGTGGCGAAATATTGCCGTACCATCCATCCATCCAATGTTTCGGCAAGGAAAGCACGAAGAAGGATTGAACGACCGCAAAGGAAGCTGGAGCCGGTCGGATACCGCGAAAACCTCGTATGAGTTGGCAGGCTAGGCTTAGCTAGGCTAGGCTATGGTCCTCGAAGGCGTTGAGGCGCGGATCTTCCGTTCAAGAAAGATGTCCAAGATTTACGAGCTTGCCTTTGTGGCCCTGATTTAGCAACCCTATACGACACAAGCACCCTGCGCTTGATTACTAATGACAAGCGTAAGGTTTGATCCGATGGGAATGACACAACACGTCACTAGTACAATCGCACAGGCAGGTTCGCTCTTATTCTGGCATGGCAGCCGTGTGCTGTAGGACGTATACCGAGGGGTGCCGGCGCATGTAACCCCGTTGGTAACGTCACGCAGCGCGACTACTTTCTCCCTCTACTTCGAAACATTCAATTATTTACAAAATCTTACTGCAGCAGTGTCGCAGAACCTGCTACCCATTACCGCTCGTTGCCTATGTACTGTGGCACGTTAGGCGAGCATGCTTGTCGTAATCTCGGCTTGTCCCATCCCCCTCGTCCTTTTTTTGTTCATAATTTTGTTATAATTATCAAACGTCGATCCATTCTTCGTACAAGCGCATACAACGCATATAGAGTGAGATCAGTGATACACAGAAAGAAAAAACAAAACCTTGATGACGGGGGTGTGAAAACCAACCTCAAGGCGCGGCGTAATAACACGTAGGGTGAAAACAACCAGAGTCACGCAACAATCATGTGGCATTTGAACGATCATGCTCGTTCAGGATACGACGACCTGAAACACGTCGTCTTAATAGTTTGAGGCCACGCAGCACCGGACTGGGCCTACAAAATGGATGCCACGCTTACGTTTGACTTAGCATATCGGTGCTTGGTGGCATGTGTGTCTGTGGCGAATTGATTTTCCAACAACGCGAAAGGTCTTCGCGCGACCGGGCGGGGCAGCGCCAATTCGTTCGTATACAAATAGTTTATAGCAGTAGAGCAATGGACAAAATATGGGCAGACAATGCGGTTTAACACGAAAAAAATGTGATTTCCTTGTGTGTATTATATGCAATCGGGACGGTGCGAGCGTCTACAAACTCATGGCCCCGGCAAACTATGAAACTGCCAGCTCGAGCAGAAAGGGCGTACTGTAGCCTGTAGCACAGCAGCTGACAGACCGTTGCGGCGTCGTGAAGTCCAATGCGCTGCTCGAGGATCGTCCACGGGCTATCCGTGGACCGCCCGCGAGCAACCCGTGGTGGTCGTATCGGCATGATGAAGTGTGTCTACGCCGACAAATAGTCAGGAGCATACAGGCACACCATAAGAGTGTCACTTTAAGCCTACGCCACAGTACACGCTGCGAGCATCCTGATATATATATATTATTTACCGCTCGATCGATTGATGAAATACCGCTCGATCGATCGATTGATCGATTGCAGCAGCCTAACAGCCTAGCCCCGATTGGTGCGTGGATCATTTGACATGTTCTACACAGTCCGGGTGCGCTACGTACAACAAACGAATGCCGTAAATATTCATCCTCACTGCTATCACACGCGCCGCATACCTGTAGAAATAGGGTCGCGACTGATGGGCGTAGAACTCAGCAGCAAGCACGACACTAGTAGAGCTGAAGGTGGCCCGCTTGGCGAGAAGGGAGAAAGGCGGAAGGCGTGGCGTGCTTCGAGAAACGGTAAGGGATAGTTGGAATGAGGTTGTGGGGGTATTGCCTGAAGGCAGCCGTAGGATGAAGGTGGGCGTTGTAAGTTGTCACTTGTATCGGAAACAAATATCGGACAGTAGTTCGGGCGGATTTCGGACATTATTTTAAGACACTGCGAATGCTTCTGAATGTGCTTCAAAAGGGAATTTCGAACACTACTACCTGGTACCTGGTACCCGGTACCTAGGTATGGAATACAGTATATGCGTGGGGACAATTGCCGCCGTCGTACAAATATATATACGTGTTAAATTAAATGGAACTCTCGTATCACTGTGCCTAGATTATTTGTGCTCCAGGGAAGCCGTTTCCAGAGGTTAACGGACGGTCCCATGAATCTCTGGGGGGTTTGGAATATACGCGTGGGGATAATTGCCGCCATCGTACATACTTGCATATATTATGTGAAATCTAATGGAACTCTCGTACCACTGCGCCTACATTACTTGTTTGTGTTCTAGAGCAGGCGTTTCCAGAAATTACCGGACGGTCCCACGAATCCCTGGGACCCGGGGATGCTGCTGGATGGATAATACTGTACCTAAATACCGATTTGTTCCTCCATCGCCCATGTACATTGTCCCGAAATAACACGAAAGAAGGCAGAGTATTGCATGTCCAATTCGTTTTTCAACGAACGGTGGATTTGTGATTGAGGACCCAACAACGTGCCGCAGGAGACATTTCAAAATGTATACGCGTCGGTGTATGTTTTGTTTCCTGAGGAATTATCCGCCACATCCCGGCGTTTTTTTTTATGACATATTAATGGTTGGACTCCACAGGTGGGGCAATCGAAGTCTGACAAATTTAGGGCCATTGAACCGAAGCCGGCTACGTTAACAAAAAATATTTTGAAGTACGAGTAACACCGCCGAGGGCGCGTGATGCGTTATACACGTAGTCCACATATTTGAGGACATACGAGTTTGTTCCAGCAAGGGCACAAAGTATTCCACCTTCGGGCAACAAATATATACGAAGTACTACTGTAGTAGAATTTCGAATTTCCAGGGCCTTCCTCGGGAACATTCCCGAACGTTTCGGGAATCGAGGTAAATCAGTCATATCGAACTAGCCAAGGAGGAATAAACAATGGAAAAAGCACCACAAGAAAGACCAAACCACGGCGAATCGAATGACGGCGTTTTCATTTTTTTTTTACGAAGTAGGAACCGCGGTATGGCCACGGGAAGTTTACCACGGGAATTCAAAAGAAAATTCCCGTGATGAAATACCCGTGGCCATACCGCGGCTCCTACATCGTAACAAAAAACAAAAACGTCGTCATTCGATTCGCCGTGGTTTGGTCTTTCTTGTGGTGCTTTTAACATTGGTTATTCGGCATTGGTTAGTTTGATATGGTTGATTTACTCGATTCCCGAAATCTTCGGGAATTTTCCCGAGGAAGGTCCTGATAATTTCACTGATTTTTCCGTGATCCCCGAACACATCCACGTACTGCTGTATTACGGTGGACAATAGTAAACAGGACCGAATACTGCTACTAAAAATATGCAAATATTTATAATTTTTCTGAGGACAGTAGGTCCTACTGGCTATGGTCCCGTGTAATAGTAACCGCATCAACAAAGCGAAGGTATCCACATGAAGCTTGCCTTTTCGGGCATGCGACACCCTCTTGTTCGAGAGATAGAGCTGTCCAAACTGTTCGCATGACTTAGGGGGGAAGACCTTGCTGCACGATGTGCTGAACCAAGCTGTCTACCGCCTCCCGTCAAATCTGCCAGGTTCGGGTATATTATTTGTCTTGCGGGGGTCGTACATCGGCATATTCATCCACTTATTCGACACAAAAACAAACATGCCTAAATTAAATTGTCTACAAGGGGAAGGGCCGTACGACACACTATCTTCATTCTGCGGCCCGTACCCGGCCAGCACAGAGGTAGACTGCCGAGCGAGGCACTGCTGCAGAATTGCATGGCGAAGTCTGTGGAAACGCTACATAGACAAAGCAATATCTTTCACAATAAGCGTTATTTCACCTTGCCTTATATGTGTTAGCAATGTGACTTTCTGGGCAGGGTGATGTTTTACTCCAAGAAGGGCACATTGACGGCTGAGACATTAGTATTATAGAACTGGAAATAAGCGCCGGTGAGTTTGGGGGCCAAATCGGCCGAAACATATAAAAACGTGCCAAATTGTGTTGCTTCCCTTAGCAGTGAACAGTGCAATTTCAGTTCTTTTGAAACTGCCCAAAGAACAAAAGTTATCATGATTACTATTTTAACGGTTTCATTCAAAGTGACGATATTCAAGGCCTGGCTGATCATGCGCGGTCCCCACGGATGCACCAGCAAGTTAAATGCTCGACCGAGCAGATAAACTCGCTCCTGCCTGTCTCTCTCACTCACGATCTCAGGGGCGCTGAACCAGCTCTGGAAACGCGGGTGTTAAACTACGCGGCCGCTGTCGTGTTTGCCGCCACCACCGGCCTGCGATAAATAGTTCTCTCCGCGTGAGCGCCGAAACACGCCCCAGGAATAAGGTACCAGTATGGGGTCAGGGGGGTGTAGGCGAGGCAACTTGACACCAGACGATGACGAAGCACGGTTGGGACACCCGCCGGGGCCAGAGCTTTATTTTGTTTTGTACCGAGGAATTGTTGTCTTTTTTTGCCATTCGATACACCTGCTGTGGTGAGGGTTGCACCGCGACTGTTTTTCGAGGCACAACGTTCGAGGAGGTTGCCACAACAAGGGAGCCAAACCTGACCCCTGATAAAAATAAAAAATAAAAAAAGGTAACTCCAACTCCACAACAAGCCATGTGACCGTATAGGTCTACATTATATATAACAATTTGTTCAGAGAGAACAAAAATTAACGATACTACTCTGAACCCACCTATAGGAACCGTTCGTATATTAATAGTTAATGAAAACGGTTCTTATATTTCGGGTTAAAGTGGTATTCGGTACATCGTGAGTTCTTCTGTTGACGATATCTCCGATTGTCAGAAACGAACAATACATGGGGGGGGGGGGAAATGTCACCCCTCGTATCGTAGCACGTGTGATCCGTTTTGCGTTTTTAATCTTCGCCCCTTTTTTTAAGAGTCGGAACTTTGATCCGGGAGTCACACAGCAGGCTTTTCACTCTCGCTCCCCATTGCAGTAGGTACGTTCCTTTACATGTTTGTCCCGAGAAAGGACCCAGCTTCTTTGTTCCCTGTTAAAAGTCGACCCGCGTCGAATTGCGCCTACTCGTACGTTATGTAGCCCTCTCGATAGCCGAGTCCGTCTTTTTTTGTTGTTGCAAATTTACAATCTCCCCACCGCGAAGTTCGAACTCCATAATTAGTGCGTGTGGTATTAGATGCGACCGACATACTCCGACAAAGGAAACGGGTAACAAGACAACAATCCTGATCCAATTAAATTGATCGAACAATGGAACAAATAGGCAACGGTTGAAACCTTAGACGTAGATAATCTAGAGCGATGTTGCCACGTTGCAATCACCACCCTACACTCTCGGTCACACCGACCGGTATCAACGGGGATATACAGTAATGCGTGCAACTCGCTCCCGCTAGAGGCTGGTGCTACGGTGAAGGGGGGGTGTTTTTAAGTCCATTAAATTTCAGCGGATGAGTGCCACTCCGCCGAGGGACCATCATATTGTTTCGCGGTGGTTCATGTCTTAATGCTATACGTTTTCGAGATATGCATCACCATGGTGCGCTTGCTACTCTGCGACAATAACCTATTCCTGCGTCCAGTTTTGAAGTGAGGTGCGGAGCCACTCGCCCGAGTGGAGTAAACGTGGCAGTGAAAAGCATGCTACCCCCCTACCGTGGCGACAGAGAGACTGCATGCTTGGTCATATCTGTGGTAGGGTAAATTTTGCAAGGGTTGCTGGAGCACTGACATGCTCCGCGCCAGCGTGTATTCCGGGCAACACCCTCCTTGTCGGGGGCATGAGGCCTAATCGAACCTAACACGTACTCTAAATGGTTGGCACCCGAGAACTCAACAACATACGATTAGTACGTGGCCCACAGTTGGTTATGTTACACCGATCGCTAGAGGTGTGACGCAGCCGCGCGGCGTTCAAGGCAATTGCTTTCTTCGTGCCTGGTGTTAGTTGGTTTGTGTCTATATTTGTTTGCTTTGTTGTTGAGTACCGATTGTTTTACGTGTCCAACTAAAGTCGGAAATATAATACGGTACACTCGAGACAAACTCGGGCCGTGCATCACGCTGTTGCCTGCTTTACGCCTGCATACACCCTGACAAGGAGTGGGACGGTTGCTGCGCGTTTACTCCAGCAGACAAGGCTGTTGCTGGGTATTCCTTATATGTGCTGTTACCGTTTGTGTTCGGATTTGGTCGTCTGGTACACCAAAGGGTACCACGCAAGCCACAGCATAACGTGTTTCGAACCTCTGACCCGCTGGACGGCCGAGCTGTTGTTGAACCAATGAAACACTCGTAATCGAGACCGCTGTCGCCGGGTACAATGTCGACGCGTGCTATGATAGAGGTGCACCATGCTTCCTTCTGAGGATGGTCACGTGAGGAGCTCTATACTAATAGTAAGTCAAAAACTGGTTCGATGTGTAGAAAACAATGGGCTACCCGATCAGCAATCCCATGTGGCATAAGAATAAAACGAAAAAATTATTTGAAAGCAGGAATATGGTTTCGACAATTTTTGGTCACGGAAATCTGTCGTTCAGGGAAACGTTCCAGCCAAACGTGCTACCCCTGACGTAGCACGACTCTGTCCTTGGGCTCGTGTTTGCTGATTGTACCTCCCGTTTAGCATGTGGTTCCAATATATTGTCTCAGCCAAAAAGGCGAGCTGTCATGCGCAAGAGAGTGTGCGTTGGCCCTCGAAGCCAGTCAGCGAACATGACAGTGTGAATAAGCTGTGTCGTGCTTGAGGAGCATCAATATATTATCTGTTACACCTATTTGTGTTGCACCGGGCGAGCACAGGAACCTCTCTTACGCCCAAACGATCGCTACTTCTTTGCACACTCGCGAGAGCAGCCCACAACAGCGTAACTCGTAGGAAGACGCCACCAACATACCTACTGTAGCTCCAGACCTTCAAGCATAACCCAAACAAAATACATGCCCCTTAGTTACCCCTACATCTCTATGGTTACAAAACGCGTTTTTCTGCGATGCCTATTGTACAGTTGTAGATATCTTCAAACGATATTCGTTCAAGCACACACACAGCCAAGCCGTGTTTCGCATACATTGCCGATTATGTTACCGGTGGGGACGGACCGGTGGGGACGGACGATATCATAACCAACGATCCCTCAAAGGTCAGCAATGTCGAAGACAGTACCCTAGCCTGTCGCATATGTTTACGCAGAGCCACCTGTGCATGCTTCAGCCACAACTAACCACTTTCGGAGCATCTACCACACCTCTGAGGATGACGAACAAAACTCCAGAGCGCGGGTACCGCGCTGTCCGTAACCCGACCGAACATATCCGAGAAACTGCAGTAGTCTGACACACGACAAACGCCAAACACACGATGGCAACACACACTACTAGTATACGAAACCACCAAAATATCAACTCCTGCAACAACAATTGCACGCAAACTTTGCACGCAGACATACACCGGCCTGCTTACGACAACACCTAGACGTATCACTAGTCGCACATACACGCAAACACATAACACACCCAAGCAATACCTGGGAAAATGCGAAACACCAAAACAAACACATTCATTATAGGGCTTCGAACAAACCCCCAAAGCAGTACCTATAAGATAACGAAGCCTCAAGACACACGGCTTCGCCGGTTTCTTTGTGTGCAAAGATCCAATCTCGACAAGGCACAACCGCGGTACTTGCTCAATCTTGAAGACATCTACAAGCTGGAAACAAAAAATAAGAAGCATCACTTGCGCTGCCGTGTCTAGACGCATGCTACGATAGAGGTGCACCATGTTTTTTTCTGAGCTCCTCACTTAAGGAACGTCATAACTCACCGAATACATAATTTTGGGGGAAAATATAAGTGCTACCGGGTGCGAAATCTCATGACCGAAGCATAATCTGAAGCATTATTTGTCACAAGAATGAAAGTCCGACGAATTTGGGTTAAGGAGACCGATCGTTCAGAAAACGATTCGGCCAAAAAGTGCTACCTCTACCGTAGCACGCGTGTCTATTTCATAGAACCATCGTTTCGCGTACTGTAGAGCGGCGGGCCCGTCAGTTCATGCCTCGGTATGCTCGCAGCCTATCTGCAGAAATACACCAACGTATTGTAGCCCGTACGACTACAGGCTACACGCGTGGGAAATGACACCTATAATGATACACGTGGTACGTACGACACACTTCTGAGCACCTTCATACGAGACGTTCGTAACGTCAACAACTAAGAAGTATGTCTCCTTTCAGTCAGCAATAACCAACAAATTTGCAGCGCGCAGGGTGCTTCCTGCTGCTGACTGCGTTTGCTTCGGTCGACTTCCCTATACCCGCAGTGGACCATGTTCATAAGACTGGCTGATCGTACCAAAGGAGTGCATACCAACGACACCTTACTGACATCCGTCGTAACCGCTCCGTTTTAGTGACGGTGGTGTTGTAGATAACAATACACCGCCAAGACTGGATATCTATTACACCAAACACCGAGTTAGTGGAGCAGGGCAAAGTCGGTGCCCAGAGCATCGGACACGCGGTAGTCCTCCACCGTCCCGCGGAACGCGTCGTACCCCTCCATCATTTCCGCGCCGTTCTCATCCACCACTGGGCGGGCCGTCTCGCCCAGGATTCCTGACAGGTGCTCGTTGTCGATGGCCAGGCCGTCCAGTCCGACGTCCATCTGCCAGAACTCCAGCTCGGGAAGAATGCGGCCATCCCAGTTGATCTCGCCGGCGACCTGGTAGCCGAACCCGGCGTTAAGGCGCAGGTCAACGGTTGGCGTCATGATCTTGAAGATGGCGTGGATGGACTGCACCTCCACCAAGCCGTGCTCGGCGATGTACTTGGCGCACCACTCGGGCGCCGCCATCTGGTCGAAGCTCAGCACCCAGTCCTCGAAGGTCTCGGCGGCCAGCTGCCTGTCCCCCTGGAGCATTTCGGCGTACATGCGAGCCCAGAGCTTGTCCCCGCCGAACTGTCGGCACTCCACCGGTAGGTTGGACCCGGACATGTCGATGCCGTCGGCCACGTAGGCGTCCCTGGTGGGAACGAGGAGCTGACCGGCGTCCCCCCCGTTGACGGTGGCACTCAGACCACCGTTGGCGAGGCACACCGGTTCTCCACCAGAGCAGCCGCCGGTAACGGTGGTGTAAGGGTCGGCTACCTCCACCACGAGGGAGTTCCCGTCGGAGATGACGCTTAGACCCGTGACCAGCTGGCGGTCGGGGAAGTCCTCGGGCTGAGGGGCGGTGAGCCGAACGTTGACGTGGAAGTCGGCGTCTTGGTCCTTGACGAGGCAGTACCAGCCGCCGTCGACCCCAGACCAGTTGATTCGCTGACCGCGTAGGCCCTGCATGTGGGGTTCGCCGCACAAGCTGCTTCCGTCCGGGCACACTGCCGTCAATTTGGACACATCACGACGTACCGAACAGGTGACAGACAAAAAATATAGTTGTGTGTTAAAAGGTGTTTGATTCGAGACCATGGTTATTGGCGGTGTTGCAATAGGCACTCAGCTACTGTAGGTATAGGTATTGATTTTTTCCCTGTGGTCTACAATATTGATGACTCCAAGCGGGATGTACGGCATGGGCTTGGAGCCAACCATTTACCGGTTCAGCACTAGTAGACGAATATCACGTGCCAACACTATCAATGCTTTCGGTGTATGTGGCCGTGCGAAATACCGAAGCGGTGTAACTGTCGATCGTTGTTAAGTTATGAGAATATTCCCGTATGCGCGTCAACACCCGAACAGGGACTGCAGACGCTTGCTATGGTTGGAGTAACACATTTCACATTTCAACCACTTTTGTCTGACTTACAACTACAGTACTTAAACTCGTTAGCATTGGTTTGTTTCATGAGACTTAGGGTATGGCATTGGCCATCGTACGGCAGCTTCAGTACTCGTCAACGTCAGGTTTAACGTGGCGTGTGTTGCTCCACAATTGCGGAGGCTTGGGAAAAATAGGGAGCGCTCCTGTCGCAGCGTGCATTAGTGGTGGTTCCGCCGCGTTTTGGCTATTGCATCCTACCGTCATTACCTCTCACACGAACGTTATACTTACGTGCAGCAGTACGGCCGTAAAATACTGCCTGCTAATTTAAGCATCACTACTGTTGTTGTACTCCGCGCAACCGAGCACCTACAATATATGACTGTGTTACCGATCAGCGACCTGACAGGCTACCTTAGTGGCTACATACCACCAACAACGACAACGCGCTATTCAATGTATCGAACTTCAACGGCAGTGATGTATCCGTGAGGGGGTGTCAGAACTATGGTCGGCGAACCCTTCGTACAAGGCAAAGCCAACCAACCCTAGCCCTAGTAATAACCCGAACCCTAAACCAAACAACCGAAACTATAATAGACAAGAAACACATCAACATTCGGGCCTCCGAATGTTTTTTTAACTCTAGCACCAACCACACCGACTTACCTACAGGGTCTTCGGGACCGTGGGTCATGCGTACAGATAGCGGAAACAGAAGGAACGAGGAAGAGCACGTTGTAGGGAAGGCAGTATGGTAAGTGTGTTGATTGCAACCTCGTGGATAAAGCTCCGGGTGTGTTTATGAATCGTAGGGTTCATACTCTAGGGTACCCGAGTACGAAGCGTCGTTGATGGTTTACCCTACTATTTCGGGGGACCATAGTAAATAGGACCTACGTTATACACAATAACCTATATATTTAACTCTTTTTACTAACAAACTTTGGTCCTATTTACTATGGTTCTCCGTAATAGGGTGTATACCCATGCGGATAACCCGGACTCATCCCACGGTATACCGTAAGGGGTTTTGCGGTTAGTGTTTGCCTTCTAAGGTTAACATTTTGTCACTGGGACTGGTCAAGCTCCTCAAGTGAGCAACTACCGGTCAGTATGATAATTTATAATTTGACTATCGAATACCTTTTTTTTTGTTTTAGGACTAGCTAGCGTATATAACTGTTAGTCGGATCTCGCAAGCAAAGATCTCCCCATTTCATTGTTCGGGATGTGACATTTAGCTCCTCATGCGATAATCTTGGAAGCAAAGGCACCATCCCTGCCGTGGCACCTTGCTCCCGTGTAGCAGGATACGTGCTGCGGTAGGGGGGTAGCTTCTACATTTTCTGAGGGTTCTCACTTGATTATAGTATAGGAGCTCTCTACCTCGACCAATAGAGCTCTGTCGGAAAACAAGCAAATACCAACAACTCCCCCGACCTGCAGTACAGCAGGTGTACACCAATAATAACAATGCATGTACAACATTAACAGGACTCCAACGAAAAAGGGTAGATTGTCGCTAGTGATAGTCGACGGTGGCCCAGATGAGACTATGCCGTATACCCTGTTGTTTGCGGTGCTCTTTGCGTCGCTCTCGCGCGAGTTGTGTGCTATTCCGGATTTAAACCAACTGCAGGCAAACACATGTCAGTACCCCGTCGACACCGTAGCAAAAAATTGAATGGCGTGATAGCGTGCATGGGGCCCCAACGTGTTTGGGTAGTTCTATAGTGTAGGAGCACAGTCAGACGTAAATTGTTAGGCCCGAGCGTGGTGCCTTTAGCTGTCTATTGCACGCGTCGGGTATCCGAGGCATTCTACCATATAGCAGTGCACCTCCAATGACATGACGCTCCTCACTTCAAGAGCTGTATGTCTCACCCAAACACTGTTTTCAAGAACAAATGAGGTACACTTAACCGGAATAAAAGCTCCGTTCTGTAACGGACTTTATTGTCAAAATAAACGATAAGGTGTACCTTATACGTAAGGCATATGCCATATTGGGTACGTTATCAAATTGAGAAGTCCCATCAGTCACAACCATGGTTTCACCAAAAACGTGTCACTGGGACCACCATCGTGTAACATGCGTCTTCTCTTGGAATATTCGCTTGGCAGTACACGGACACCGTCGGCAGCAGTGGCATTCACCAAGGGCCGTACTTACCGAAACATCACGCTCGATCAAACAGAAATGTCTGTTGTTCAGACCAACGCTGGGTATGCCTCCGTGATTCCCAGCGCTATCTATCCCAAGTCATGTGTTGTTGGTCGTCCGATGATACCGCTGTTTACACGAAAATGCCAACTGGCCTGGGATAAACAGTCGATCACGGACAATGCTAGAGATCGTTCACACCAAGTCTTGGCAAGCAATGTATTTTCCGGGCAAATGTAAAACTTATACGAGGCACTCCACGTGTAATTCATTGAAACCGAAAGCGCCACAACGCAGACTCACTGCAGCAATTGTCGCCGGCGCTGTCCATTCCGCAGCTGCCGCTGACCGTTTGATCCGAAGAGGTGTAGTTGCATCCCTGCACGAACAAGAATATCCGGACATGACACTGTAATTTCAACCCTAAAATGAAAACAGAAGTTTGTGTCTGTGTTACAGTAGTACTGCTGTACGTACTCTACTTGTACCTTACGGTGATCGAAACTACAGTATTATAAGGGTATTTGGGGGTTTGTATTGTAGTCGGTCGCCCCGATGGTCTAGAGGTAACCTCGAACGCTTCTGAACGTTGATGTCTGGAGTTCGAATCTCACGTGGGTCGGACTTTTGAGTTTATTTGCAAAAACAAATAAAAAAAACGGAATCAACTGCTGAGAGCGCCAAATAATAGTAGCGTGGGTAGGCCCAATTCGATGCGAGTCGACGAGGGAAGGAAAGGCTGAAGTCTTCTCGCGATAAAAATGCAAGGCAAGAACCGTGGTGGGGGAGGAGGGAGACGAGCCCACTTTGTGACCCCGGATCTGAGTTACGACTAGGGAGGAGAAAGAAAGGAAGGGCGAAGATAATAAATGGGATGGACAAAAAAACAAAAAAACAAAAAAATTGTGTGGCGAGGCATTCTTGTTTGGATGTCGTGTCCCCGGATACAGCCTGAACCGATTGTGACTGGTCTATAGTGGGTACGCCGCAGTATAGATATATTACTAACGCAATTTCGGATCCCGTGATAGCACTCGATACGGCTGATGTATCGCATATATGCGCGTGTCTCAAGCCCATGATTTAATGATTCGGCTCATCCGTGTGTGTTTTGGGTCTGTCGTATACGTACACGACTCGTGCGTGTCTGGATTCTGCAGTACATGGGTACGGCTCATACCTCTCGTGTATTTGACAACGGTACGGCGGCAGAGCACGTACTGTAGCAGTCATAAAGGATACCTTACCACAGCAATGCACATACGACATACTGTGATTTACGCTTCCTTTGTGGGCACATTAAGCATTGACCGACTCGCATTTTGACGGGTGTTCCGAGCGACTTAACCTCCCCCCCCCCTATGCATACCGAGAGCGTACACCATTGCAGGCTCCTCGGAGTGAAGAGAGCTTGGCATATTTCACTTATAAGCCTCATTGAAAATATTACTGAACGCCAACATCGAGACTGAAGCCATTAGAAGTCAATCTGGCAAAAAAAAATGCATGTGTGACTTACATCTCCTGAACGCCTGCCACTGCACGCGTTGCGTTGCTTTTGCTTGGTGCTCATTCCGAAAGCTTGCTGCGGAAATGACAAGGCCAGGAGTCCCATTCCCATGATCTCGAAAGTGCGAACCATGCTGTTTTCTGCTCCATGCAAACGACGGGCGGAATGCGCAAACGGTGCACAAATTGGTAAAAATGCGGCGCAATGCAGGAGATGGGCAAAGTGCATCGATGGCGACGTGGAAAGGATTATCCATCGTCTTCTGTGTTGTGTGGCAGCGTCAGTCACTCAGTCGATCAAACCGGTACGTACTGCAGTCTTGCAGTACAGCATATATCGAAATGCTTCGAAACCGTAGTTGAAAGCGCAGGTTTGGTGGATCATGTAGTCTCCGCTCAAGGAGAAAGGGTAGAGGATAGCAGCCGAGAGAAATCATGGCAGGTCTTGAATCTGCTCTGCATCGGCACCATTGCAATACCGAAGCCATACGCACGGACACAAGCACGACATTTTTTCTGGCACCTCGTCCCTTGTTCCCAACGCTCACTAATCCCCGCTGACACTCCGAGTTCAGGTACTGCACTGTACAGTAGTTCGCCGCCTAAACAATTATGTCGCAGCGCTAAATTGAGTCGGGCCTCGTACTTGCCGACTATATCAACATGTGATACAAACCACTATTTAATAAGTGCAACCGCGAATCGAATAATCGAGTTGATTCTTCACCGTTCCATCGGTGGACCGATTTCGGGCGTGGCCGCCAACATACCGGCACCAAATCGTGCACATATTGTGCATTTAAAACAACACAATGCAGCTGAATGTAGGCTAGATGATCTCTTCGACATCACACGCTCATCATACCTGCAGGATAAGCTCGACCACGGATGTGTTGTGTGCGTAGAAGTCGGTAGCAACTGGGCTGAGGACGGCTGGGTGCGTGGCGAGGAGGGAGCAGGACCGAGTGTGCGCCTTGCGTTGAGAGAAAGGGGGTGAGAGAGTTTGCGAATGACTCTATGGGGTTCAACTGTCGCTTCTTGGCGAAGGAAGAGGAGGATGAGGCAGACGTGTTCTACGTTTTCGAGTTCGGACACTAAATTATTTTCGGACACTTTGTTTCGGACACTATTTCAGGCACTACGTATAGTCCTGGCTGTGCTAAACGATAGTTAGGCACTGCTGTATCTACGTTTTGGTACCGCTACCAGGTACTTGATCATGGAGTAGATGTGGGAGATATTCCCGCCGTCGTCCGGTATGGGAAATTCGATTGACCACTTAGACCGCGCTCTTCGCTAGATCTTTGCGGTCTATACCTCCAGCTGCCGAACACCAACTAACCGGTGATACCGTCCATCACGCGAAGCGCTGACATCCGGGGAGTTGCACTCTGGTATGGCCATCTACCCGATTTCAGCGATCGGTCATATATACAAGGGGTTCGACGTAGCATAATAAATAGCCGAACACAAAATATAATATGACCCATAAATACCCAAATATTGATACGAGTACAGAGATCGAACGTATTCCGAATTGAATGTGAAGTATACTGACACCTATGACCAGACCAGAGAAGAAATGCAACCGGCTGTGCTATTTCGACAATATGAATACTTTAAACCGCGCTATTCCACCAATTTGTATCATGCGCGTGAAGCCATCTTCGAGAGTTATTCGCCGGACACACCCAAAAGCATGATCGGTCCTCGTATGAAACCCTACGTACAACATAAAAATACAAACAATTCGACGGAATAATGTAGTTTTAACGCAACATATTTTTGCTTATTCCAGTTTCGATTATGAATAGTTAGGTTCCATTTCTCGGTACTGACCACATGTAATATATTGATCGACATTTGAGCTGGGCCACATGATTAACAAGTGACAACGATGCTTTTTACCTGGTACCAGGAGTGTGTGTGTGTACGGATCACCCTTCAGCGGCCATGCATAAATCACAAGGGCGTACATTATTATCGCTTCCGATTCTTGCGCGGTTTCAAAATCACACATGCATGGTGTTATCAAATTCTAGTGGTTCTTGGATCCGGGATATTGTCCCACACATTCAACGCCTCCATATGACGAAGAAACCGCCAAGTGTCTCGTAGGGTGCGGCAGAGCAGGAGTACTTTTAGCTCCATGTTTTGAACAAAAAATCAACGGCATGCTTTTGAGTCTGCTCAAGAACTGCCGTCGCACCGCCAATAAAATCTTAGATACACTCGTATACTTTGGCTTTACTGAGTCTGAGCAGTGCGGAATGATCCCCGTGCAAACTAAAAACAACATAAAACCCCAACATTATCCAACAATGCGCTCGGCAACGATGAATAGTCGGACTTACACCGCGACCGACTCCCGTTGAGTCCAACGATTATGTGCAAACGTTAGCATCTGAATGTCGAGATGGTAATGTTAGTATTTTCTCAGGCGAAACATCGAGGGCTCGATTTTAATGACCGCGTTGATACATTCGACCGCTACCTCTACACACAGTTCGGAGGCTTTTTCATGGATCCTATTCAAACAGTGTCATACATATTTTATAACATGTTACTCTAAACTTGTCATCACGTGCGTGAAGGTCAATTTTTTCCAAATCCGGTACATGACCATGCCATGCCATCAGCCAAACCTGACCTTGGGGGATGGTAGGAAGACCCGTCGACGTGTGGGACATCTGCCTAGGCGAGAGCCCTAATGCGATCAAATGATACCACGGCTGTATTGGTTGGTGTTCGTTTTCCATCTTTATGTGTGTTACCTATTGGTCTTTATTTCTCGTTTCCTCTTACTGTAGTCGGAACTCCGGCCCGGGATCACATATCAGGATCTAGTGCCCCCCTTTCTACTACGGTACATTCCTTACACCTTTAGAGCGACAAGAGATCCGCCCTTTTTTCCCTCCTCAACTCGATAGTTGATTCCTTGTTGTTGTTGTTGTTGTTGTTGTTGTTGTTGTTGTTGTTGTTGTTGTTGTTGTTGTTGTTATTGTTGTTGTTGTTGTTGTTGTTGTTGTTGAAGTTGTTGTTGTTGTTGTTGTTGTTGTTGTTGTTGTTGTTGTTGTTGTTGTGGTTGTGGTTGTTGTTGTTGTTGCTGTTGTTGTTGTTGCTGTTGTTGTTGGTGCTGTTGGTGCTGTGGTTGTTGTTGTTGTTGCTGTTGTTGTTGTTGCTGTTGTTGTTGTTGGTGCTGTTGGTGCTGTTGTTGTCGTTGTTGTTGCAAGTTCTCAATCTACCCACGGCGGAGTTCGAACTGCGGGATCACAGCTAGTAGTACTCAAAGTTGGTCACTGGATCACAATTAGTAGTATTCAAAGTTGGTCACTGGGCCACAGTTTCGACCGGCTTTCTGCGGCACAGCACAACTGAGCACAGCTACACAGCGGTATAGTACTGATCCACTCAGTATGCATCTCATGACTGGAACAAGGCTGGTTGCAACATCTTAGACTTAGGTTATCTGGGATTATGTACCCGTGTCTTCCAAGAACTGCCTTGAAACATCCGGCCGAATTGGTCGTAGCATAAGTGGGTCATATATATGCATCGCCCCCGCCAGCCTCCATATTTGATCATTTATATGCATCTATTCTGTTTCCAAGAATTGAGATGCTCAGCCCGGAGGTGTATACCGAGTAACACCCTCCTGCCCGGGGGAAAAAAGCCTAACCGAACTCCGTACGTACCCTATATGGGGGGTCGCAGAGCTCAAGAATACAACATGTCGATTTCGTCCATGAGTATCTGTGTTAGACCAATCAGGTGCGGCCGGGCGTAGCAAGGCAGGGTTTTGACACACTTGATCGTTTTGTTTGTTTGTTCATCATAGTTGCTGACTTGCTTGTGTCATGTGTGTTGGCTATGTCTCTTGTCTTTCCGCTGAACTCGCAGGATTCCTTGACATCATCAATGCACGTAATAATGTGCAACAGCAGAAGAGAGATAACGTTGGCGCCGTGCGACTAAAGTTTTGCCATATTTACGCGTACATGTAGCGTGGAAAGGGGTGTGGTGCTGTTGTACGTTTGCTCGGGCGGACAAGGCTAGTGGAATTCGCTATATAGTTGATAGTTTGTCGTTTTCGGGTTTGGTCGTCTGATGCACACCAAAGGACACCGCGTAACCCCCGGGAGAATGACGTTAGACTTCTATGATATACCACTTTGGCAAAGGGAGACGCTTGTCACCGGATATTACGTAAGTCGTCTTCATTGTGCTGGTTTTTTTGTCCTGTTTAGCATGTGCTTGGACGTATTGCCCCAGGGTAGAAGTCGAGCCGTCATGTGCAAGACAGTGTGCGTTGGCGCTCAAGGCAACCAGCCGGCATGGTATCGTCAATACGTTTTGTCGTTTGGGATGTTAATATATTATATTTCACACCTATCGCATTGCACTGGGTGAGCACATACACCTCTCTTACACTCACCATATCGCTACCTTGCACACTTGCAAGAACTACCCACAGCGGTTTACGCTGCTCGTGAGAAAACACCTCGAACATATATCACAGCCAATCAAGCAGAACCCGGCAAACAATACATAGACGCACCTACAGTACATCACCCGTATACCACTCAACTAGGCACAGGAAACGTGTTCTAACGATGTCCCACAACGTGTGAAAATCTTCACGCCTACACAGCCGAGTTGTATTCCGTACACATCGCCAACCACGTTACAGGTGGGGGAAATTGATATACTGTAATAACCACACTTTCACTCAAAGGTCACCAACGCCAAAGGAAGAAGCGTATCATATCGCTTCTGCTAAGCAGAGACACCAGTGCACCCACCAGCCAAAGCAAAGCACGTTGAGTGCATCGACCACACCTTTGAGGATGACGACCATAACTCTAGAGCACGTGTGTCGCAATGTCGCTATCCCTACCAAACACGCTCGATGAATTGCAGCAGTCCGACACGTGCCAAACGCTAATTGTCACACGCTGGCAACCCGCCCTCCACTACTGTTGTACATGACACCACCGAAACACCATACCCTGCAACAGCAACCGCACGCGCACACTCTTCACGCACACAGACACCAAACAACTCTCAGCAACACCTAGAAATATAACTAGTCGCACATACACTCAAACACATAAAACACCCAAGCACCACCTAGTCAGAGACAAATAAGCAAGACAGACCAATGACTCATAAGGGTTCGAACACACACCAAACTAGCACCGAAGATATAAATAATCATTTCATTGTACAGCTTCGCCGGTTGCTTTGGGCGCGACGAGGCAATATCGACCAGGAACCCCCACGGTACTTGATCGATGCTGAAGACATCTACACTCTGGACACAGACATCAAGTATCACCACTTGTTTTAAGGGTATCCACCACCTGTTTACCGTGTGCATATCAGGGAAGGTCGTTCGGCAACGTTGATGTTGTAGAGCGGCGACCCCGTCTGATAATGCCTCATAATACTCGCAACCCATCTGCAGGAAAACACCAAACTAATGTGACCAGCTATATTACTACAAGCTATACGCATGGAGAAGCAGCCCGATAATGATACATGGAGCACGACAAACGCTGCACACGTTCGAACAAGACATTCGCAAGGTTAACACTAAACAGTACGATCCAACCCAGCGGGCCATTGCCAACAATGGCATCGCGTGTGTTGCTCCCTACTACTGTCAACCGTTTGATACTGCAGACTTACTTGCCTATAGCCACCGTGGAGGGTGCTCATACCAATGGCTGGTCGACCTAGGGGGGCTGCAAACCAACGGCTCCCCACCAGTACACGAGTTACCTTGTAACTGCTCGTTGGTGGTGTCCGTGGTGGTGTATATGTGAAGCTACTATCCCGAACCCGCGGCGCATGCATACATTCGCTAAAACACTGCCTTAGTGGAGCAGGGCAAAGTCGGTGCCCAGAGCATCGGACACGCGGTAGTCCGCAACACTCCCGCGGAACGCGTCGTACCCCTCCATCATTTCCGCGCCGTTCTCATCCACCACTGGGCGGGCCGTCTCGCCCAGGATCCCGGTCAGGTGCTCGTTGTCGATGGCCAGGCCGTCCAGTCCGACGTCCATCTGCCAGAACTCCAGTTCGGGAAGAACGCGGCCATCCCAGTTGATCTCGCCGGCCACCTGGTAGCCGAACCCGGCGTTAAGGCGCAGGTCGACGGTTGCCGTCATGATCTTGAAGATGGCGTGGATGGACTGCACCTCCACCAAGCCGTGCTCGGCGATGTACTTGGCGCACCACTCGGGCGCCGCCATCTGGTCGAAGCTCAGCACCCAGTCCTCGAAGGTCTCGGCGGTCAGCTGCCTGTCGCCCTGGAGCATTTCGGCGTACATGCGAGCCCAGAGCTTGTCCCCGCCGAACTGTCGGCACTCCACCGGTAGGTTTGACCCGGACATGTCGATGCCGTCGGCCACATAGGCGTCCCTCGTGGGAACGAGGAGCTGACCGGCGTCTCCCCCGTTGACGGTAGCACTCAGACCACCGTTGGCAAGGCACACCGGTTCTCCAACAGAGCAGCCGCTGGTAACGGTGGTGTAAGGGTCGGCCACCTCCACCACGAGGGAGTTCCCGTCGGAGATGACGCTTAGACCCGTGACCAGCTGGCGGTCGGGGAAGTCCTCGGGCTGAGGGGCGGTGAGCCGGACATTGACGTGGAAGTCGGCGTCTTGGTCCTTGACGAGGCAGTACCAGCCGCCGTCGACTCCAGACCAGTTGATTCGCTGACCGCGTAGGCCCTGCATGTGCGGCTCACCGCACAAGCTGCTTCCGTCCGGGCACACTGCTGTCAATTTGACCATAGCCGACATACCGAACAGGTGACAGACAAAAAATAATGTTAGTTTTTGAACGGCGTTTGTTTCGAGACCATGGTTATTGGCGGTGTTGCAAGAGGTACTCCGATACATGTATAAGTATTGGTTTTATCCCTCTGGTCTAGAATATTGATGACTCCAAGAGGGACGTACTGAATGGGCTCGGAGCCAATTATATACCGGTCCAGCAGTAGTAAACGAATATCACGTCCCAGCACTAGCAATGCTTGCGGTGTATGTGGCCGTGCAAAATACCGAAACGGTGTAACTGCCAAACGTATAGTAGCCATTCAAACATCCCCGTATTCGCGCGTCAACACCCGAACAGCCCCTGCAGACGCGTTATATGATTGGGGTAGAACATTTTCACCACATTTTGTCTGCCTTTCTATTACAGTACTAAACTCTTTGGAATGCCACCATGGTTTCGTTTTATGAGACATAAGGCGTGGGATTGGCCATCGTATGGCCGTTTCATTATTTGTCAACGTCAGGTTTAGGGTGGTGCGTATAGCTCCTCAACCGCGGAGGCTGGGAAATAATAGGGGGCACCCCTGTCGCCGCGTGCATTAGCAGTGGCTTCGCCACGTTTTGGCTACTGCATCCTGGCGTAATTACCTCTCATACGGACTTTATATTTACCTGCAGTAGTATGGCCGTATAATACTGGCTGCTATATTTATGCAACAATACCGTTGTACTCCACACAAACAAGCACATACAGTATATGATTGGGTTACCGATCAGCGATCTGGCAGAGACTAGTTAATGGCTACGTAACACCAACGACGGCAATGTGTTCTGCTATGCGGCGAGCTTTAACGGCAGTGATGCACCCGTGAGGGGACTTTACCAGTGTTTCGAAACTATAGATGAAGAACCCTGCGTACCAGGCCAAGAAAAGCACTCCTAGCCGTAAACATAACCCTAGCCCTAAACCATATTAGACAAGAAACACTTCAATGTTCGGGTCTCCGAACATTTATTTCAAGCTCTAGCCCCAACAACACCGACTTACCTACAGGGTCTTGGGGATCGTGGTCCAGGCGTGGAACCCAAGGGACGACGGGGGGAAACGTTGCAAGGAAGGAAGCATGGTTAGTGTGCTGATTGCAACCTTGTGGATAATACTCCAGGTGTGGGTATTAATTTGGTTTATGCTGTAGGGTGTCCGAGTACCAAACTTCGCCGACTGTTTGCCCTACTCGGGTGTATACCCATGCGGATAACCCTGACTCATGCCATGGTAGGTAGGGGTATCAGTTAGTTTTTTTCCTTATAAGGCAATACTTTGTCACCGGGACCGGTTGAGCACCTTAAGTGAGACACCATCGGTTAGTATGATAATTTCACTACAGTAGTTTTTATTTGTTTGAGGAGTAGCGCACATAACTGCTAGCCGAGTGGGTTGCGCGAACGAAGTTCTCCAATTTCAGCTTTCGGGGTGAGCAATTGAGCTCCTCGTGCGATAACTTCAGAATCGAAGGCACCATCCCTACTGTGGCATCTTGCTTCCCGGTAGTATGATGCGTGTTGCGGTAGCAGGAGCAGCTTCTGCCTTTCCCGGGGCCCCTCGCTTAGGTTTAGTACTGCAACTCTCTGTCTCACACCAACAGCTTGCGGGAAACAAACAAACACGAATAACCCCCATGGCGTACAGTACAGCGTCGGGTACACGAGGCATTCTATCATAGCGGTGGACCTTCAATGTCATGACGATCCCCACTTCAAGAGCTCTACCTGGCTCACCCAAAAACTGTTTTCAAGAGAAAAAGGTACCATGAACCCGATTAGAAGCCTCGTTCTGAAACGGATATTATTGTCAAAACAAACGATAAGACATGGTTTATGCGTAAGGCCTATCAGGTATGCCTCACGGGGTACGTTCTAAATTGAGAAGCCCCATCAGTCACAACCACTGTTTGGCCAAAAGCGTGTCACTGGGACCACTATTGTGTAGCACGCGTCATCCCTTGGAATATTCCTTCGAAAAGTACACGGCCACTGTCGGCGACAGTGACATTCAGCAACGGCCGTACATATCGAAACCTCAGACTTGATAAAACGGAAAGGTACATGGTCCAGACAAACGCTGGATGTGCCCCCGTGATCCGTAGCGCTATGTTAAGTCACGTGTTGTCGGTCGTCCGATGATACGGCTATTTACACCAAAACACGTTCTGGCGTGGGATGAATATCCAATCACGGATAATGCCAGAGATCGATCACGCCAACTCTTGGCAACCAATGTATTTTCCAGGCAAATATCAAACATGTAGCCACTCCAAATGTAGTTCATTGAAAACGAAAGCGCTACAACGCAGACTCACTGCAGCAGTTGTCGCCGGCGCTGTCCATTCCGCAGCTGCCGCTGACCGTTTGATCCGAAGAGGTGTAGTTGCATCCCTGCACGCACAAACATATCCGGAAATGACACAGTTATTTCAACCCTGCAATGAAAGCAGACGTTTGAGTGCGCTGTACGTACTGTACTGTGCTGTACTGTACTGCGCTGTATTGTACCGCACTGTACCGTACGGTGATCGAAACTAATATAAGGTTATTGGGAGGTTTGTATTGTGTAGTGAGGCATTCTTGTTTTGGATGGCGGGTCCCCGGATGCGGCCTGAACCGGGTGTGACTGGTCTGTCGTGGGTACGCCGGAGTATAGATATATGACTAACGCATTTTTGGATCCCGTGATACTACTCGATACGGCTTATGTATCGTATGTATTCACGTGTCTGGAGCCCGTGATACAATGACTCGGCTAATCCGTGTGTGTGTGGAGTCTGTGATATGCGCATACGACTCGTGCGCGTCTGGAGACTGTAATTAATGGGTACAGCTCGTACCTCTCGTGTATCTGTCAACGGTACGGCGGCATGCCGCGTACTGCAGTAGTTGTAAAGGATATATCACCACAGCGATACACACAGACAGGGTATACTGCATACTGTGATTTAGGCTTCCCTTGTGGCCACATAATGAAAATAACCGACTCGCATTTCGACGGGTGTTCCGAGCGACGTAACCTGTCCCCCGGTATGCTTACCCAGAGCGTAGACTATTGCAGGCTCTTCGCAGTAAAAAGAGCTTGGCATATTTCACTTACAAGCCCCAGGGAAAACATCGCTGAACGCCAAAGTCGAGACCGAAACAATTACGAGTCGATCCGGCAAAGAGGCAAACACAATTGCGTGTGTCAACTTTGCGACTTACATCTCCTGAACGCCTGCCACTGCACGCGTTGCGTTGCTTTTGCTTGGTGCTCATTCCGAAAGCTTGCTGCGGAAATGACAAGGCCAGGAGGCCCATCCCCACGATCTCGAACGTGCGAACCATGCTGTCTTCTGCTTGGTGCGAACGACGCACGGAATGCGCAGACGATGCACAAATTGGTAAAAACGCGGGGCAATGGAGGAGATGGGCAAAGTGCATCGATGGCGACGTGGCAAGGATTATCCATAATCTTCTGTGTCGTGTGGCAGCGTCAGTGACTCAGTCGATCAAACCGATACGTACTGCAGCCTTGCAGTACCATGTCAAAATGCTTCGAAACCGTGGTTGAAAGCGCACGTTTGGTAGATCATGTAGTGTCCGCTCATGGAAAAAGGGTAAAGGATATCAGCCGAGAGAAATCATGGCAGGTCTTGAATCTGCTCTGCATCGGCACCATTGCAATACCGAAGCCATACGCACGGACACAAGCACGACATTTTTTCTGGCACCTCGTCCCTTGTTCCCAACGCTCACTAATCCCCGCTGACACTCCGAGTTCAGGTACTGCACTGTACAGTAGTTCGCCGCCTAAACAATTATGTCGCAGCGCTAAATTGAGTCGGGCCTCGTACTTGCCGACTATATCAACATGTGATACAAACCACTATTTAATAAGTGCAACCGCGAATCGAATAATCGAGTTGATTCTTCACCGTTCCATCGGTGGACCGATTTCGGGCGTGGCCGCCAACATACCGGCACCAAATCGTGCACATATTGTGCATTTAAAACAACACAATGCAGCTGAAGGTAGGGTAGATAATCTCTCTGGCATTACAAGCTCATCATACCTGCAGGATACGCTCCACCACGGATGTGTTGGGTGTGCAGAAGTCGGTAGCAACTGGGCTGAGGACGGCCGGTTGCGTGTCGAGGAGGGAGAAGGACCGAGTGTGCGCCTTGCGTTGAGAGAAAGGGGGTGAGAGAGTTTGCGAATGACTCTATGGGGTTCAACTGTCGCTTCTTGGCGAAGGAAGAGGAGGATGAGGCAGACGTGTTCTACGTTTTCGCGTTCGAAGGACTCTATTTGTTTCGGACACTTTTTTGCGTACAGTATTTCAGACACTACGTTTAGTTCTGATTGTGCTAAACGCTAGTTATGTACTGCTGTATCTACGTTTCGGTACACCGGTACCAGGTACTTCGGTATGGAGTAGATGTGGGAGATATTCCCGACGTCTTCCGGTATGGGAACTTCGATTGATCTCTCGGACTGCATTGTTCGCTAGATCTTTGCTGTCTATATCTCCGACTACCGAACACCAACTAACCGGTGATACCGTCCATCACGCAAAGCGCTGACATCCGGGACGTTGCCCTTGCATGGCCATCTACCCGATTAGAGCGATCGGTCGTACATACGACAGAGTTCGACGTAGCATATTAAAAATAGCCGAACACAAAAATACGACCTATGAATACCCAAATATTGGTGCAGAGATTGAACGTATTCCGAATTGAATGTGAAAGATAATGACACCTATCACCAGACCAGAGAAGAAATGATACCGCCTGTGCTATTTCGACAATATGAAGACTTTGAACCGCGATATTCCACCAATTTTTATCATGCCAGTGAAGCCATCTAAAAGAGTTATTTACCGGGCACATCGAAAAGCATGATCGGTCCTAGAGTAGTATGAAACGCTACAACAGAAACATACTATTGTACCTGGTAACAATTTGACGGAATAATTTAGTTTTAACACACCATGTTGTTCTCCCCCTTTTGCAAATTAAAATAATCAATACTACTTAATTAAGTTCATCCACCCCATCGCCTGTGAAGGTGTTGTAAAAAAACACAGTAGTACTGCTGTTCCTGGTATGTATTACCAGGTATATGTTATGACGCGTGAAAAAAACACAGTACTGCTGTTTGTACTACCTGTTGGTCTCCCCTTTTGCGAAATTCCTTAATCCACAGAAGCTCAAGTAGTTCATTCATTGATTGCATCCACCCCATACAAACTACCTGGTATATTGTTACTTCGTCAGTGTTCGATTCTCGTCAGTTAGGTGTTCTTTCTTCGTACCGGCCACATATCTAGTATTTTATATCGATCGATGTTTCGCCTTTGATCACATGATTAACAACCGAAAACAATACGTTTCACCTGGTACCAGGAATGTGTGTGTACTGACTGTAAGATTACCGCGTCCAATTCTTGCGTGGTTGTCAAACTTACACATACATGGTGATTCTCAATTTTTAGTGGTTCTTGGATCCGAGGTATTTTCCAAACCTTAACGCCCCCATAAACTTAGAAACCGCGAACGGTTGGGGTGCGGCAGAGCAGGAGTAGCTTAAGCTTCATGGTTTCAACAAAAAGTCAACGGCATGCCTTCGAGTCTGCTCAAGAACTGCCTAGCACCGCCAGAAAAACTTAGGTATATACTTTGACTTTATCGAGCCTAAACAGTGCGGAATGATCACCGCGCAAATTAAAGCATACCTAGTATGTATGAAAACCCAGCACATGTCTTCGAGTCTGATCAAGACCTGCCTAGCCCCGCTAGCACAACCGGCATATATATATCCCCACAAATAGACACACACTTCCTGCATTCTACAGCCTCAGATTGTGTCCCCCTCACACGGGATGCACATCCTACATGAGGACATATAAAATCCGTAAGTACGCGCGATCGAAGTATTACACTCAGCTAGCAAAGACGAGCTTCGACGAAATCCTCGAGCTCACAGCTGTTGTTGTTTTTTAATTTTTTTAATATATATATATATGTTTTTGGCTATTTTGAGCCTGAGCAATACCGGTACGTATTGATCACTGCGCAAACTAGAAATGTTATACGAAAACTTAGCATAATTCAACAATGTTTTCAGCAACGATGAACTGTCGGACTTACACCGCGACCGACTCCCGTTGGGTCCAACCATTATGTGCAAGTCAGCATCTGAATGTCGAGTTGGTGATCTTATTATTTCTTCAGGGAAAACGTTGAGGGCTCAATTGTAAGGACCGCGTCGGTACATTCGACCCTACCTACACCGTTCGGAGGCTTTTTTTCCGGGTCCTATTTAAACCGTGTGCGAATGTTTGAAATATGTTACTGAAAACTTGCCACGAATGGGATGCTCAAAACACTTGAAATCCGGTACATGACCGTGCCACATTGGCCACTCCTGATCCCAGGGGCTAGTAGAACTACCCGTCGATGTGTTCGTAAGCTCAAGCTCTAGATCCCATGCTTATAGAGAGGAGGGCGATATGAGAGCTCTACATAACATAATATGCCGTAAGAAGGCGGAACTCTGTCTCATGTACAACACGTGCATGTGTCAACCCCCGGTACAACTTTCTGCTCAATCAGAAACTTTATATAGGGTTTGAAGTATTAATAGTACAACAAATGTGTCCGAAAGAGCGTCCGGACTATTTCCCGGAATCGACACCACCTCATCTACCTTGTCCGCCCTCCACGTATTTATCTGGGCCCCGCATCACCATTCCCAAAGTCCCACTCCCTTCCTCGACACAAGGCACTCCTTCGTTCTTCCTCTCCGTCCTCTCCAAGCAGCCACCACCTGTTCAGCTCTGGTGCCCCTGAGTTCTACATCCAGACGGGACCTTATCCTACAGGTATGATGAGACCGTGATATCGTTGGGGGAACCAATTTCAGCAGTATACCGTTAGAATACACGCAAACCGTATAAAATATCCAAACGGCAGCATGTGCGATTGGCGGAGGACTGTTTGAGTACCCCCCCCCCAACCGGTCGATCGAGCGATGTAGGAACTTATTACGATACATCTGCTATGCGTAACGTATGGCTTACAATAAATGTGTCAGTACGTATCAGTACGGCGCCACCAGAACGGCGTGCCGACATACCCGCAAGCCTACGTGTATACTCGTGTCTGTACCTATGCAAACCGTGTTTAACACCTATAGCGGCCTATAGTGTATGTAACCTCTCGTGCCAGATTGTACGGCCCGGAAGGAATCCACGCTCTTCCGGAGTCAACCCGCCTGTATATATCGTATATTTCTACTTATACCTCTTAAGTACTGATGGATCGACGTTGTCTAGGCACGTCGCATAAGCACACAGAAGCTTCGCGTTGGTACGGCGATTCACCAAAGACACAAGCAAGCGTCACCAACAATCACCAGCTAATTAATGTGTTTGTCCCGGCTGGAACAATACCACACGGTAGATGGAGTGGATGTTTATAATATTTTCGGCGTTCCTCGCATGAAAGGACTCAGTTTATCACCCGAAACACGCCTTCCAATGAGTGTGTCCCCCCAAACCCGACCAATAGTGTTACGCGCTACGAGTTGTCCCAAACCAACATTCAAGTATACTAGAAGAACGTGCCATAATACCAACAGGTGGTTGCTCCCTTGCGGAGCTCAAGTGCTCAGATAATTTTGCCCCAAAGAATGCAACCACTACTATAGGGTGCCGGACGAATCTCCGTTCCGTGGGCTGTCCCACTAAGCACACCGCCCGCGAAAGCTCGGCCTTATCCCAGACATGCTAAAGTGCCACACTGTATCAATGTGCCCAGATCGAAGGTAATAGCTCATATCTCTCGGGACGATGTTAGGTGGCTGTTGCTCTGGGATATGTGTGCGCATAGGGTAGGAGTCTGAGTTGTTGCAATTTTCCAACTAGACGATGTTCTATGGCTTGTATCGATCATTAAATCTACGGCAGCATACTCGTGTAATGATACGACAGGTGGACGGTTCTGGCCCCTTTAGAAGAGAGCAGACTGAAACGACCAGCGCGACAAGCAGAGACTCGCACGAGCACATGGTGTATGTTGCCTGGTATCGGTTAAAAAAAACTGCTTGTAGGGTGACGGGTGTGTATGTTGCCTACAGTTAATAAGTTCTCAAGATCGTGTGGCTCCATGAGCTATTCACACGGGTTTTCTTACGTCGGATAAAAAAAGCACCCACACGTATTTGATAGAGTACGCATCCGTCACAGGCTGCTCGGGGGATGACACGTTCGATGACGATATTACAGTACCGAAAAAGAGTAAGCTCAAGTGTTTTCAAGTAAGTGGTGTGTTTACCTTGTTCCTTTGGCCTTATTCAGTTCACACGCACAGTCGTGAACGGTAGATCGTTGTTTTAGTATAATCCAACCAACGTTCCCTCCCTTTCACATGTGCTGTTGGCACCCAATCGCAAGTAAGTCCGGCCACGGTATCTGGCGCATCGCCAACGTTCGCTGTGGTTCCTCAAGAGAGGAGCTGTAAACCTCACCCAACTGCAGTACCGTCTTGAAGAATACGCCATCCCTGCTAGACACGTGAAATGTATTACCCGTTACCTCTGATCGTAACTGCGGGTGTTATCTCGAACCAGTTTGGTACAGGTATGGGTAGGTGAATTCGTTCACTTGATGCCTTGAGTTGCTGTCGTGTGAATTAAGTACTTGTTTTGCTTTTGGATACGACAACATAGTAGGGGGGGTACGAGAGAGTGACTTTCACAAATTAATGTGAGTGTGACTTTCACAGATTAATGTTTTGAGGTACGGTAGTAAGAAGTATTGATTCATGAATTAGCTACGTATTGTGTTCTTACAGTAGTTTGGAGACGACATCGGCATTCTTTAATAAAATATGCGTCGGACGGGTGGGAAGCGCCGTCTGGAAATGGGTTAGTGTTTGAAAGGGCAAGACAAGTATATACTACTGTTCATACCGTAGCGCTGCTCTGGCATCTAATCCAGAGTCGCACTACAGCAGCACGCAACATCAGGCTATAATATGATATAATGGCTAGTATGATTCACGGCTGGCTTACTGTAGTGTCAGCGTTGAGTCTAGGTTATTAACTTGCAACATTTAGGATTTACAGTAGCGTTCCATGCTGAGCACCCATGCGTAGCTGTATAATTCGTATATGAGCCTGAAATTATCACCTCCGAAATTATCAATACATGTTGCGCACTGTACAGCAAGGGGCGGGGCTTACAATAGTGATCAAGGTTTATGTCGTATGATGACCTCTATACGTTAGCCTTACCAAGTATATAAATGGTGCGCACGACCCGTGCCACGTTTAGGGGTGGTACCTACGTAGGGAGTTTGAGGTTGGACCTGTTTTTTTGTGGGCGATCAAGTGCGTACTGTTGCACGAAGAAAGCGTTCATATACAGTAATTACTGCAACGCCACATATCGGTGTGCTTCGTCCACCTCGTTTCGTTCAGTCCACACCGTGCCAACCGCGAATCATATTGCCCATCGTCTGCGTTTCGCCGCGTTCCCGTCCATCCTTGGCGTCAGGCAGAAGACAGCATGGTTCGCACTTTCGAGATCGTCGGGATGGGACTCCTGGCCTTGTCGTTTTCCCCGCGGCAAGCATTCGGAATGAGCACCAAGCAAAAGCAACGCAACGCGTGCAGTGGCAGGCGTTCAGGAGATGTAAGTCGCGCGAAGAGCTCATTCACATGCCGGATCGACTGAGTGTTTTAAGGAATACACTTCGTCGTTGGGCTACACGTTCTGCCTGGGACTGTGCGGTGCAATGTACCAACTCCCTTTGTCCGCAAACGCTTGACAGGGTTTACGTACAGTAGTGGTGATCGTGTCAACTGGGGCCTTGGACACCTGCCACACTGCGAGGCGATTGCTACTATTACTGTAGAGTGCTCACAGGAAGCCTGAGGCAAATCTTTACAAAAGAGAAGGAGAAGCGAGTGCTTCGAGCTGCTTTGTTGTATCATGAGCTTCAGGTGTTCACATGGACTGTATCATTACATCACAGATTCCAGGCACAAGTGCTTGAACTAAATCATGGTATCACGGGATTCAGATATGTATTGCTGCAGTCATTGATATACGTCCGGGCTCCAGACACTCATGAGCCGAACCAGTATAGCACCGACCCCAGAAACACATGCTTGAGCCCTAACATGGTATCACAGGGTCTACGCGTGTACTGCAGTAGTCTTAAAGTATTGTCACGGACTACGCACAGCGCACCAGCCAATCGGTTCAGGCTGTATCTGGGGACACGCCACACAAAACCACAATCCATATTCACCACACAATACGACCACCAAATATCCTCAGACAATTCTCGATCGCCATACACAGTAGCTATCACAAACGTAAACGTTAAGTCCTTTTTCAGCGTTGTATTAACAATGGCGTTTACGGACTATTTCTGTTCGTGCGTGCAGGGATGCAACTACTCCTCTTCGGACCAAACGGTCAGCGGCAGCTGCGGGATGGACACCGCCGGCGACAACTGCTGCAGTGAGTCTTCGTTTCAGTGAATGCATGCGGTGTGGCATATACGTTTCATAAACCTAGATAACAGCTACCTCTCTGTACCTGGTAGTTGCCAAAACTTGGTGAAAACGTTATCTGATATCGTTCGCTACGGTCTGGTATCACGTCGTGTTTTGGGGTGAACGGCGGTACCATCGCACGACCTACAACAAACGGCTTGTCCTGGCGGTGAAAATCACAGGCATATACCCCGCACTGGTCTGAACGATTGACTGTTCCTTTTAACAAACGTGACGTTTCGAGAGTTGCAAGCTGTTGCAGAATATTGCTATCCCGACGGATCCCATGTACTGTCAAGGACCGCTGCAATCAAACAGTGTATTTACAGGACTCGTGCAGGACGCGCGCTGCGATAAGAGGTAGCGCCTTTTCACTAAACTGTTTTCTGGATGGCGGGGCTCCTTAGCCCAAAATCGTCAAAAACAAAAAGGACGTTCTTGTTTGTTCCAATATTACTGTAGTTTTGTTTTTTAAACCGGGAACACGGGATTGTTTCGGCAGGTTGGACTTTCAGCTGTTCTCCAACTCAGTGTTTGACGCATGCTACGATAGAGGTGCACCATATTTTTTCTGAGCTCCTCACTTAAGGAGCGTCATACCTCACCGAAAAAATGATTTTGGAGGAAAATGAAAGTGCTGCCGAATGCGAAATCTCATGAACGAAGTGTACTCTGAAACAGTTTTCGGCACAAAAATGAAAGTCTGACGAATTTGGGTTAAGGAGCCCGATCGTTCAGAAAACGATTCGGCCATAAAGTGCTACCTCTACCGTAGCACGCGTCGTTTGACCTACTATCACAGTAGTATGGAGCTCGTCAAGTGAGGAGTCGAGGGATGTACATGATTTGACTTTTGTCGCGACACGTGTCGCGGCGAGTTTTGCGGCGAGTGTCGCGGCGAGTATCGCTAACCCCAACCCTAACCCTAACCCGAACCTTACGTGCCGCGGCATGTTGCGAAATGCCGCGACACGTGTCGCGACACGAACAACGAAAAGGTCAAATAATGTAGATCCTTGGAGGAGTCTCATAAAACAAATGTCGCACCTCTACCGTTGTAGTCATGTGTCACAGTAGCAGGGACATGCGACGCTTGGGGCGATAGAGGTACGTAGCACGTTTGGGCCCTTTTAACGCTTTCCGACCGACGGGGTTTCCCGCCCGTGGCGGAGAAAGGGGGCGCTCTGGTGCCTCCCCTTAACCGAAGAAAACATCTGTCAGGTTGATTTCCTCTACACGGTTTCTTCGATACGAAATGCTGCACAGTATATTGTAATTGCCAGAGGGCAGGATTATTTTTCCAATTTGAAAACCCCCACAGGATTTCCGACACAAGTCCTTTTAGAGGATTATGGGTGTAGCCAAATGGCCATGCAGGATTGTTTCCCTTTTGAAACCCCCCACAGGATTTTCAACAAAAGCCCTCTACAGGAGTATGGGTGTAGCCACATGGCCATGTGTGACACACGCTGTAGTTGGAGCCCCATGGATGTTATACAATAGAAAAATCGTCTGTGCACCTACACCGAGGTCTTGGGATGGTTCGTCTTGATTTGGTTTCCGTCAGTTGTTGGGTGAGGTCGTACAGGTTGAGAGCTCCTCACGCTAGGAGCCCCAGAAACATTAGGCGCTACCCCTACAAGGGAAACACGCACTATACTCTGGATAGCGGTATCCGCGTGGGAATACACAGATATCCAAGTATGAAAAAATTGAAGCTTGTTTGGTATCCGGGGACACTCCAGAATACCTGCCCTATGCTGAACTTGGCCTTGTGAACACAGTTTCCATCGACACCATCCCTAACCATGAACCCTTCCTTGCAATACCACCCCCCCCGCCCCCCCGCGTTCCTCCCGTTCCTATTATGTACCTGTACACCTGTCTGGACATGGACCACGATCTCGAAGACCCTGTAGGTATGTCGCTGCCGTTGGCGTTAGAGAATGACCGAAATTTCGGAAGCTTCAAGGTTGATGATTTTCCGGGTAGAGAAGTGCTGTTTGATTGGGTCAGGATTAGAGTTAGGATTACTGTAGTCCGCGTTATCGTGTAAGCTGGACCCGTCACCCATGATTTTGGAAGTGCTGGTAAAGTGCTCTCACAGATGCTTCGTTTCAGTTGAAGCTCACCGCACAACAAAACCGTCCGCGGTCGATGGTGATAGGTGGCCCTTAATAATCCTACCGAGTCGCTGGTCGGTATCATATA
This sequence comes from Saccharina japonica, assembly GCA_008828725.1. Lineage (NCBI taxonomy): Eukaryota > Phaeophyceae > Laminariales > Laminariaceae > Saccharina > Saccharina japonica. The sequence goes on from MEHQ01000269.1 coordinate 234,786, forward strand.
CCCGTAGGAATACATTGACAATCCTCAGTAGCATGGAGTACCAAAAGCTAATGCTATAACATGACGGACAGCGTTACATGGTTATTCTACTGAAATTCGTATATGCTTCGTGTGATAGGCAAGAGCGTCAGAAAATGGGAGCCAAAACGTGGTGTAACTACGACGGCCAGATGTCGTATAGGCACGTTGAGATGGCTTCATCAGGGGATTGACAATATCGCCGTGACTACTGCTGCATATGTTGCACGGTCATACCTCCCGTCAACGCTGGTATTGTCGTAACGCGATATTTGTGTACTGCTACTGTCCGGGCCCTGGTTCGCTTCGAGTGCATCCATCTATTCACTCTCGACATCTTCAATGTACTGGGGAAAAAACGAAGAACATTAGCTGGGTAACCACAGCAACATCACCAATACCCATGGCCTCGCGCGAGTTTAAGCTGTCCTTATTAACCGTTATCTGTCACCTATTCGGACTTGTCGTTACGTGTTCAAATCTGCTGCAGTGTGCCCGGACGGAAGCAGCTTGTGCGGCGAGCCCCACATGCAGGGCTTACGCGGCCAGCTTATCAACTGGTCCGGGGTCGACGGCGGATGGTACTGCCTCGTCAAGGACCAAGACGCCGACTTCCACGTCAATGTCCGGCTCACCGCCCCTCAGCCCGAGGACTTCCCCAACCGCCAGCTGGTCACGGGCCTCAGCGTCATTTCCGACGGGAACTCTCTCGTGGTGGAGGTGAAGGACCCGTACACCACCGTTACCAGTGGATGCTCTGGTGGAGAGCCGGTGTGCCTTGCCAACGGTGGTTTGAGTGCCTCCGTTAACGGGGGAGATGCCGGTCAGCTCCTTGTTCCCACCAGGGATACCTATGTGGCCGACGGAATCGACCTGTCGGGGTCAAACTTACCGGTGGAGTGCAGACAGTTCGGCGGGGACAAACTCTGGGCCCGCATGTACGCCGAAATGCTCCAGGGGGAAAGGGAGCTGCAGGACGACACTTTCGAGAACTGGGTGCTAAGTGTCGGCCAGATGGCGGCGCCCGAATGGTGCGCCAAGTACATCACCGAGCACGGTCTCTCTGAGGTGCAGTCCATCCACGCCATCTTCAAGATCATGACCCCCACCGTTGATCTGCGCCTCAACGCCGGGTTTGGCTACCAGGTCGCCGGTGAGATCAACTGGGATGGCCGTGTTCTCCCTGAGCTGGAGTTCTGGCAGATGGACGTCGGACTGGACGGCCTGGCCATCGACAACGAGCACCTGTCCGGAATCCTGGGTGAGACGGCTCGCCCAGTGGTGGACGCCACCGGCACCGAAGTGATGGAGGGAGACGATGCGATCCGCGGGACTGTTGAGGATTACCGGGTGTCTGGTGCTCTGGGCACGGACTTCGCTCTGCTTCACTAAACTTGACGTTCGGTGAATATGTTGTTTGTGGTGTCGGATTGCAGGCGCGTCTACTGTACCCGCACTGTGCGGTCCTGACGTCTGGCAGACGGAAAACGTGCTTTTGCGCACTCTCCGATGCCATCAGTCGTGATTATGGGCAACCTTCAGGGTGGTCATAGCCAAGTCGGCTAAAGCTTGACAGCCAAGAAAACAAAGCGCCCCACGCTATCTATTTGTTGGCGTTCGGAATTTGATTCCAGTCACCTTGTGTTAATGTCGTCAAAGTATTGTTCGGAAATGGAACGTGACCAGAGTGTGTCGTAAGCGGCATATCACGCGTACAACCTTAGTTACATGTAGTGCTACCGTTTTTGTGTGGGGATTATATATCGTCAGCAGTTGATTGCGTCGACAATGTATTTTTAGATGGACACCTCGAACAAAAGCTTTTTACATATTTTCAAGCTTGGCATATCTTAACGCCTGTTTTTGAGGTTCGCTCATCGCGAATGCTGCAATCCGCAAGGCTCCCCTATGTGTTGATATTTCATTCATGGATATCGAAGGTCTGTTTCAGCGCGTCGTGTATGTTTGTGTATGACTATACTGTACTCCTGTTGTGTTGTAGTGTTTATGTCTAGGTGTCGTTTGAGTTGTTTCGTTGATGAGTCGTATGGACGGATTGTGGTTGGGGTTGTTACATGTGCTAAATAAGTATGTCTGGCTAGTGTGTGGTTTGCGCCTCAATCATGTCGGAGTATTTTCTTGAGTGCATTTTATCGGGATAGTAGGAACGCGACAAAATCGCTCTGGCGGTTAGGCTATCGCTCTATTGGAGGATATTGGTGTACCAAACGCAGTTCGTCGTAACTGCTGCTGAAATAGACCTCTATCACAGAAGGTGAAAACTACGGGACATTCGTAGATATTGTTGGCCCTTTTTGGTCGTACAGTGGCTGTTCTCTCGTCTTCAACCGTATCTCTGTGATGTAACCGGCCTTATCCGATAATAGGTTAAATGTGTTCGTTTGGACGTATATATCTCCATAGGAACGTGCTCATACATGTTGGCATCGGCTAGACCACTTCCCAACTACGATTATTGCGTGGTGTTTCTCTTCTAAGTATATGGGTACCATGTTGCGTGTGGTTACGTTTGTCGTGATTCACGTGAAGGTGTGATACGTGCGTGGTTTTGACGTTCGCGTGTATCACATACCCAATCTGTGCGTGTAAGGAGTAGCTTCGTTCGTATGACTTTTGTTTGTGAGCGAGATTCCTATTCGCCAAGTGCAATACGTGTAAACTACAATACAATATACTGTAGGACCAGTAAGTATGATGCGTGCCTCCCCGGTCAGTTGAGTATCCAAGGAGTATTGTAGTATGCCAGCCAAGTTCTACTGGCTGCCGAGCACAGTGTCAGCACGTTTGCTCGCCTTCATTAAGTAGGCCATCAGAGCCGAAGCCGATGCTGCTGTTCGATAGGATCGGCAGCAGGCCGGACAATATTGTTTCGGCGACATATAACTCCAGTTGACTGTTGTATGAACGGTAGGAGTCCAATAGGCCACATTTTCCGACATTTACTTGTATTGTACTCCTGCGGTACCTTGGATGCATACCCTTCTGCCGTTACGTGCTGGGTACCCTTAAGTTGGAAATAACAGTAACACTCGCTAGTGCACGCCTGTAATGTAGTGCTGGAGATGACGCCGTTAAATTTCCCATTCAACTGTCAGCCAAAACACATATGTTCGCCTTGGGTACAAAATGCAGCCTCTTGCTTGGTCTAACGCTCACGTGCATTACTGCAGGGCAAATGGGCGGGAGACTCCATTGGTCGGTTCACCGATGTCAGTCCATGGCGTGGTGTACTGCTGTATCTCCGTTGTCCATTACGAAACCTTATACGAGTATTGAGCACCGGCTCTACGAACGAACGGCATCATACCCGCTGTTGTACTACTTCGTATAATAACAGACACTGCTGATATTACCCACTTTTCCGCTGGCTCTTGTGTTGGATCTTATTCTGGGCAACAAAAACGGCAAAATGTTCCGCCTATAGAAAAATCAGAACTCTGTATTCACTCGTAGTTGAGATCTGAAGGATTATTCTTACATATGATGATCTGATATGATAGTGTCGGTGTATCGCCCTTCTTTGTTTGGCATATATGATACTTGGTACCATACGTATACCACGTGATATGGAATAACAGCTGGTACTGTATCACGTTGTACACCAGAGGCGGGATCGCTACTGCTGTAGTGTAGTATTATTGGAATTGATCATACTGCTGCACAAACTAGTCTGACGATGGGTCAATAACGACTTAATTGGCTCTACCAGGTATCATCCCGTTTTTCTAGGATCGAGTACCTGTACTGCTGTTGTACTGTACTGGTAGTAGTTAAGTTTGTCTCGTGATCTTCACGTATGAAGAACTTCGCGCTGCCCTCGGATGAGGCAGCTTAGAAATGAGGCAACAAACAGAGCAGTCGTCCAGGGCCATTTTTCAACCTCTCAATACTTTGCTTAAAAAACGGCATCGTCAACAAAACGTATCGCTGCGCGTTGGAAATAGAAATTACTGACGACAAGTAGCCACAAGGACTTCGGCAACTATGGGTAGGTGGAAAATTAGGTATAATCTTGCTCCATATACCACAAAGACCCACACATGCATGTTCAGTACGTACCAGGTATAAGGCCTGCCGGTAGCGCGGTATGCACATGCAAATCTGTGAATATCCTCAATCTTTATACCCCGAGGTAAATCTCCAGTCCTATTCTTAGCTGACTAGGGGCCTACCGCATCGCAGAATCGGAAGCGTTCTGCCTGAAAGCCACAACCCGCCTAGAACAGCCCCCTTCGTCTCTCTGGCGACATATCCCAACCCTGCCCGCACCATTCGCACAACCGCCAGCCCCATTCTTCACTTCGCCTGCAGCCCGTCGTCGAGCACAGCTGTCACTGCATTTTTCAGGTACAGAGACTGTGAGGGGGTCATTCAGAGCATATAATAGACAACTGCAAAAGCTACCCCACCCCTCCCATGTAAGCACGCGCGATCGACGTATCACACGCAGCTTGCAAAAGTGAAGGGTGTATTATATTTTCGATGTCGCACAGTAGTATCAATAGTAGTAGCTGAGGTGTCTATTTAATCCTACAAACACATGTATTTATACGAAACGTACCTCTGGTACTTCCAAGTACACTTCAGAATAGTGGTACGTACAGCAGCTTGGCTTTGCATCGATCAATACTTTAGTTGCTCGCGAGTATGATAGCTATCTCGTAGTAAGTTGCCACAGAGCTCATATACCACCACTATAGGGAGGAAAACAAGCACGGACACTGACCGGGTGTGCTAGATGGTATAGGCCGGTTGCATATTTGGTTTGAGAAATAACGTACACAACTGATGTCGGGGTATATACATGTGGTAGCTGTGTATGTGCTGTATGCGCTGTCTGTCGCGGCCAATAAAACAGTTAGACGGCTGAAGCCGCGCCACGCGCCCCTGACTCGGTCTTGCGAGACACACAGCTGCCCGACATTCGAGCGGTCGTACACAGTGATGGTGTGGCTGTTGCTTCGTTAACGTGCACAGTAACGGTCAAGAGCAATAGCTGAAGGCCTTATTTATCAAAATGGAGATTTCGAGAGCAAGCATGGGGGGCTCCATGCGCCCGCCTTTTCTTCGGTGTAGGGAAGTTTCACAGCAATCATGGAAAACACAGCCACGACTTCTGTGTGTTAAGTATTGTACTATATACTCGTACTCGTATCCAGCTTTCTTTACGTGTATTTTCAATATGGAGCACAAACAGGCCGGTCCCGAAGACCCTCTTGAAATATTTACTGTATACCTGGTACCAGGTATGATTGTACTATTATTGTAGCGAATAAGGTATGCATAACCCACAGTTTGTCACGGTCGATTGTACGAAGACGCGTAGCGATCACACTCTCTGAGCCAAGTCTTGCTGGCCTTCCCTCGGTTCACCGACCGCTCTCTTCTTGTCTTGGACAGAGGGATGCGAACTGCATAAAATATCATACGGGGACACCTTTCCTAAGTATAAGTAAAACACATAGATTAAAGTATGATCCGGGGAGCCGTTGTACAGCAGTACTAAATAAACTCAGAAAATGTGCGAACCTACAGGAACACGTGCTGTTTCCCGACCATGTTTGTGACATGACATAAATACCGCAATGTTACTGTTGTACGTATGTAATACACGACTGCGGTCATATGTTTGTCGGTCAACCCCGCTGCTGCCCACTGGTTAAACATAGTCTAGGCTGTGCTAACGTTTTTTCGGTTTCTTAGGGCCGTGCTCATCGATTTCAAGTTTTTTTTGTAGATATCGTCCACTATTTTTGCTGTCTTGATTTCCAAACAAAAAATCTAGTAGAAGAATGGAAAATTCGAAATTTGGGCTTGTTCTCGCTGAAATTCCAGATTTTTCTTTTTTATGTATGCATTGGAAATACTGTTTTAAATTCCACATTTTCCATTTTGTTTTGCCATGAATTTTATAAATCCAGAAATCAAAGAGAGCGGATTTCAACAATAACCGCTTTCCTTTGTTTCCGTGGTATTGTGCTTTCGGGAATGTTATGAGTGATCAACGTTGAAGCTCATGCTGAACACTATTGCCGGATGGCAAAGATGATAATACTACTAACAATAACCGCTTGCTTCAGAATTCACGGCCCATACTGCTGTGACTGTGTCCAGTGTTCTGTATTGTATGGCAAAGTTTTCGAAGTTGACTCCCGCGGCAGCCGGACCGCAACCAACTGTTACGTTGACACGGTGCCTTGAGCCCGAACCTCGTGCATCAAATAGTGTCCGCGGCACGATATTTAATAATTAGTAGGGACCCGTTGTTCTGTTTTCTTTTTCCGATATCGTTGTCAAACCTTTCTTTAGTACATCCGATATGGGTTAGAAATCAGAGGCCAACAATTTAATCCACCACCGATATTCGGCCAGAAGAGAAGCGTGAGTGCTCGGCCGAAAGGGAAGCCGTGCCACTTGCGGTATACCCTTGAAAAGTACAGTATGGACTAAAACGAGGCACCGGGTATGTACGAGTACACGCTGAGTTGACGGCAAACAGATAGACGCTTACGCAGTGAGACGTGGAAGTGTGGAGGGCGTAAGCTTTACTTTTACCCATCCGCCGGAGGATAAAAAAAAAAAAAAATCTTACATCGTTGTGATTAAAAAAACAAAAAAAAACGTGGATCTCCACCATCGGCCTCTGGCTGCTGCACGGCCCACCACGGTGGCTGATGACATCCAAACTTTTGTAAGCATCCTCCACTTGCGCTACATACGTACCCCTGTCGAAAGGCATTTAAAGGTCTTGTACGCGTAAATATGTATATGTATATACCCAAATATCCTTATATTTATAAATTTAAATATATGTTCGAAGCATTACAGCGGTATACAGGGCTACTGTTCCGAATATACTACCAGGCATAATCGTCGGCATCAATACGACCTGCACATTGTCAGATCGCAAATGGAATCATAATTTTTATTAATGCGAGTATAGCAGTCTACTTATCGCGGGAAACAAATACGTACCTGGTACGTAGTGTATACAATTGCCACGATGTCCCTAAATATATGGACCGTTTGCATTAAAAAATAATAGGTTAATGGTGCTTATATTTAGGTACACAATGGTACGTTTCACTACCATGTGTGACCCGGGTCATACTGTCTCTTTTGTTTTGCAAAGCGTAGCTCCAGTGACCAGTACATACCAAACGCGTCCTTCTACATGGCAGTCGTCGGCTGCAAATGTTCTTGGTGTTGTGATGTCATCTATGCACGCACCCGCACTGCTGATTATGTATGCTGAGCTGTTTTACAGCTTGCTATCATCAGATATATATAGTATTAATAGTTAATAGTATTATTAATAGTAGTATAGAGATGCGGAGAAGGCGGAAGCACGGCGAATAGAATAATAAAGGTAGGTTGTTCGTGGTATGGGGGGGGTACAATTAATTCATTTAGCGAAAGAGGGAAAATAATATCAAGCAGTACAGTAGTGGATCTGTTTTCTTTTCCAGGGATAAGGTGCCAAGACAGGCACGGTGGTACGGACGCAACAGGGCGGTTCGATCGAATATCAGTCATGGGGGCAACGGGGTAAATTAGTTGCAATAGCCCACACGGTGCCCACGAAGCATGCATCGCGCACCTACCCCTGAGTTGCGGTGAAGATACTGTCGACTAAACAGGATCGTTCGCGCATCCACCCAACCAACCCTCCTTGTTCGAACAGGAATTCATCAGCATGATGCGCGCTTCCGGAATTGTGGGGATCGGGCTCCTGGCCTTGTCGTTTCCGCATCAAGCAGACGCGAGCACCGTCAAGCAACGCCAACGCGCTGCATGCGGCGGGATGCGCCCAGGAGATGTAAGTCACAGGGTTCCAAACACGTATGTTTATGGGTGCCGTTTGTAGCAAAACAAAACACCGATCGAAGTTGAGGTTGTCGTTTAGCACTGCTTTTTATGAGGCTGATTAGAGCATTAATTAGGCGACTCCATTTTAGAACTTGGGGATATACACAGCTTGGTTGAAGGCAATGCCATGTACAGGCGATGCTTTATGCTCTGAACACCTCACATGATGAGCTCAAACATCACCCAAAACATTGTATCGAAGAAGTGCGTTCGCGCCACCAACTCTACTCTCAACTGGATTCGCTCCTCCTGTAGTTTCTACTATTTGTGCGACAGTAACACATCACACTAACCGGTAGCTACTTACCTTGCCTCACAACCGTTTAGAAATATCGAGCCAAGCAGTGGTAACGTTGCCGTTGCTTTTTTCTCCTAAACGTTTGCAAGGTAAGTATATACCGTACCGTACATGGGTTTAGTTTGGTTATTTATCCCCATCCTAAACTGAATAATAATTTTAATCGACATTTTTGTAGAGTGTAGAGTGTCAATCTGCGTCCTGTTGAGCCTGGGATGAACATGGTTCAGTACCGCCAGGGAGCTTCATGTCAGTGTTTTCCATCGTGATGCAAGAGCCGGTCGTCGGGAGCCCTACCACGAGAACACCAGGATATGTAAACGAACGCGCGCTTATTGAAATCTGGAGCATGGTCCACTCCGTGTTCATTCTACTCTAGTGGTTCATGGATGTTCTTTCCTGTGACCGTGATTGTGCAGGGATGCAACTACTACACTGCGCGCAAAAAAATCAGAGGAAACTGCGGGAGGGACGAAATGGGCGACAACTGCTGCAGTGAGTCCTCCATTATTGGTCGTGCACTTTACCAAAGCACACCACGTTGATGCTGCAGTAGTAGGACCATCGCGTGCGGTACGTCCTGATTGTGCTACAGTAGCGCATACAGTAGGAGAGTCCATGTAGGATCCAACTAAGCGGGATACATGTGTTTTGCGCAAATATCATGTCTGCAAGGCAGCATCTCGTTATCAGGGTGACTCATACCTGAGGTGTGATACTGTGCCTAACAACGTCATTGGCGGTGTGTGTTGTGGTGTTCCCTACAGTACCAAATTTCTAGACGACCGACACACATCTACCCATGTTATTATAGATTCACAGACGTCACCGACGTCGACCAGCACGATCAATCAAAAACGTTTGTCCGAAGTTTTGAACTCTAGCGGTGATACGTGTTCCGCTCTGCCAATGAGGGCAGCAGGATAACCACCTCGAATTCATGATCCTCCGTCCTAACCGCCTCCTCCCCCGTCTCGTTTGCTCTTACACCTGGCTCTGGACCTGGATCAACTCCATGAAGACCCTGTAGGTAAGTGAATACCGTTGAGCCTCGGTTCATCGCATATGCCGTGGTTGGATCTTCCTCTAGCAGGGATACTTGTGTGCAATCGTCCCGATACATACTAATAGTTGGCACTTAGCGCTCTTCCATGCATGCCCTCTTGGGATACATGCTGTCGCAGGATGCGAGTCAAGGCCTACCAGTAGGTATTAGTTTGACTGTGCGGCGAACCATAATTTCTGTCACTTGCCATAACGTAGGACACGAGGAGAGCGTTCGATGAGTGCATCCGGCCACAAATTCGTGGGGTGGGCATGATCAGGGACTCTGTTGCCAGGCGACTTCGTTGGTTTTTCCCTGTGGCGGGTCATAGTAGTGCAGAAGTCCCCAAGGACTACAGTTTTAGCGGGCTAGTTGATACCACCATCAACCGTGCGCCTAAACACCTGCACAGAGTTCTCACACAAAACCTCTCCTGTTGCATATTCGTTGTTGTCGCTTCCTGCACACACTTGTGGACCGTAGTGTGCCCGGACGGAAGCAGCTTGTGCGGCGAGCCCCACATGCAGGGCCTCCGGGGCCAGCACATCAACTGGTCCGGAGTCGACGGCGGCTGGTACTGCCTCGTCAAAGACCAAGACGCTGACTTCCAAGTCAATGTCCGGCTCACCGCCCCTCAGCCCGTGGAGTTCCCCGACCGCCAGCTGGTCACGGGCCTCAGCGTCATCTCGGACGGCAATGCTCTCGTTGTGGAGGTGACCGACCCCTACACCACCGAGACCGGCGGCTGCTCTAATGGAGAGGCCGTCTGCCTGGCCAACAATGGCCTGCGTATTTCTGTGAACGGACAGGAGGCCAGACAGCTCCTCGCCCCTTCCAGGGACTCCTACGTGGCCGACGGAATCGAGATGTCCGCGTCGAACTTGCCGGTGGAGTGCCGACAGTTTGGCGGTGACAGGCTCTGGGCCCGCATGTACAGCGAAATGCTCCAGGGAGAACGCGAGCTGACCGACGAGACCTTCGAAGACTGGGTCTTGAGCTTCGACCAGATGGCGGCGCCCGAGTGGTGCTCCAAGTACATCGCCGAACACGGTCTCTCTGAGGTGCAGTCCATCCACGCCATCTTCAAGATCATGACCCCCACCGTCGACCTGCGCCTTAACGCCGGCTTCGGCTACCAGGTCGGCGGTGAGATCAACTGGGACGGCCGTGTTCTTCCCGAGCTGGAGTTCTGGCAGATGGACGTCGGGATGGACGGCCTGGCCATCGACAACGCGCGCCTGTCCGGGATCCTGGGCGAGACGGCTCGCCCAGTGGTGGACGAGAGCGGCGCCGAAGTAATGGAGGGATACGAGGCGTTCCGCGGGACGGTGGAGGACTACCGCGTGTCCGATGCTCTGGGCACGAACTTTGCCCTTCTTGACTAGAAATATATTATTCGTATATCATTGTTCAAGAGTACAACCTGTACCATAGTCTTGTTTTGTTTCCCCGATTATTGTAAGGGGTGATCAGCCGAAGCCATCGTAAAGGGCGACCAAATGAAGCCATCGACATGCCAAGCAGTTGATAATCAGTTGTGTTTTAGGGGGTTACGTCCCTCAAGAAAGTAAAATAGTTTTTTTGCCCGGTGTGTCCAACTATCTACAGCATTTTCAGGTTTCGCGTTGAGCATTTTCGATATGTGTGTTCAACGGTTTGGTTCCGTGGAGTTATGGTTGTTTCAATGTACTTTTTGTCTCGTTGTATGGGTGTGCACCCGTATTGTAGCGTAGAGTATAATACTACTTATCTTGTCTGCCACCGATATTCCAGGCGGTGATATACGGTAGAGTGAGTCTGTGTACACGGTATGGAGGTATCTCGCCATGAGCAAATGCTATCGCACGGATTCTACGCATAGGCATGGGACTTGCGTGTGTAATCCACAGTGGTGCTGTACTGCAGTATTGGGATCATTGCTACTACTGTGTGGTTATTTTGTTTTATCGTACTGTAGCTCGCATGGAAACGTGGGGCATGTGTTTTGCATTGTCCGCATGTACGATATTATTGTCAGTGTGACAAGCAGCGACATGGTAACGTATAAAGAGGCTCATACCCCCTCAGAACACGTAATGTAGATGCCCGCTTTGGTTTCTGCTCTCATGAATATCTACTGTAGGAGGGGGTCTAGGTTGGTTTATATCCCATGTCGCCCTTGTGAGTGCCCGAAGTGCCGATTTTTTCGGATACAGGGGGGCCTACTCCCTCAGTAGCATAGGTGCCAGTTTTTTATTTCGTTCGCAAGAATGGGCGGGGCTGGTTCTTCAGTTGTTGGCGTGTACTCGATGTTGCTCTTGTGATATACGCATCGAGACTGTGAAGGAAACGGTCCCAACTCATTCAGTAAAATAGTTTTTTTTCCGTTCCAAGTGAATAGCGGGGACATGTGTTTCAGATGTTGGCGTTTGCAGTATCTTCCTCTGGCGATTGTACGAAGGTACGCAACAAATCGAGGCTGCGAAGAAATAGGCTCCTACAGAACTCACTCAGTAAAATTGGTCCGATTTGGTTTTGTCCGCATTATTTGCTGGCAAATAAATGTGTTTTAGGTGTTGTTGTTTACTGTATTTATGTTTGTGGGTGTGCGAAGGTACGAAGTAGCAATAAAATATTACGACGAAGAAGGAAAATAGGTCCAATTTGGTGTTTCGACCCGAATGAATAGCTGTTGCATGTGTTGTAGATGTTGGCTTATTCTGTATGGTATAGTCGTCTTGTGAGTGTGCGAAGGTACGAAGTGCCGATAGTGCGAAGAATAAGGTTCACCCTCACACACTAAAATAGGTCCAATTTGGTGTTGTCCTAACTAATAGGCGGGGCATGTGTTTTAAGATATTCATGTTTACTCTTTGTTCCTCGTGTGAGTGTAAGACGGTACAAAGCACCGAGATCGTGCAGAAAGAGGTCCCTATTCACTCCGTGAACTACGCGACAAAATCCTACCGGACACACTTTCCGCTCCCCCGAGCACGACCTAAACAACACTGTGCCAGGCGGCTTCCCTTGAGCACCAAGAAATATCTTGTATATGACGGTAACGATAGTGGAGTGAAGCTGTCTACTCATTCACGTAGTACAATATCTTCTTGTAATCTACATCCAATCTTGGGGAAAGGTCTCTTATACGTTGCTTCCCTTTTGAGTGAACCTAGTAGTGCCGATATCTCAGCCATATAATACGTTATTATTCTCCCCGCGAAGCAGGTGCACTGTCACGTATGTTCCGAGGTATCAAGTACATTGTTAGCGCCCCCAGAAACCTCGCAATGTATGAGCAACAGTCTACACTCTGGTCTACAAACCGGTTTCTCTGGGTTCCCAATCAACGCCTCGTACTTGGGCATAGCTCGTCGTTTGAACTCAGGGACGCCATTAATTGCCCTGACACCTCAAGACGTGCCATGGCACCTCATGACGTGCCATGGCATTGCAATGGCGATTGCCATGGCATTCCATGGCACGCGATTCGAACACCATGACGCACCATGAAAATGCTAAATCATATTGTACATTTTCATTTTTTGGCTTGACCGAGGAGTGCCCTTAAGGTCGGATAACGCGACACGTATTTGACATAATACATTAGGCAAGGCACTTTCGGAGCTGGTCGCGATGTAACACTACAATATGTTAGGATGTACGTTAAGTACCAAGGAGTGTGAAACGTCATGATAGAATAATACTTGCGTTTATAATATAATTGCAACGCTACGTTAGCACGTTGCCCTATAGGGCAATTGGAGGTAACACTACTTTACTACGTGACGGTCGGACCTGTCATTTCTTCAACACATTTTCGATATTTTACCGCTGTGGGCTCTTGGGTGCATAACATACATGTATGCATGTATTACCAGCGTGACAGATAGATCTATAGTTGCTGTAACATAATGTGGCTACGTATGTTGCCGGTTTGCACTCTTGGGTACGTAACATGTGTTACCAGCGTTACACTTAAAGCGGAGTTACGGAGTAATTTAATGTCCTTCGTTTACTAGGTTTTAACACAGTAGACCCTGCCGCACGACAGGACATATAATTCAACGTACACCCGGGATGCCAGGATGACATAGCACCCCCGGTAAACAACATCCTCTGTAATATAGAAACGCCAAAGCAGTGGATATTTAGGGGGGGGTCCCCGCAAAAAAGGACTCAACAATTCCAGTAAACCCCGCCAGTGCGTTATCATATCGCCTGCACGTTATCCGTCTATAGTGCGTTGCAACTGAATCTGCAAACTCGCACGTACGAGCAAAACTAGTAATTAAATGTACAGTAGTAAAATACTGATGTTTGACTAGGCATGTACGTTATCTGCCAAGTTGTGTTACTACATAGCTTACACCCGAGCTTATGGATTGACATGGTGTTTTATCGGTCATGTGCGTTATTTACCTAATAACGTATGTTACGATGTGTACATAGCAATATCGGCCGTGTTGCTCGCAATGAGCCACAGACTGTCACAACGTAGGACTATATTGTTGCCGGTACGAGATCTAGATATTAATATCACGATCACATTGTGTTACACGCGATCACCCGCCAATATCGTAACCTCCCAACGCCATACGTTATCACAATACATATTTAGAAATCAGGGTAGGTAGTACGAGTAACGCGATAATGGAACAAATCCGCTGAACCGTAAAGTTGATTGATGTGGAATGCTACTGTAGGTATTACGTTATCCAAGGTGTGGAAACACTCTTATTTCTCGCGCTTGACTATTCATCAGCCCCCACGGGCACTAGAATGGGAGTGGTATAAATTCGCAGGCGGTCGTCGTCTGTGAGGAGATGTACTAATATAGCCGGTGGCAAGTGAAGGGCAAACGTTCAGTTGGATGTGGTGTTGTTTCGTCCCACTTGTCATCTTCCGAAAATATGTCCAATTTTGACCACTGCAGCACCCCAAAGTCGAGTTGTGTAGACCTGCAGAATTACGCTGAGAAAGGGCGGATGGACAATCTGGAGATGACCACAAGTTGCGATCGATGATAAACCAGAGTAACATATATCACTGGCTCACGAACCAGCGGAACGTCCAAATGCACCGTGTTTAAAAAAAGCGGAGCTTTCCCCCGTACCAATAAACATCTACAGTAGAGGTTTGGGAGAGCTAGCATCCCCTAGAGATGAGGGGTTGACAAGATCCTACGTTTTTTACTCGTGAAGTTGACAAACATATGGAAGATTCGAAGGATAGACTGCTGTACATCCGCATGTTAATAGTCAGTAGATGTTTGTGGCAAAGTGAGTACAGAACCATAACCATCCACTATTTGTAATACCATGCACAGCAGTTGTTGTTGTTGTTATCGTCACATTAAACTCGTTTCAGTTGCTAATCCCTATAGTCTGATCTAGCAAGATCACGGCCCGTGGTCACAAAAGTGCTAGAGCCATCAGAGAATCCTAAAGAACACGTACACTTAGCAGGGAAAGGATACACAAGTCCGAAGAGGTACACCTAAAATCCCTACAGCATGTTATGCGTGTCCAAAACTGAACTACACGCCCGCAATCTCCATTCGACTACAGCAGCATCGTCCTCCCACTATTTACCAATGAATTTGCCGACTACAGCGTGCACAGCAGTAGTAGTAACACTGCTGTTATCTACAGATACGTCCGCGTACGACATAACATTTGTATAAAAATCAAAAACACTTTAAACGTACATGCGTCTGAAGAAGACTCGTCATTTAGCTGTTATGGTTATTATTTTTTTACTGGCGATGTCTCCACCAATTCAGGCGTTGGTGGGCCAGTACTGAGTAAATTCAGCTCTTGTTATAACCTTGGGTCTGCCCAGGCCCAAGTCGTGTCAGCTCCTCGTAGTCCTGGAGCAAGGGAAGACCATCAGTCTTTCCATCTCGTGATACCGTTGGGACTGGCCAAGGCCCAGTCACTCCAGCTGCCCGTGCCCTCGGGAAAAGCAGAGAGACTTCTGTAGTTGTGTCTGCTCCCGGTAACGTTGGGACGATTTCCTCAAACATGGTTGGTATTGAAGCGGTGAGAGTCCCGAGGACTGATACTGGTACTCTGACGACCGTTGATTTTCGATCGGACGGCGAAGATCTCCGGATCCGAGGCCCATCAGACTCCTCAATCAACCATTGAAATAACATTTGTGCATTTGTCTCATACACAGTATGTGCCACCTACATTTGGTCGAGTAAGTGGCAAGCTCTCTGGAGGGCCGAATCCACCAAGTTGAACCAAAAGCCCGGTGAATGTCTAGGCGGCCGTGAACATTTAGAAATTAAAAATACCACGGGTAGCTCGCTTCGCTCGTATTATAGCCTGACACGTGTGCCTAGGCGTGCAATACGTCACCAGCGGAGCAGCGAACGAGGCAAACTACTTGTAACTCTACCGCCGTGCTAGTGAGCCCCGGACAGCTTAAGCACGGAAGACAGGGCGTTGTTGCATCCACTACATAGTAATTCGATGACTCAGCTGGGAGATGAGGGAATCCCCCATTCGGACCATACTAAGGAGGATCTCGGAGAAGGGCTGGGTGCTGGGGATCGCGGCGACAGCATTGTCCGCGCCACCGCATGCGAAGGCGCGGTAAAAGCTGGGACGAAAGGGAGGAGAGACTCTGTCAAGAATCGAGTACCTGGTGAGCGCAGGGAGTATGGAGGGACTAGGGCGGAGCGAGAGAGGTTCGCAGCAGCATAAATTGTAGATGAAGGAGACATACAGAAAGTTTGCCACAGAGCACTGCACTTAAACTGCTGCACTGAGGAACAAGGAAACTACAGCTAGCTGTAGTATAGTGCCAGGTAGTTAACTTGTGTACTATGTGGTCGAGACATGCACTACTGTTGTGATGGCTTGTATACAGCCTTCAGCATGTCCCGGTCGTCCAAGTGGCCCAGCGGTCAGCCTCGAACACCTATAGCGTTGGTGTTGTGATTATAATACCCGCACGGATGCATGCTACTGTTGTAGAGGTGCACGCTTTATTTTCTGGGGCTCCGAGGTTAAGGATCTCTGTACCCCACCCAAAATTGTGTGTTTTTGGAGGAACTTGAGTGTGCCACCCGATTTAAACTCCCATGGCCTAAGTATACAATGAAAATACACTACCTCATAAGAAAGTGCCCCACAAAAAACTCAGCCTAAACATGACGGGGGAAATAAGAAAGTCGACAGCTATTATACTGAAGTTAATGTGGGACACACCCCTTTCTCAAATAAGAAAGTCAGCCTAAGCCCGACTTATGGTTTCTTATGAAGGTGCGATGATTTTGGGTTATAGCCCTATGATGCAGAAACTAATTTAACCAAAAAGTGCGGCTACCTCTACCGCACCGCGCGTCTACGGAGGTTTTACACTAACAACTATCAAGGGCGATTCGACGCGAGTGGGCGAGGGAAGACATTGCTGACCCTTCTCGTGACAAATGTAAGTCACATACTGCCGTGGTGGGGAGAGGGGAGAAGAGCCTTCCTTTTGACCTCGCACCTGAGTCAACTATTGCCAGTAACTACAGTATTGCAGTGAAAAGCCAACCGTTTTCAAATGGAACAAGAAGTTGCAGCCCGGAGCACAGAGACAGGCGCTAGGGGCGCTGCCTCACGAGTTGATTGAGCCAGGAGGGAGAGAGAAAGAAAGGGCGAAGACAGACAACAGATGGGAGATAAAATTATACGAACGCCAGATGAGAAAGTAAACTACAGCAGTAGCAGGAATGTTACTGTAGTGCTATAACTGCTGTCGAGCGCCAACGGTAGAAATTCGCGTAGACATCTCTTGTACATTATTTTACTGCTGTGTGCCTGGTACACAGTATGGGTTTATGTCGGAAGGCATTGATTGGCGATGATCCCGGCAAGAAGAGCTGTTAGTAGCCACAGCCTCGGTATCTATCTGTAGCCAGCCTTCTCCCGCTGCAGAAAACACTCAACTTTGATTCCGAGTACGTTGTCGCCAAAACGATCGGTGGGGTTCTGAACTAGTTGTTACCTATAGAAACCATCTGGTCGAGGGTTTCCCGAAGGGATACACAGAAGCCGTGTTAAACGTTGGTACTCGCTCCGTTGTCCAGAAAGCGAGCCCCGGGTATCGCACCTATGTACGAAACTAAACGTTTTACAGCGTACAAATACTGATGCGGGATGCGGGACTGGAGTGCTCTGTACTCTGTACCCTCAAGCTGTGTTCTCTGTGCTCCGACATTTATGCTTTTTTCTGTACACACGGCGAACTCTGTCACTATAATGGAACGACGAAGAGTCCAAGATCGTCATCCTTACCCTATATAATAACCAAACCCTTGCACATACATGCTACGAAAAGTCAAGATCGCGCAGTTTAACCGACCAGTGTATTTACTCTGGGCTGCTGGGTTGTGCGTGCCTTGTGCTTCGATGTGTACTACGTGGTACGATAGGGCTACTTGTACCAATCTGTCCCTCAATATAAGCACTTTTTGTATTGAAAATTAGGGCATAAAATGTGCTTGTATTTCGGGACAAATTGTTAGCACTTTTTAAACAAAACATTTCTGGCTGGCCGATATGCAGCAGTATGGCAGTAGTACTGTTACTGTAGTTGGAATAACGAAATAAACAGCAGTGATATTCCTGAGATTCCTTGGCTTTGTGTTTTTGCTCGTGAGTTGCACTTTTAGTTTTTCTCGAAATATGTTTTTGGGTGAGTTAGACTACGGCAGAGCCCTTTTCAAGCGGTGAGCTTCGGGAAATGTGGGTGCTACCCCTACCGCAATCGTTGCACCCTTCATTTTCGTATCCGGTACGTTGACATAGCTAGTGATGCGTGTGTATTAATTCACTGCGAACATTTGTTTCTGTTTCCACTCGTTAACATCCAGCATTATCCAGCGCGAGAGCGTGACTAAGCAAAATTCGATGACAATCGGCGAGCGTTGGGAGGGCTGAACCCTCCGCGCGATAAACATCAGGGCAAGGACCGTAGTGGGGGGGGGGGGGAGGAGAGCCTACTTTGTGGCCCCGGATCTGAGTTACGACAATTTAATGGAGAGGGACAAAGACAGACGTGCGAAGATCATAAATGGGATCGAAAAATAAAACAAAATGTGTCGGTGCTGATTCTCCATGATACTCGCAGAGAGGTACCGGTACCATTTACTAGGCCACCAACTACGGCCCAGAGGTAACATAGCAAAATGAAGCAAGGAAACTAACAATTGATGCAGCGCCAACGTACCTTGTACGAACGACAGAACATCCACAAGCCCGTAAACGGCACACAGCCGAAAAAAGCAGACGTGTGGTAGAAGAGAAAGCGAAATAAACAAACGAACATAATTATTCAACGAAAAACACTATCACGAGGGACCATAGCAAATAGGACCACATATTATTGTCAACATATGCTATTAATAATACAGTTTTATCTATACCGTCTGGTACCGTACAGTAGGTCCTATTTGCTGTGCCACCACAAAATAATAATGTACATCGTAACAACAAACGAAAGGAAATGCGTGGAAACGAAATATAAACATATAACACAAGTCCGAAGAGGTACACCTAAAATCCCTACAGCATGTTATGCGTGTCCAAAACTGAACTACACGCCCGCAATCTCCATTCGACTACAGCAGCATCGTCCTCCCACTATTTACCAATGTATTTGCCGACTACAGCGTGCACAGCAGTAGTAGTAACACTGCTGTTATCTACAGATACGTCCGCGTACGACATAACATTTGTATAAAAATCAAAAACACTTTAAACGTACATGCGTCTGAAGAAGACTCGTCATTTAGCTGTTATGGTTATTATTTTTTTACTGGCGATGTCTCCACCAATTCAGGCGTTGGTGGGCCAGTACTGAGTAAATTCAGCTCTTGTTATAACCTTGGGTCTGCCCAGGCCCAAGTCGTGTCAGCTCCTCGTAGTCCTGGAGCAAGGGAAGACCATCAGTCTTTCCATCTCGTGATACCGTTGGGACTGGCCAAGGCCCAGTCACTCCAGCTGCCCGTGCCCTCGGGAAAAGCAGAGAGACTTCTGTAGTTGTGTCTGCTCCCGGTAACGTTGGGACGATTTCCTCAAACATGGTTGGTATTGTAGCGGTGAGAGTCCCGAGGACTGATACTGGTACTCTGACGACCGTTGATTTTCGATCGGACGGCGAAGATCTCCGGATCCGAGGCCCATCAGACTCCTCAATCAACCATTGAAATAACATTTGTGCATTTGTCTCATACACAGTATGTGCCACCTACATTTGGTCGAGTAAGTGGCAAGCTCTCTGGAGGGCCGTATCCACCAAGTTGAACCAAAAGCCCGGTGAATGTCTAGGCGGCCGTGAACATTTAGAAATTACAAATACCACGGGCAGCTCGCTTCGCTCGTATTATAGCCTGATACGTGTGCCTAGGCGTGCAATACGTCACCAGCGGAGCAGCGAACGAGGCAAACTACTTGTAACTCTACCGCCGTGCTAGTGAGCCCCGGACAGCTTAAGCACGGAAGACAGGGCGTTGTTGCATCCACTACATAGTAATTCGATGACTCAGCTGGGAGATGAGGGAATCCCCCATTCGGACCATACTAAGGAGGATCTCGGAGAAGGGCTGGGTGCTGGGGATCGCGGCGACAGCATTGTCCTCGCCACCGCATGCGAAGGCGCGGTAAAAGCTGGGACGAAAGGGAGGAGAGACTCTGTCAAGAATCGAGTACCTGGTGAGCGCAGGGAGTATGGAGGGACTAGGGCGGAGCGAGAGAGGTTCGCAGCAGCATAAATTGTAGATGAAGGAGACATACAGTAAGTTTGCCACAGAGCACTGTACTTAAACTACTGCACTGAGGAACAAGGAAACTACAGCTACAGTAGCTGTAGTATGGTGCCAGGTAGTTAACTTATGTACTATGTGGTCGAGACATGCACTACTGTGATGGCTTGTATACAGCCTTCAGCATTTCCCGGTCGTCCAAGTGGCCCAGCGGTCAGCCTCGAACACCTATAGCGTTGGTGTTGTGATTATAATACCCGCACGGATGCATGCTACTGTTGTAGAGGTGCACGCTTTATTTTCTGGGGCTCCGAGGTTAAGGATCTCTGTACCCCACCCAAAATTGTGTGTTTTTGGAGGAACTTGAGTGTGCCACCCGATTTAAACTCCCATGGTCTAAGTATACAATGAAAATACACTACCTCATAAGAAAGTGCCCCACAAGAAACTCAGCCTAAACATGACGGGGGAAATAAGAAAGTCGACAGCTATTATACTGAAGTTAATGTGGGACACACCCCTTTCTCAAATAAGAAAGTCAGCCTTAAGCCCGATTTATGGTTTCTTATGAAGGTGCGATGATTTTGGGTTATTATAGCCCTATGATGCAGAAACTAATTTAACCAAAAAGTGCGGCTACCTCTACCGTACCGCGCGTCTACGGAGGTTTTACACTAACAACTATCAAGGGCGATTCGACGCGAGTGGGCGAGGGAAGACAGTGCTGACCCCTCTCGTGACAAATGTAAGTCACATACTGCCGTGGTGGGGAGAGGGGAGAAGAGCCTTCCTTTTGACCTCGCACCTGAGTCAACTATTGCCAGTAACTACAGTATTGCAGTGAAAAGCCAACCGTTTTCAAATGGAACAAGAAGTTGCAGCCCGGAGCACAGAGACAGGCGCTAGGGGCGCTGCCTCACGAGTTGATTGAGCCAGGAGGGAGAGAGAAAGAAAGGGCGAAGACAGACAACAGATGGGAGATAAAATTATACGAACGCCAGATGAGAAAGTAAACTACAGCAGTAGCAGGAATGTTACTGTAGTGCTATAACTGCTGTCGAGCGCCAACGGTAGAAATTCGCGTAGACATCTCTTGTACATTATTTTACTGCTGTGTGCCTGGTACACAGTATGGGTTTATGTCGGAAGGCATTGATTGGCGATGATCCCGGCAAGAAGAGCTGTTAGTAGCCACAGCCTCGGTATCTATCTGTAGCCAGCCTTCTCCCGCTGCAGAAAACACTCAACTTTGATTCCGAGTACGTTGTCGCCAAAACGATGGGTGGGGTTCTGAACTAGTTGTTACCTATAGAAACCATCTGGTCCAGGGTTTCCCGAAGGGATACACAGAAGCCGTGTTAAACGTTGGTACTCGCTCCGTTGTCCAGAAAGCGAGCGCCTGTGATCGCACCTATGTACGACACTAAAGGTGTTGCAGTAGTAAAAGTAGTGGTGCGGGACTGGAGTACTTTGTACCCTCACGTCGCGTTCTCTGCGCTTCGACGTTTAAGTTTTTTTTCTGTACACACGACGAACTGTGAATATATTGGAATGACGAAGAGTCCAAGATCGTCATCCTTACCCTATATAACAAACAAACCCTTGCATACGCATGCTACGAAAAGTCAAGATCGCGCAGTTCAACCAACCAGTGTGTTTGCTCTGGGTTGCTGGGTTGTGTGTGCCTTGTGCTTTTGAGGTGTGCTACGTGGTACGATAGGGCTTTTTTTAGAACATATTTATGGCTGATCGATACACAGTATCGCAGTAGTAGTTGAAATAACCAGCAGTGATATTCCTGTGAGATTCCTCGACTTTGTGTTTGCTTATCGAGTTGCAGTTTTATTTTTTCTCGAAATGTGGTTTTGGGTGAATTATACAACTGGAGAGCTCTTTTCGAGCGATGAGACTCGGAAAATGTGGGTGCTACCACGTAGCACCCTTCATTTTCGTATCCGGGGCTAGTGGTGCGTGTGTATTAACTTACTGCGAAAAGTTGTTTTCGTTTCCACTCGTCAAAATCCAGCATCATCCAGCGCGAGAGCGTGAGTAAGCAACATTCAATGGAAATAGGCGAGAGTTGGGAAGGCTGAACCCTCTGCGAGATAAAAATCAGGGCAAGGACCGTAGTGGGGGGGGGAAGAGAAGAGCCTACTTTGCGATCCCGGATCTGAGTTACGACTATTGAATGGAGAGGGACAAAGACAGACGTGCGAAGATCATAAATGGGATGGAAAAATAAAACAAAACGTGTCGGTGCTGATTCTCCATGATACTCGCAGAGAGGTACCGGTACCATTTACTAGGCCACCAACTACGACCCAGAGGTAACATAGCAAAATGAAGCAAGGAAACTAACAATGCAACGCCAACGTACCTTGTACGAACGACAGAACATCCACAAGCCCGTAAACCGCACACAGCCGAGAAAAGCACACGCGTGGTAGAAGAGAAAGCGATATAAACAAACGAACAGAAATATAAATATACAACGGAAAATACTATCACGAGGGACCATAGTAAAAAGGACCAAATATTCTTGTGAATATATGCGAATACAGTTTATCTGTACCGTCTGGTACCGTAGGTCCTATTTACTGTGCCCCCCCCAACTAATAACCTACATCGTATACAACAACAAACGAAAGGAAATGTGTGGACGCGAAATATAAACATATAACAACTCATATACTTCGAAATATACGAATACGTAGCATGGGGCAAAGGGGCACGTATGGAGGACGGAAGGTAAACATACCTCCAAATGAAAAGTAACAGCGATTTGTCTACTCTCTATACGTGTAGTGCAGTTGCGGCGAGCGTTTTTCGGTGTCGAAGTTTGCGACGACAGAGTTTGGATGAAGAATCAGTACACACGGACACATACGTAAGGTGGTGGGCGTTGATGGGTACAAACTACAAACGAAATGTTTAATATGATGAATAGTCAAGCACAACAATAGTTGGTGGAAGGAAGACGAAAATTCAAGATCTCGAAACGACAACCAACCAACCGAACCTTGTTGTTGCTGTTGCTGCTGGTGTTGGTGGTGATGGTATTATTGGTGTTCGAGTTGTTTACTGTGGTTGTTGTTGCTGTTGTTTATCGTTGTTGTTGGCGTTGTTGCTACTGGTGGGGGTGGGGGTGATCGTGGTGGTGGTGTCGGTGGAGACGGTGGTGTTGGCACGGTTGTTCTCGTAGTTTTTAGTATACTGCACTCGGGTTGGAGGGGGAGGGCTTGCATGGTGTTCTGTCTATTGTTTGTTGTACGGGGGAATTCAAGTTTAACGTTTAACCCCCCCCCGGTGCTCCGTCTCGGAAGAGATGCGTGGTCAATGGTCAAATGACTAAGGCAAGCAACAAATGAGTACGCCCCCCCCCCCGACGAACGCCATCATCACGAGGTAGATATAGTTGATGCATTGTGGCATGAATCGAGAGGCCAAAATGATAGAACGGGCACCATTACCGAAGCTATACTACCGACAGTATAGTATAGCCGGGATGACGGGTTCGAGAAGTACTCGGATGCATGGTACATCCTCTTGTTGTGGAGCTGGAGCAACTGCGATCCCTACCTTGTTGTGTAATTTGCTGTGCGGGCCGTAGATAGACCTTCTCCACGTACGTTCTTAAATCTAACTTCGTGTTCCTTTCTTTGCCAACGTGTTACCGCGGGGTTCATTGATCTTTGCGGACTAGAAACACAAAATTAACCCTGAGATTTCCTGGGATAATAATATTTTCGGGAGCGGCTAAAATACCGTAACAGCTGTAGTGCGGACTGGAACACACCCATTCTCATTTAAGGGCCTACCGTAGCTTTGGCCAGTATCCGAGCCTCATGATAGGATGCCGGTACTTCCAGTAGTGTTTGTCCGTTTTCGAAACGGAAGATATGGTTGGCGGTGATTCTATGTACGTAACAAGCTGGAAGCACGAGAAAAGTACAATAATAACTAGCACTGCTTTCCTACGAGTATGACCCAGAAACACCTAGAGACGAGAGGGAAAGCATGCGTCGACGCGTGCGCGCCGCCGCCAGCATACTTTTGCTTTTGACCGCCCAGGCTAGGAAGCTATCGCTCTCAGGGTCTCCTGGGTGGGCGTAGGGATCCCTGGAACGCCACGGGCGAGACAGGGGCGGCGATGTGTTATCGAAGTCTTGAGCGTATCATGCTGTTTTTGGGTCGATCGCTCGGTTTTTGATCGGGTTGGAGCATCGAGCTGGTTGAAAAGTTGGGATTGCGACCGCCATGATTGGTTTTGAGGCGCCACCGCCGGGGTACGCTGTGCTATGTCTATAGGCGTGGGCGCGGCTGTTGTCCCGGTGGCCTCGGGTTGTGGTTCCCCCACCCCCACCAGTAGCAACGAACGCCAACAACAACTGATAAACAACAGCAACAACAACCACAGTAAACAATCGAACACTCAATAATACCATTCAGCCGACCATACCCAGTCAGCACAGCAACAACAAGGTTGGTGGTGTTGTGTTTCGAGATCTTGATTTTCGTCTTCTTCGCACAACTATTGTTGTGCTTGACTTTCATCATAAAACATTTCGTTTTGTATGTTTGTACCCATCAACGCCACACCTTCGTATGTGTCCGTGTGTACTGATTTTCATAAACTCTGTCGTCGCAAACTTGACACCGAAAAACGCTCGCTCGCAACTGCCTTACACGTATAGAAGAGAATATGGACAAATCCGCTGTTTTTTCATTTGGAGCGTATGATTTACCCTTCCGTCCTCCATACGTGCCCCTTTGTCCCCATAAGCATATCGTAATTCGATATATTTCGAATGTATATGAGCTTATGGCCTTATATGTTTATATTTCGCGTCCACACATTTCCTTTCGTTTGTTGTTGTATACGATGTAGGTTATTAGTTGGGGGGGGCACAGTAAATAGGACCTACGGTACCAGACGGTACAGATAAACTGTATTCGCATATATTCACAAGAATATTTGGTCCTTTTTACTATGGTCCCTCGTGATAGTATTTTCCGTTGTATATTTATATTTCTGTTCGTTTGTTTATATCGCTTTCTCTTCTACCACGCGTGTGCTTTTCTCGGCTGTGTGCGGTTTACGGGCTTGTGGATGTTCTGTCGTTCGTACAAGGTACGTTGGCGTTGCATTGTTAGTTTCCTTGCTTCATTTTGCTATGTTACCTCTGGGTCGTAGTTGGTGGCCTAGTAAATGGTACCGGTACCTCTCTGCGAGTATCATGGAGAATCAGCACCGACACGTTTTGTTTTATTTTTCCATCCCATTTATGATCTTCGCACGTCTGTCTTTGTCCCTCTCCATTCAATAGTCGTAACTCAGATCCGGGATCGCAAAGTAGGCTCTTCTCTTCCCCCCCCCACTACGGTCCTTGCCCTGATTTTTATCTCGCAGAGGGTTCAGCCTTCCCAACTCTCGCCTATTTCCATTGAATGTTGCTTACTCACGCTCTCGCGCTGGATGATGCTGGATTTTGACGAGTGGAAACGAAAACAACTTTTCGCAGTAAGTTAATACACACGCACCACTAGCCCCGGATACGAAAATGAAGGGTGCTACGTGGTAGCACCCACATTTTCCGAGTCTCATCGCTCGAAAAGAGCTCTCCAGTTGTATAATTCACCCAAAACCACATTTCGAGAAAAAATAAAACTGCAACTCGATAAGCAAACACAAAGTCGAGGAATCTCACAGGAATATCACTGCTGGTTATTTCAACTACTACTGCGATACTGTGTATCGATCAGCCATAAATATGTTCTAAAAAAAGCCCTATCGTACCACGTAGCACACCTCAAAAGCACAAGGCACACACAACCCAGCAACCCAGAGCAAACACACTGGTTGGTTGAACTGCGCGATCTTGACTTTTCGTAGCATGCGTATGCAAGGGTTTGTTTGTTATATAGGGTAAGGATGACGATCTTGGACTCTTCGTCATTCCAATATATTCACAGTTCGTCGTGTGTACAGAAAAAAAACTTAAACGTCGAAGCGCAGAGAACGCGACGTGAGGGTACAAAGTACTCCAGTCCCGCACCACTACTTTTACTACTGCAACACCTTTAGTGTCGTACATAGGTGCGATCACAGGCGCTCGCTTTCTGGACAACGGAGCGAGTACCAACGTTTAACACGGCTTCTGTGTATCCCTTCGGGAAACCCTGGACCAGATGGTTTCTATAGGTAACAACTAGTTCAGAACCCCACCCATCGTTTTGGCGACAACGTACTCGGAATCAAAGTTGAGTGTTTTCTGCAGCGGGAGAAGGCTGGCTACAGATAGATACCGAGGCTGTGGCTACTAACAGCTCTTCTTGCCGGGATCATCGCCAATCAATGCCTTCCGACATAAACCCATACTGTGTACCAGGCACACAGCAGTAAAATAATGTACAAGAGATGTCTACGCGAATTTCTACCGTTGGCGCTCGACAGCAGTTATAGCACTACAGTAACATTCCTGCTACTGCTGTAGTTTACTTTCTCATCTGGCGTTCGTATAATTTTATCTCCCATCTGTTGTCTGTCTTCGCCCTTTCTTTCTCTCTCCCTCCTGGCTCAATCAACTCGTGAGGCAGCGCCCCTAGCGCCTGTCTCTGTGCTCCGGGCTGCAACTTCTTGTTCCATTTGAAAACGGTTGGCTTTTCACTGCAATACTGTAGTTACTGGCAATAGTTGACTCAGGTGCGAGGTCAAAAGGAAGGCTCTTCTCCCCTCTCCCCACCACGGCAGTATGTGACTTACATTTGTCACGAGAGGGGTCAGCACTGTCTTCCCTCGCCCACTCGCGTCGAATCGCCCTTGATAGTTGTTAGTGTAAAACCTCCGTAGACGCGCGGTACGGTAGAGGTAGCCGCACTTTTTGGTTAAATTAGTTTCTGCATCATAGGGCTATAATAACCCAAAATCATCGCACCTTCATAAGAAACCATAAATCGGGCTTAAGGCTGACTTTCTTATTTGAGAAAGGGGTGTGTCCCACATTAACTTCAGTATAATAGCTGTCGACTTTCTTATTTCCCCCGTCATGTTTAGGCTGAGTTTTTGTGGGGCACTTTCTTATGAGGTAGTGTATTTTCATTGTATACTTAGGCCATGGGAGTTTAAATCGGGTGGCACACTCAAGTTCCTCCAAAAACACACAATTTTGGGTGGGGTACAGAGATCCTTAACCTCGGAGCCCCAGAAAATAAAGCGTGCACCTCTACAACAGTAGCATGCATCCGTGCGGGTATTATAATCACAACACCAACGGTAGAGGTGTTCGAGGCTGACCGCTGGGCCACTTGGACGACCGGGATATGCTGAAGGCTGTATACAAGCCATCACAGTAGTGCATGTCTCGACCACATAGTACATAAGTTAACTACCTGGCACCATACTACAGCTACTGTAGCTGTAGTTTCCTTGTTCCTCAGTGCAGTAGTTTAAGTACAGTGCTCTGTGGCAAACTTTCTGTATGTCTCCTTCATCTACAATTTATGCTGCTGCGAACCTCTCTCGCTCCGCCCTAGTCCCTCCATACTCCCTGCGCTCACCAGGTACTCGATTCTTGACAGAGTCTCTCCTCCCTTTCGTCCCAGCTTTTACCGCGCCTTCGCATGCGGTGGCGAGGACAATGCTGTCGCCGCGATCCCCAGCACCCAGCCCTTCTCCTCCGAGATCCTCCTTAGTATGGTCCGAATGGGGGATTCCCTCATCTCCCAGCTGAGTCATCGAATTACTATGTAGTGAATACAGCAACGCCCTGTCTTCCGTGCTTAAGCTGTCCGGGGCTCACTAGCACGGCGGTAGAGTTACAAGTAGTTTGCCTCGTTCGCTGCTCCGCTGGTGACGTATTGCACGCCTAGGCACACGTKTCAGGCTATAATACGAGCGAAGCGAGCTCCCGTGGTATTTTTAATTTCTAAATGTTCACGGCCGCCTAGACATTCACCGGGCTTTTGGTTCAACTTGGTGGATCGGCCCTCCAGAGAGCTTGCCACTTACTCGACCAAATGTAGGTGGCACATACTGTGTATGAGACAAATGCACAAATGTTATTTCAATGGTTGATTGAGGAGTCTGATGGGCCTCGGATCCGGAGATCTTCGCCGTCCGATCGAAAATCAACGGTCGTCAGAGTACCAGTATCAGTCCTCGGGACTCTCACCGCTCAATACCAACCATGTTTGAGGAAATCGTCCCAACGTTACCGGGAGCAGACACAACTACAGAAGTCTCTCTGCTTTTCCCGAGGGCACGGGCAGCTGGAGTGACTGGGCCTTGGCCAGTCCCAACGGTATCACGAGATGGAAAGACTGATGGTCTTCCCTTGCTCCAGGACTACGAGGAGCTGACACGACTTGGGCCTGGGCAGACCCAAGGTTATAACAAGAGCTGAATTTACTCAGTACTGGCCCACCAACGCCTGAATTGGTGGAGACATCGCCAGTAAAAAAATAATAACCATAACAGCTAATGACGAGTCTTCTTCAGACGCATGTACGTTTAAAGTGTTTTTGATTTTTATACAAATGTTATGTCGTACGCGGACGTATCTGTGGATAACAGCAGTGTTACTACTACTGCTGTGCACGCTGTAGTCGGCAAATTCATTGGTAAATAGTGGGAGGACGATGCTGCTGTAGTCGAATGGAGATTGCGGGCGTGTAGTTCAGTTTTGGACACGCATAACATGCTGTAGGGATTTTAGGTGTACCTCTTCGGACTTGTGCATCCTTTCCCTGCTAAGTGTACGTGTTCTTTAGGATTCTCTGATGGCTCTAGCACTTTTGTGACCACGGGCCGTGATCTTGCTAGATCAGACTATAGGGATTAGCAACTGAAACGAGTTTAATGTGACGATAACAACAACAACAACTGCTGTGCATGGTATTACAAATAGTGGATGGTTATGGTTCTGTACTCACTTTGCCACAAACATCTACTGACTATTAACATGCGGATGTACAGCAGTCTATCCTTCGAATCTTCCATATGTTTGTCAACTTCACGAGTAAAAAACGTAGGATCTTGTCAACCCCTCATCTCTAGGGGATGCCAGCTCTCCCAAACCTCTACTGTAGATGTTTATTGGTACGGGGGAAAGCTCCGCTTTTTTTAAACACGGTGCATTTGGACGTTCCGCTGGTTCGTGNCCAATTTTTATGCCCCAAGATCCTAATCTTTGGTGCTGGTGCGTGTGTTGACCAATGAAAAAGCGGATTTGATAATTTTTCCAAATTGATTTTTTTCTTCTTCGTTAAAACGGGCCCTAAGGGCCCAAATCTAACGAAGACACAAAAAATTCAATTTGGAAAAAATAAAATTCAAATACGCTTTTCATTGGTCAACACACGCACCAGCACCAAAGATTAGGATCTTGGGGTCATAATCAATTTGGATGCTGGTGTTGTGACCATGAAAACGAATTGAAGTCCCAACTTTTTTCCAAAGAATTCTAGGCCCTGACCCATTTGGTGGGCATAGCGATTGACATATTGGCTCTATGTACCATAAGCAAAGCCATAAGCTGAGAGTGGGCACGTGCCATTACGATTATTGTGGGCACAAGGGGTGGCAAAACAAGAGAAAATATGCCATAGGCAGCCTATGCCACCCCTATTTTTGGCGCTGGGTTCGTTGAAAGCCCGGGCTAGATGCCCAGTCGGCATCGGGAACTTCGCTGAATACTTAAACAGCATTAAAGTGATTGACTTTATACATACGATCMGCATTTCAGCAGTTGGTTTATGTTCCACTCCCCGCTTAGTGTGTTTAAATACACCCTAAAACACGAAGAAATCACACTCTGGAAAAATGGCCAAACCCTGGTGCCATAATTCGCTCTTTTGCGCAAAACCGACCAAAAAAACGTGAACGGTCCTCAAAAAGGTGGCTTATGGCTACCAAAACCTAACGCCAAAACTGTGGAAAAGGGCCAAACCCTGGTGCCATAGTTGGCTTGTTTGGACTCGTGCCATTCCGGAAAAGTGGGCACGAAAAAAAAATCAAAAACACCAAATGGGTCAGGGCCTAAAGAATTCAAATCAAATTGAGGAGTTGGCCCGACTTGGACCGGCATGTTTACGGTGGGCAAACGCCCCCGGTACAATCTCGTCATTTCTTGGTGGCATCGATGACCACGACCGAGGCGACAACACGTGAACCACAACCCGAGGCCACCGGGACAACAGCCGCGCCCACGCCTATAGACACATAGCACAGCGTACCCCGGCGGTGGCGCCTCAAAACAATCATGGGGTCGCAATCCCAACTTTTCAACCAGCTCGATGCTCCAACCCGATAAAAAACCGAGCGATCGACCCAAAAACAGCATGATACGCTCAAGACTTCGATAACACAATCGCCGCCCCTGTCTCGCCCGTGGCGTTCCAGGGATCCCTACGCCCACCCAGGAGACCCTGAGAGCGATAGCTTCCTAGCCTGGGCGGTCAAAAGCAAAGTATGCTGGCGGCGGCGCGCACGCGTCGACGCATGCTTTCCCTCTCGTCTCCTCTCGTCGATTTTTTTCACCTGGGCGCTGTGACGCATGCTGCGTTTTTTCGATTTCATAAATATTTGAACGAGCAATTCACTATTCCCCATAGGACGCAAACCACTTTTTTTTTGCGAAATCACATTCAAATAGGATTTTATTTTCCAAATTGAATTGTTGCTGTCTTCGTTAAGATGGGCCCTAACAACTCATATACTTCGAAGCATACGAATACGTAGTATGGGGCAAAGGGGTACGTATGGAGGACGGAAGGTAAATATACCTCCGAATTAAAAAAACAGCGATTTGTCCACTCCCTAGACTTGTAGGGCAGTTGCGACGAGCGTTTTTCGGTGTAGCAGTTTGCGACGACAGAGTTTTGATGAACAATCAGTACACACGGACACATACGCAAGGTGCTGGGCGTTGATGGGTACAAACGAAAGGTTTGGTATGATGAATAGTCAAGCACATCAATAGTTCGTGGAAGGAAGACGAAAAATCAAGATCTCGAAACGACAACCAACCAACCGAACCTTGGTGTTGCTGTCGCTGCTGGTGTTGGTGGTGATGGTATTATTGGTGTTCGAGTTGTTTATTGTGGTTGTTGTTGCTGTTGTTTATCGTTGTTGTTGGCGTTGTTGCTACTGGCGGGGGTGGCGGTGATCGTGCGGATGGTGTCGGTGGAGACGGTGGTGTTTGGACGGTTGTTCTCGTTGTTTTTGTTATACTGCACTCGGGTTGGGGGAGGAGAGCTTGCATGGTGTTTCATATATTGTTTGTTGTACGGGGGAATTAAAGTTTAACGTTTAACCCCCTCCCCCCTGACGAACGCCCCCACCACGAGGTAGATAGTTGATGCATTATTGTGGCATGAATCGACAGGCCAAAATGATAGAACAGGCACCATCACCGAAGTTGTACTACCGACAGTATAGTATAGCCGGGGTGACGGGTTCGAGAAGTACTCGGGTGCATGGTACATCCTCTTGTTGTGGTGCTGGAGCAACTGCGATCCCTACCTTGTTGTGTAATTTGCTGTGCGGGCCGTAGATAGACCTGCTCAACGTACATTCTTAAAATCTAACTTCGTGGTCCTTTCTTTGCCAAGGTGTTACCGCGGGGTTCATTGATATTTGCAGACTAGAAACACAAAATTAACCCTGAGATTTCCTGGGATAATAATATTTTCGGGAGCGGCTAAAATACCGTAACAGCTGCAGTGCGGACTAGAACACACCCATTCTCATTCAAGGGCCTACCGTAGCTTTGGCCAGTATCCGAGTCTCATGATAGGATGCAGGTACTTCCAGTACTGTTTATCCGCTTTCTAAACGGAAGATATGGTTGGCGGTGATTCTATGTACGTAACAAGCTGGAAGCACGAGAAAAGTACAATAATAACTAGCACTGCTTTCCTACGAGTATGACCCAGAAACACCTATAATTACTACCTTTAACTTGTCCGTTTTCGTCTTTGTTTAAACGACGTTAGTGTACGTACGTAGTTGTAAGTAACACACTCGTTTGGAGGGATTCACCCGAAACATGTGTCACCCGAAACAATGTCTACAAACCGCGCCTGTATGCTTGTTCGTGTTCACTTTGGTTCACGATAGGATCACCCCCACTATTTTGGAAGTATTGGTATCTCGGTCCTGGCACACCCCCCGACGTCAGCGTCCTCTCCACATACCAACTTACAAGCACCGTGCGCCATCGCGAAGTTTTAACTCCTTAGGCGCTTCCCATGTCTGCTCATGTGGTTAACTCTGCAGCCAGCCGTCTGCCCTAAGCAGCAGTACCGCTAGACTTCCATTGAGCTCAGTCTCGAAAAGGATGCGTGGTCAATGATTACTCTACGAAGGCAACTAATACAGGGTACGCCTCCACCCCCTCCCTCCCTCCCTCGTATTGTACTAATTAAATAATTACACACCACCAAGTCGAGTACTACTCGTACATATTCCCCGCACACCATCATCAGATCACCTGGGGGACAATAAGAAGACCAACACCAGCAACCGACCACAACAACAACCGCAACCGTATCCGCAACCACAATACATGTCCGTCTTTCCCACGTACGCATCGCTTACGGTTCACAGGAGCATCATCTTTACAACTTTCAGGTGCATCATGTTCAGCTTTATTGGTGATCGCCCTCCGCTGGTTTCTGATGGCATCATCAAGCAGTTTGGTCGCTGCTGGACATGTTCGATCGGACTCAATACAGCTGGCTGATATACACAAAAGTTTTGGAACCCCAAGAGAACTCCAAACCCCGGCTGGCATCCAGCTGGTTTGGTTCAAGGCTTGGTGAGAAACGTTTTGAGAGCCGAGGCTTACAGTTCCCAAGATTTGATTAAATTTGAAGGTCGCGGAGAGTGCCGGCTATCCGATTGAGTGCAGCCGCTAGTAAAACTCGGGGCTGTTTACATCGTAGAATTGTTGTGGATGCTCCTATTAATGTGATGTTTGTCAAATAAATGCATAGTTAGGAAAGCCAATTGAACAGAGGGCACCATATGCGAAAACGTTGCTATTTTAGCAAACTAAACTCAGAAAGCCCAAGAACGGACAATAAAATAACTAACCCTGGAAATGACAAAAGCAAAACAGCAATTCTAGGGCAAAACGTTCTTAAAGCATGAAGACCCTTAGACACCACGCTATAGTATATTACCAGGTATTTCTGTTTCACTCTCTTTGTGTGGTGGTGAAGCCCTCCTAGCGCACGTTGGAGCGGGAATCTATAAAGTGACGCTTTGATAATGCTACCTGACTGCGTAGCGGTGGGATTGCTAATATACGTTGGTGTCCACGTTGCGTTGTGCTAACAAGAGCGCCGCGTAAAACATACACCCATGAACTCGATGCGATCGATCGTGTCGGGGCACGTGCCACAATAAGTGTGGTCCGTTTTCGCCCAAACATATATGACTGACTGAATGCTCTACTACGGACATGCCCTACCTCGTCAAAACCTAGTACACGTTTTTCACAATATCCGTTTTACACCTAACAGGTACAGTACAAAACACCGCCAAATAGGCAATTCTAAGTAGGATGCCGTTCACCGCCCATGCCGCCCGCCCAACACCTCACGGTGCTTCGCATTTGCTCAAAGCAAAATTTATCTCTGGTTGGAGAAAATCCGAATGCTCTATCCCGGCAATTCAGGGATGCGAGGGTTTACTATGGTCATACGACTTCGGCCACCCATGCGATGAGTACACTCGTTCTTCGCCGACATGTCGTGTTGTTCACTCCGGGCTCTATGCATGTGCACGTTGCTGTGCAGGAAGCTGGTGCTTCATAATCAGATCGATGGTCTCCTTTCGGCCATCGCGCAACGCCCCGCCGAGAAGACCCGTAGACCGGAGCCGGAACCGGGGGCGGGACAGGCCCCGAAACTGTTACTCCAGTTGGGAGGGGGGAGTAGCGTGGACTTTAAGATAGACATGGTGGGGGACAGCACTATGAGGGTGAGATATTTTGACATATCGACGAGCCATGCTATTGAAACACGGCCGCGAGATGGTTTGCATGCCGATGAGTGAATCTGTTCGGTAGGGTTAGCGCCATTTTAGTTATGTGCTTTTTGTTCACTTTACGGTATCTGTCTCTGTCCCAACAACAGAGCGGTTGCGAGGATAGCTGCAAGCTAAGCTCATTACCCAATCGCATGCATGGGGCCAGATATCCAACGGATCGTGTTGAAACTTACACAGGTCTTATCAAAATGTGGGTTTTAGCTCTTCAAGTTGGGGAGGACCTGCCAGGGAGAAATTACTGGTATATACATTGCAACCCTTACGGCAGCATTACAGTTTGACCAGTGTGGTTAGGCATACTGCCGTAGCATCACGGGTTTCATGTTCGATGTTCTATTTTTTCTTTAGTTTGTTTTCCATCCCATTAATGATCTTCACCGTTCGCTTATGTCTCCTTGCTACGACGTCGTAAGTCAGATACGGGTCACAAATTTTGCTCTTATCTCTGCTTCCCCACTACAGTTCGTGCCTTGCTCTAGTATGGCGACAATATTTCAGCCGTTTCTTCGTCCATCGACTCGCATTGAAATACGCCTACTCACGCTACTATTGACAGGCGGAGGCGCTCTCAGCAATTGGTTCCGTTTTTTGCATGAGCATGCTGAGATCGGGGGTTACCTGAACCTTCTTAGGTTCATCACGTAAGGAGCCCAACCCTATTGAATCAAACCAATACCTGGTATATAGTTGTGTGCGCCAACCCGGTGAACAATCTGAAGAGACACATATATCACACGCACAACTAATGTTTTGGTGCGTCTGACAGAACTGCCTTGTCGCTGAAGTCGACGAATGTAGGCTGAAGTGTAGGCAATAGTGCTGGATGTTTTTCACGCACGGCCACGTTAGTGGGCCTCTTGATCGGCGCCCATATAAACGAATATAAAGTAAATTCAATTTGGAAAAACAAAAAAAATCAAATTCGCTTTTCATTGGTCAACACACGCACCAGCACCCCAAGATCCGAATCTTTGGTCAAATTGAATTTAATTTATACTCGTTAATATGGGCCCTAAACCCCACAACGCTTATGGTCGTGATTAGGTTCACGATGGTGTGCTCACGGCACCAACGCTATAGCTACGTGCCAGACTAAGTTGGGTAGGCCCACTTGCTTGGTCGAAGGTTGTAAATCAGGGCTGTACGGGTTTCCTCTCCCCTGGCCACGAGGCGTAACGGTGGGTACGTTTGGATGGCGCCAGAAATTAGATATGCACGGAACATCCAGATAGCTTGTGTGATGCTTCCCGAACAACTCAGCTCTGCCTGCAGACGGGAGGCGGCGTGCTTGTGATGCGAGGAGGCGAGGCTGTGCCCTAGAATATATCGCGCCTTGTCATCCGAGCAGCAGCTGCGACAACGTTTGTCCAAGATGTACACCATGGTCGATAACGAACGGTGACGGGTTAGTCAACTCATCCTCAACGAAAATATGACATGCCTGTCCACTCGAATGACGGAGGCCAAACTACCGCTTCAATGGTTGCGCTGTCACGTTGTATAGATGCAAGCGAAGGCGCTGGCGTTGCTCTTCATGCAGAGGGATGAGCTCTGGTGTGTAGGCGCCTCAGAGGACAGGGTCAATATCATCTGTTCGAAACCCGCATATTCTACACGCGAGGGCGGTACAAGTCAGCTGGACGCCCCGGGAGTCACTATCAGCATCCGCTACGTCAAGGTATAGCTCAGAGGTCAAGGAGTTCTTCGTACTAATGTTTGACGACATCATAATCAAGGTATCATAGATCTCTGGAGGGACTACATTATTTGCAAACCTTTATGTGGTAGTCGAGGTTTGCCTTTTGAGTCGACATATATAAAGCTGGCCGGGCTTAGCAGTCGACGAGCTACTCAATGCCTTTATATGTGAAGTAGAGTTTCAACGCGCTTCGTGAATTTTAAAGGCCATAGTATTGTGCTTCGGGTGTAACCTGCGGCATTCCTGCACTCCAGGTTTTAGGTGTAGAATGGAGCGCCTGACGAGAGATGTTTCAGAAACTATGTGGGCTAACATCACCGGTAAACATGACCCAATGTGCGTAGAAAAACTATTGTAGTAAGTAGGCGTTTGTGTATAGGATGGGCCCTGACTATTATAGTCCTCCGAAATACTATTATCGATGCACGCAGCCATATTCACAAGGTTTACCATACCCCTTGTATGTCGTGGCAAACCCCTGCGGGTCACGAAGGACACACGGAGCTTTGCTACGGTAGGGGTTTAAACATGTTTAAGCCCGAATATCCCTCGCCTACAGGGCTATTCAACTGGGGAAGATAATGAATATCCTTGGACCCGATGTGGAACGTTTAGGAAATGTTGCAAAGTTAAAAACGTATAGACTAGTCTGTGATATTAGGCATCATGTTTAGATCAACACTGATTTTAGAGACGAATGCTAGGTGGTATATGGCTCCTCAGGTCGGGACCCTCATGAGCATTGGGTGCTATCCCTAGTGCAGCACGCGGCCCGACGCCTGCATTCGGTATGTAGATATACACGCAGTATCATACGTACTGAATGAGGCTACCTTACCAGTTGGTACGTGTCGTACAACAGCTGAACAATTACGTTAAATGTAATTCCCAACATAAGAAATTCAAGAGTCATGCAGCTATTCAGACTAGCAATAACGTAACCGGGATAGGTGCAATGGTAATGGTGACCAGGAAACTCCGACCCCAACTTCCCCGGCTCGTGGAGTAGCTGATCTGCACGTGACGCCGGCCCACGAAAGCTTTGTGTCTTTGTTTCTACAGTCGAAGTTCTTCAAATATGAAGACCCCTTTTGACGAACAGACCTGCCTGGTTATCTAAACCAGTAATGTATTTTTCGTCCATTACTATGTTCGCGGAGACGAACAACTCTGACTACGGTTCACGGCATTTAATAAATGTATATGTTTGTAACCCGGCGTTCTGTTTGTTCAACCAGGCAATCGAAGGCTGCCTGGCGGCGGAAGTGGACGCCAACTTCGTTTATTTTGGATGCGGCCTTCGTCTTCTCCAGCTTATCCCCGACAGGCCTCAGTCGTCGGCAGCTCTAGACACGTGAGATCCATTTGGTACGCCCCTTGACCCTCCGGTTTGCCGCATACGTGTTGTGGTATATAAAGGTAAAACACGTTTGCAAAAACCAGGTCTTCCTGGCGTGGTCTATATCCGAGGAATGATATACCCAATACTGTTGCAATATGATATGAGCTTTCACGATAGAGGGGGGTTTATATATACGCCATAGAATCGTTCGCTTTGTTGCACTTTTCACTTTTCCTTAAATGTCAGTTTTTGGGTGGGGTGTGGAAATCCTGAAACGAGGAGTCGGACAAACTTGGGATACGACTCTCCCTGCCGCGCCGCCTTTGGTGTTCGGCTGTTGGTAGGACACAAGGGAGCATACTACTGTTTATTCACGTACCGAGGACTGCCGAAGCACGCGTCTCACAAAAGGGGAAAACCCTGAATTGAAAGGCGTCTTCTTACTTTATCAACTTCATCCCGCACAACTAACATCTTCTGGGCAAAAACGAAGTACAAACCCCATGAAAACTGCAAAGACTACGTATGTATCTGTAAAACGAGTACTTTTTGGATGAAAACATATCGGGTACCTCCCCAATGGAGCAGCCTCGTCACTGAGAACAATGTTCGCTCATAACAGTTATGCTACGTACCGTGCCTCGACTTATGTTCATACCACAGTGGGCATGCATATCGTACTGTCCGTCATGTATCCATCACCAATAGGATGTGGACTTAGTTCTGGTAAATGCCTCACATTTCCATCGCTTCTTGCCTGCGTGCCAGGCAATACGTTAGTGTGCTCTCAACCAGTTCACGGCTTTTATTGAAAGCACACCGGGACCTTTCAATCCGAGTGTGTTTACACTTCATTTTCCCGTGCACACGGTAATATGATCCCGCATTTTTATCTTAACGGGACTGTCAGCTCCTCCTCTAGTGGGCTAATCACATATGTACTTCGTATGTAGTTTGAGACCAAGAATCCGTTGTTGCGCTGGCCGTCTGGATTACGGCATCGGCAACCCTAAAACATATGAACATGTAAACAGATTAGCGATTGCGAATCAAGTATTATAATTCGCGTAGTCTAACCATGGCCCTGCCCCTACCCCAAACCCATCCGGCAGCTCTAGTCCTTTGTTATTTTCCGAGCTCCTCACATGAGGAGCTCAACATACCACCCGAAACGTGACTTCGAAAAACACTGTTCACGACGCCCGCCCAAGATTTACATTGGTCAGTCCTGAAACAAACACAGGAGTAAAGCTGCCGCCCTAAGCGGTAGTTGCTCATTTGAGGAGCTCAATCGGTCAGACAATTTTGTCTTAGAAGGGGGAAAATGTCATCTCTCCCGCGGGATTAGTCTTGGTATTTGTTGAATGTTTACACCGTAGGGCTCAACGTCGGAGCGCGAGTGCATATTCTTGCAGTCGTCTGGTGCTACGATAGGGGGGGTACCCACATGTTCACTATCGGGTTTTGGCCACTCGGACGAGTGGCTCCGAATCTAACTGAAAAGTGGACCTAAACCTGGTTTGTTGGCGTTGCATAACAAAACCTCCATCATGGCGGTGTATAAAGAACAACAAAATAGTAAATAAATGTTATGCGTACAACGCAGTAAAGCAGTCACTCGGCCGAATGGCTCTGTGCAGGTGAAAAACAAGCACCTATATAGGTACATGACCTCCCTACCGTCAGCACCAGTCAGTTCGGGGTTTGCACGGGGTGTAGATTTCTCCAACTTTGTTTATCATTGTATAACTAGCCCAGAGTTCAAATCTTCGGGTAGCGCGTACAGGTTCATCACAGTCGGCATTGCTATAATGGTGTATAGCACCACGTAGAGACGTGTACAACCACGATAAAGGCAGGACCTATTGATTTCTGAGCTCCCCACCTGAGGAGTTCCATGTACCTCACGGGAAGCGGATTTGTAAGAACTTGTGTAGGCTTTACCCGATAAACAATCCGACAGCCAATTAAACAAGGTATAACAAACATCAATATGTATGCGTAGTACCATTGGGATACCCGGTATTTCCTCGGTCGAGTTGCTATGTTTTTGTTTCGGCGTAAACGTACTATTACGGATGACCCATAGTAAGTAGGACCATAATTTGCTATTCAAAATTGATTAATATCGTATTGGTTTTTGTCGCAACGCACGTGTTATTTACTATGGTCTTCCGTAATACCATGCCCTTATCGTACAACGCGTCGCTAAACATGTTCGAAAGCTGATACACATGACTCCTAATTCTGCTGATAATTTTGTTTTTGCTCTTTGCAAGTACAGGCTGTCCCCACTAACGGGGGTATCAGCTACAAGGCATAATGAACCCCCTCGGCGTATGACTTTAGTATAACCCCTCCTCCCCCCGCCGCCCCCCACATGCATGCCTTCTTAGATGGGTCCACTACGAACGCTTACTGGAAGAGGCTGTACTATATTACCGCTCCGGGGGAGGGAGCAGAGGAGGCAGGATTCCCGTGGGGGAGGCGTTTATGACGACTCACAGCTTTGCAGACGAGGTTCTGAATGGTCAGTACGAGATTCGCGTGCGAGAGTATCAGGAGGAAAAGGAGTCCCTGCTGGCCACGTGCCGTCGAACGGTACGAACTCACGATACTATGATAAGGGTGGCACCGATTCAAATGTGTTTGGGGCAATGAACGTGAGGAGCTTGTGACCTCCTCCAGCCACTCCGACGTTGGCGAAACAAACAAAGTTGTGGGTTCAGCCGGATACATGGTCCCACAGGCAGTAGGCACAATGCTTAAACTACACACTATCTACAAGAAGAGTGGTCCAATACAACATCAGATTCGAAAGATGATGGGTAGTGTTTTCTTGCTCTGGTGAGAAGCAGCGTCAGTGATACATGGGTCGCCTGAAGAAT
Organism: Saccharina japonica; assembly: GCA_008828725.1. NCBI lineage: Eukaryota > Phaeophyceae > Laminariales > Laminariaceae > Saccharina > Saccharina japonica. The sequence continues at coordinate 274,766 of MEHQ01000269.1, forward strand.
TAATATCGTACCTTAGCACGGCCACAGGGAATCAGAGGCCCTGTTAAGTGTTGGGCAGCCAGTTTATAGGGTGGCTTTTAAATCGCTTTGTATCAGTCGGCCGCGGCACGGAGGAAGATGCAAACATCGTCAGAAGTTTTCGTTCTAAAATTCCGGAAATTACTGTTTCGGTTTTCTTTCACTTGTCCTGTTTTTTGCATGCCGCCGCCACATTGTCTGAACTACTGAACATAGGGTTTGAATATTAGAGGGTTCTTGAATTTGTGCTCGCTGATAAGGTTCTCCCGAGATATGGGAGTATTTAATGACCGTGTTGTTCCTGTCGTTATTGACAACACCAAACCTTGAACGAAGAATGCCAGGAGACAGTTTTTCACTGCCGATGACGTTGGACGAGAAACATCGGCGAGGAGTAGGATAAGCGAGGGTTCGCTGAGAGACGGGGGTATACGCAAGAGTCTACAAGAAGGAACCGTGGGATATTGGCCGGTTCAGAGCGGTACACTACTATATTATTGCTGCGGTATTAAATGATATTATACTCAAGTCGGACTGGAACATGTGCATACGATACATCATCATAGGGAAAAAACAAATGAAACTGCGGCCCTGAAAAGGGGGAGACTGCTCAGGGTTGGCCTGAAGCTTCCATAAACTGGTTGAAATGTGATTCGAAGGCTCCATAAATGTCGACGAAACGGTTAGGGTATACTATACCCCACCATAAACGCTAGCAGAAACCCTACGCAGCCCTAACTCCGACCGTCTGGCAAAGTATTTGCAGCGGAGATTTCGTAGTGAGTCAAGGACACTCTTCTTGTCGATGACTTTTGTCCCTGGTTTTCGGGTTTTTGTTTAGCCAAGGAAAGCAGGAACAACAGGAAGCACAGGGGCACTTACCATTCCTCTTTGACTGAAAAACGAATATATATTATCACATAAGACACAAATGGGTGGAAATGCAGCAAACTCAGGACGGATTGGGCCAAACGTTCTACGGGTGAGCTCTCATTAGTGCCGCGAAGCTGGGGCAAGTCGTAAACGCTATTGGAACGGGGTATGCAGCTGTAGGGACGGGATATTTCGTCAACTAAGCGCAAAGCAAAGCGCGCTTCAATGACGGCCCTGTTGGCCACTGACGCAACACTCATAAATTATAGTGGGAGCTGAGTACAGGATTTCAATTGCTAGATGTTTTTCTTGGCTGACCGCGGTACGACCCTGGAGCAATGTAAACAGACGCAGTACGAGTACGGTAGGGAAGGTACCCACACAACACCAGGTTCGCTCACACGAGGAGCTTTGTAGAAGGCGTGCCCCGAAAGGGGTAGCACATCTTGGGCAAAACAATTTATGACTTGACCACTGGTATGCTCCTTAAACCAATATCGTTCGAATACCTTTGGTGTTTTACTTTATAATTCGTGGTGTGCCTGTGAGGATACGTTCGGGGCGTTCATCGGGTCACGGGTTTAGAATTTGGTGAAGTCAGTTTTCGCTCGAGCTGTAAGAGCTCCTCAAGTGAGGATAGTCAGACTGTTTAAGTGCTACCCCTACCGTGGTACGCGTCTTAAAAACATCAATGAAAACCCGCATTTCAGAAATACTGCCGTGAACGCCACCCGAAGAGGCTACGAACATACTCGTAGGCGTGTCACAAATATTTGTTATCCATACAAAAACACAGAATTTCACCTGTCACGGTACCGGAACGTGGACCAAATTCAATCGTGAAGGTATCGTAGAACTATTTTCGATATTGACGGTTCAATTTGTTTTGGTACGGGACGGTGTGGAGTTACAGCTTTTACAGCGCATTCCATTGGTTTCGTTGAGAAGCGCCGCCATAAGAAAAAATGGGCAGCCGTGTAAACGTACCCCCTCTATCGTAGCCTCAATCCACGCGTGTGTTTGTTCCCGTCGTCGACTCCGCCTTCAAGGTGGCTGACATCGAACCAGTCCATACTGATTGGGAAAGCGGTTACGAACCCGGAGATATCTGCACGCACGGTGAGCACGCGCATGTATCCTGTTTGGATGTATGCAAAAAACGAACTGCTGCTTGAAGTCGGTTTGGACGCTCCCAGCGAGGGGATGCGGGGAGGAGATGGCAGAGAAGGACACCAAACAAGTCCTCCGTGTGTCACTGCTGTGACGCATGGGGGCCCGGCCACAGCATTGCTTCCGTGCTGAATTAGGAAGTACAGCTATTTACTCCAACTCTGTCGTAAAACTTGGGGGAAAGCTTGCGTGCTAATATCAAGACGCACGCTACGATGGGGGATGCGAATGTCAACACGCATGCTCCTTTCGTAAGTACATTTTGTGAGTAATCTCTAACCCGACAACGCTCCGATATGTAGATGCATTACGTGTGTCTGTCATCAAATCGTGCGACAGCATTCATGGAGGATACGTTTTTAGGCCCAGTCGGTTTCAAACTAGTGAGAGTCCTCATCGATTATCATAACTCGATTTTGGAGTGTAGCGTATAGCGCTTCTTATGTGATCAACCTATTAATAATACATTTGAAACGTGTGGCACACGCTGAATGTATGTCGGGTCCCTCTCGCGCTAAAATGGTTTAATCCACACTCTTGACATTACGGGGTGGGCTAATGTAGTAAGTAGGATAGGACCTACGGTACACACAAAAACCTATATATTTACCTGCTGTATTTTTACTAACAATGTTTGGTCCTGTTCACTACGGCCCCCCGTAATAGTTCGAGTCGTTAATGAGATAGTTGTATCCGCCCCTAGCATTACTATTATCAGTATGAGCACAACAACGTACTATAGCGTCATGTCCCTTGTAGTTAACACGTAGTTCATGTCTGGAACATCGTCTCCTACAATAATCCAACTATGTTAATTGGCTCTACAAGGACTCAGGCCTTCAATTATCATCATTTCATACGAATACAACACCCAACTGAGATCAAACCAGGCACCACCCCTGGCGTATCTAGAAGCTCCAACGCGCTTGAACTAGTCGTGTGTTTCGTCCTGAACACAGGCGCCTTCGACGAGGCAGGCGTGCTGGACCTAAACAGGCGGGCAGAACCAGTCATGAGCCGGCTCGGTGTCCCGATGGTTCGAGCGTACGATATCACGCAAGGGCAGCTGTGGGCTACCCTACCCGAAGACGGACGGTGAGGAGTGAGCGGTGATACGCCAGCGGTTACACGCTATAGAAGTTGTATAGTGTAACACAGTTGAGCCCAACACTCATCCCACCGAGGGGGGTCCTCATGAAAACAGCAACCCGGATTTTGGTTGGACCCGATCGGGTATATTGCAGTACTTTGAGAGCTACTGTAGATGCCTGTTCCGCATGACATTGGTTATTGGGCTTAGCCTACACGGGTTTCAAAGTTGTTGGGTGGGGTTTGCATCTTCTCAAAGTGAGACGCCCCCGACATATTTGTGCTGCCCCGACGGCCACGACGCGTCTCATAGGCCAGACATTGGTTTATTGACACCGTGTCGAAGGGTCGTGAATATCGTGTCGGTTAGAACGCGATCAGTAGGAGCACTACGGCGATACCCCCCCCCCCCCCCGTTTACAAACTTGATTTGAGTCTAACACAAAATACTGTTACATAACCTAATGTATTGTTCTTACCGTTTTGCACAATGTTATTAATTATGTAACAACCTATTACCATTATCGTGTGCCTCGGAGTGATCCCTAATTAAATGTCTTGAAACAGTATGGATAAATTAAAAGGTTGCATTGTATCGTGATTTTAGACTGGTGCTACGGTAGGGGGTCGCTTTTTAAGTCCATTATTTTCAGTTGATGAGAGCCACTCCGCCAAGTGACCGTACGTTTTCGAGATATACACCACCATGGTATGCTTGCTACTCTGCGACAACAACATATTCCTGCGCCCATTTTTGAGTGAGGTACAGAGAGCCACTCGCCCGAGTGGAGTAAACGTGGTAGCAAAAACCAGGCTACCCCCCCTACCGTAGCACCCGTTGACACATACTTGAAAAATATTGATGTTATTGTTCTTTCCGACCGACCTATATATGCATGCCGGGATCATACACCGAAACCTTCACGAGTAGTCGCCTCATTATCGTGGGCGCCTTTTCATGATGGTTATTGATACACGGCTCTTCGTGCCAGCGAAAGTTTCTCTCGTGTGGTCTGCACCGTCATGGACGAGGATTTTCACACGCGTGGGCCACCATCCCTTCCGTTACCACACATCCAATATAGGCATACATTACGTGGTCAACAGGTTGCAAACCCTACTACTCATAGCAGTGGGTCCCTCTACCCATGCGACGTCGGTACAAAATGAGCTGACGTTGCTGTTGCGTTTTTATTCCTGCACATGCGTTCTCAAACGTATGGTATGATTCGACAGTTTTTACTGTGTGTGGCGTCATAAACCAGGGGGCTTCCGTTATCGCACCGTGAATCACGCTGTACCGGCAGAAACGTTTCACCTTCATGCGGCTATCGAGGGGCTATCCGCCTCTGACTGTAGTATATACATAATAGTATAGGCAATGAAGATCTCCGTTTCACTTCTTACTGTTTCACTCTCGCTCGTCTTTGCGCCAGGCATTACCCAGCTATGATACCGGTGGAGCTGAACTCGTTCCTTTCCGAGATTACCACAGCGCTGCGCGTAGAGAAGCGTGAGAGGTACAGCGGGCCCGACTAGGGTAATGGTGGTGTGTCAGCTGTGACGGCCGTGGTGTGGTGGACAACGTTACGCGCCCGTCCTTGCTGTTCGGCTGCGGCTGACGGAATCACTGTCATCGCTGTTGACTCAGCCTAGTGTTTGGCACGGTCATATACCCGCCGTCCACCCGTGCAGATGTGTGGGCACACCTGAAGGGGGCTTGATGATCCTGCATCATAAGTCCTTCGGTTTCGGTTTGCATTTTTTGTTGTTGCCCGGCTCTCGCCACCCGGTGCCTGGATCTGGTGTTGCTCGATTGCAAGAAAGTTGAGTTGTACGCACGACGCAGGTCTTGCAGTAGTTACGTTAATTGTCTGTTATTTTACCGCTGGGGTATCGGTGCCCGGGGGTCAACGCTGGGGGGCAGGGGATTCGGCAAGTGGCTCCGACGACAACATTTATTTTCTGCACCATATTTTCTGTTTTCGCTTGATTAATGGCTGGCTTAGGCTCGTCTCAGGGAGAGGACGCTCGTTCTATGATAGTGTCAACCGTGTTTGACCAGTTCTGGACCACCATACGTTCTCTTTGGCGGCTATAAACCTCAAGGACAACGCAACAAATCTGGTTATTAAATGCTTGTTTGGAAACCGTTAACTGGGTCGCCTAGAGGTTCGACATATTTGTGGCTTTCAGCCCTTGGTTTTCACGAAACAAGTGGCACATGCGTTTGTTGTTCGCTCAAGTCGTTGAGTGGACCAGCCATCACCGGTCGATTAGTTATTTGTCCGTCGTCGTTGGGCCGATCCTATGGCAACCGTCGTCTAAACTTTCGCCGCTCTCTTCATGAGTATGTAACACCGTACCAACGAGTATCCGTTTGTGTCCGTTTGCTGGCCGCTTAGCAGTAGTCTCGTTGATCGTCTTGGCGTCTCCGGTCTGAGCGACAAGCATGACCAGGCGCGGATCGCTCATATCATCGCTCGTACGGTTCCGAACGGAACCAAAACAAAAATGATTTCACAGTAATTTAGGTCACCCGTTTCCCAAACATTTCATCGGAGGGCTAACTAGTCCTATTGAAAAGATCTCACCACTGTAGATTACAAATGCCTACAAATACTGTGCCCTTGTTTTGTTTCACCCGATCTCCACAGACGCATTCACTAATGTGGTATGTGTTGTGCCCTTCAAGAAGACGAGAATCAACTTCAATAATAGCGGAATCCGACGCAACTCGACGAGGGGAGAAAGGGCTGAACTATTCTCGCGGTAAAAATGCAAGGCACGTACCGTAGCGGGGATGGGGGAGAAGGGCCTACGCAGTGACCCCGGATCTGAGTTAAGACTAAGGAGGAAGAGAGTAAATAGGGGCGAAGATAATAAATGGGATGGACAAAACAAAACAAAACAAGTGCCAGGTCTGGGTTCGTTCAACAACACCAGCACTCGACAGATGCTACTGCAGAGGCAGCATGTTTTGGCGAAACTCGGTCTGAATGATTGTTGGTATGCTCCTTCGCTCAATACCAATATAAATCCATTACCAACAGTGTTTCACAACATTGCCGGTCATGTACTTTACGCCTTAGGACTGTGCATCAAGTTGCACTTTTGGCTTTTCTCCAAAACATTTTTTCTACTTACTATTAGAAAAGAGCTCCTCATACGAGTAGCCCCATAAACGGTAAGCACTGCCCCCTATGGTAGCCTCCCTCCTTATCGTTTACGGGGTACCAGACCCGTAACAGACTCCAAATACACAACAATGATGCACCTGTGTTGCAGTGTCCACAAAAAAAAACTCGATTTTATCAAATGGGCAGCGGCCAAAAACAGGTACACCTGGTCCGTTCGGGGCCAAAAACAGGTACATACTAAAATCAAGTTAAAAATGCACCCCACTAACCTGCCGTTCCTTGCAATGCAAAGTAGAGTTGTTTTCATGCTCTTCGTGCTCGCCCGGTGGCTACGTTTACGAGTAGCTGCTTTTGATAGTACGAGGAACGAACGCCTGCTGCTGTATTCTCCCTTCTCAACTTTTGTGATACTCCTGGTATTCCAAGTCCACCACGATCCCGAAGGGGAGCCTTGTATCTCGGATTATTTCGGCGGAGGTATGCAGGCAGATCATATGTGTGTGTGTCGCTCGAGTGGCGTGTAGTGCGAGGTGCGAAGGGAAAAGGGGGTCTCCGCGTACGTCGGCATTTGTATAGGGGGCATAGGGTGGAACTACTGTATGAAGGGCCTCTGATTGGCTTAAAAACGACAGAAAAAAGGTGAAAGTCAAGCAGAGTAGACAAAATCAGGTATACCTGGGTTTTGAAGAGGCAAAAACCGGTACAACGAGTTTTGGACCAATGGCAGCGCACGTGGAGTGCGTTTTTGACTTGGTTTAAAGTATGTACCTGCTTTTGGCCGCAAAAAGGACGAGGTATACCTTTTTTTGGCCGCTGCCCTTATCAAATCTCTTGACAAAGAGATACTGGAACCACGTCTACCCCAGTTGTTTTTCCCGTAGGACTTTTCGTAATTCTGCCCTAGCTCTGAACTTTCCCATTAATACAAAACTTGGCAAGGCAGATGTAAGCTCCTTGGTACACTCCCGTCAGTGTGCCGAATCGGCAGCAGATTCCGTGGCCTCCTTCGATGCGGACCTCGTCGTTGAAGTTTGAAAATATGGTTCCAGTCGCTTGAATATGCGGTTTCTCGTACTGTATTTAAGTATTTTTTTTCCTGCTGCAAAACAAGCACGATGTACTTTTAAAAAAAAAAATCTGCTGTAGAACGAGCACGAGCTCGTTCTACGGCAGGGAAAAAAAATACTTGGCTACAGTACTAGAATCCACAAATTCAAGCGCCTGGAACCACATTTTCAATTTTCAGCGACGAGGTCCGCATCGAAGGAGGGCGCGGAAACTGCTGTCGCTTTGGCACACTCACGGGAGTGCACCAAGGAGCTCATATCTGCCTTGCCAAATATTGGATTAATGGGAAAGTTCGGAGCTAGAGCAGAACTACGGAATGTCCTACGGGAAAAAAAAACTGGGCAGGTATGGTTCCAGTGTCTCTGTGTCAAGAGTTTTTTTTTGGTTTTGTGGGCACTGCAACACAGGTGGATGATGACTGGTGCAACCAAGGTGAAACCTCGTGTACGGCAACGACGCTTTGAGCCGGCCGAGCAAAACCGACAAGCTCTCTGGTCGGTGTTTCTTCGAGTTAGATGTTTCAAGAGTGAAAGCACTCGGTCAGGACCACAACCGGCCACCCGTTGACAACGCGGTGTGGCAAACTTCCACACGAACGGCTGAACCCACTGCAACATATATCGTCTGCTATAGGAACATTATAATGAGCGGACACGCCGAATATTCGCATCGGCAAAAGGCAAGCGAACTCTCAACTTCGAGTGACCAAATCAAGACTCATAACTTGTTTCATGCCATTAAACACACTGCGGTTGTACGGCGAAACCGTCCTCGCCCCAGATATCTATTCAGATCCACGGACGTACAATCGGCGCATTGTTTCGCTCTCCCTTTCACCTTGCTAACGCACATATGTACGCTTCATGTTGGTGGAATTGGCGCCCTCCTGATACGACTGTCCGACGAAAATAGTATTTTAGTACGCCGGGAGACAGCACGCCAACACATTAACATTATTCATCGCGAGGGGAGTACAATCGGCACATATGAAGAACGGCTCACCGAGGAATCATACTGCACATAGGCCATACAGACTATTTGATAGAAGTGACACTATGTCGACGTTGTTGAGGAAACACTTGCCCGAGGTGGTGAAGAACTCAAACGACGTTTCCTTCACGCTTGCCATCGCGATGCGGTAGCCTGTTGTTTACCCTCGAGCGAACGTGTAGTGGCTCGACAAAATTGAACGGGATACGTGAGGAGCATATCAAGGCTCTAAGCGACGTGGCGGGTGACGACTCCACAGCGGTCTACACCGCATGCTTACGCAACCGACATACAACTGTTGTACATGTATATTACAACGTTCAACGCGTTCGAGACTTGGACAAAAACAAAACGTCAAGCAGTTGGTGGGTCGGTCTCGGCAGATGGTGCTCCAAACTCGTGATTTCACGCGTTCGAGTTGGCCCTACGCTTGGCAACATAACCAGGCATGCCTTCGTCAAAGACGTTACAGTACCGCGGTTGACATATGAACAAGCGAAAGACTCCGCATCGACGTCATTTCGTGAGGCCCCCCAACAGAGGCATATTGCCTGGGACCTTCCCGGTCCTTGTACGAGGCCCGTGGTTTACTACAGTAGGTGGCGCTCCGAGGCATTTATACTGTTACGTCTCCACCATTGCGACACAAGCGTGATCGTCGAAAATCTCACCCATCCGTAGGCTGAAACTAGGTTATCGAACCATGTACCTTTAACTAGTGAAGGAGGGCAAAGTCGGTGCCCAAAGCGTCCGACACGCGGTAGTCCTCAACGCGTCCACGAAACGCGTCGTATCCTTCCATGATCTCGCGGCCATAGGCGTCCAACACTGGGCGCGCCGTTTCGCCTAGAATGCCAGACAAGAGCTCGTTCTCGAGGACCAGGCCGGTCAGGCCCACGTCCATCTGCCAGAAGTCAATGTAAGGAAGCACCCGCCCATCCCAGGTCACCCCGCCGCTGGGCTGGTAGCCGAAGCCGGCGTTCACGCGCACATCGACGGTAGGGGTCACGATCTTGAACACAGTGTGGACGGACCGGACGTTGTCGAGGCCTCGCTCGGCGATATACTTCGCGCACCAGCCTGGGGCCGCCATGTGTTCGAAACCCAGCACCCACTCCTCGAAGGTCTCGTTGCTTAGATCCCGCCCACCCTGCAGCATCTCCGCGTACATGCGAGCCCAGAGCTTCTCTCCGCCGAACTGGCGGCACTCCACGGGCAAGTTCGACGCCGACACCTCGATACCGTCCGTCACACGCTCGTCTCGCATCGGGACAAGCAGCGAGTCCACTCGTTCTCCGTCCACAAAAACGCGGAGCCCACCATCGGCGAGGCAAACAGGAACGCCTTCCGGACACCCTTCCGTGGCGATGGTGTACGGGTTCTTCACCTCGAGGATCACAGATTTTCCCTCCGAGATAACGCTCACTCCCGTGACCAGCTGCCGCTCGGGGAAATCCTGGGGGAGTGGGGCGGTGAGCCGAACGTTAACGTGGAGGTTGGCTTCGCCGTCCTTGACGAGGCAGTACCAACCGCGGTCGACGCCGGACCAGTCGATCTTCTGACCTCGGAGGCCTTGCATGTGGGGGTCGCCGCACACGCTGCTTCCGCCCGGGCACGCTGCTGCGAACGACCGCGAACACGACATAACGATGTGGAAATCCATAGCATCAGTACGCGATCGATATGAACCATGCTTGGTTTGAATTTTGAAATTCACAGCAGGTGAAAGAGGGGCTGAAAATATTTCCCTATCGTAATAATTATGTACTGTATTAATAGTATTGTTCTGGTATCATACATATAGATATCGGAACCGTGCTACTGCTGTACCGTTAGGTTTGCAAGCTCAAGTCGACACGGTTTACATTGAGGGAGCTCTTGAACCGGATACCTACCCGATATAAGTTGAGACGACGTACAGGAGCACCTAGTCCATGGTGTTGTGAATCGGTCTTCGCTTTCAATGTTTCCTTTGTCTCGAGCGAGGCACAAGTATGCACTGGAAACACTACACGAGGGAGGAGCCAGATAAAAACAATACTAGGCCTAACGCCTACAGTACCGTAGCCGATAGCACGAATCGTCGACGGCCTGCTACTTACAAGAGGGATACAGTATGAGTATACGCAGTTTCTCACACCACCAGTTATGTGTAAACGTGCTTGCTGTATCTATGAACATCAATCTGGATGGTTTGTCGAACCAGCACACGGTGGCGGCACCTTTCGTACGGTGAAGGCACCGCCGATGCGCGCCACGTTTACACCCTTGACTATACTGTACCTACCCGGCCCGGGGTATCCGCGCCCTCAATATCGGCATGTCGCATCGACCAGTGCTACCGCAGAGGTGGCTCCAAATATAAATTGAGGCGATTGTCTCGACGAGATCTACTGTATACCTCTCAAAACAACCGACGAAAAACATACGAGCTAATACGCTATTATTACGGGACACAATAGTAAATAGGACTTGCGGTACAGACAACAACCAAAACATTTAACTTTTTTACTAACAATATTTGGTCCTATTTTCTATGGCCCCTCGTAATAGTATCAACACACGATCCAGTAGTTATCTACACATCTAGAATGGTTAATGACAAATCGCAGTGCAATATGTTGGGTAGTTCCTGAGTTGAGAACCTCCGTCCTAGAGTCGTGTTTGGGCTCGACAGTGCGGCCCCTACCCTACAGCACGCTTTCACCGCTGCGATGCGAACGTTTTGTGCCCGGGTAGGCGACAAAGGTGACCGCATTCGTGAAAACAACGAAGTTGATCACACCAGCCACAGGCCGGGGTAACACACATGGCAAGATAGTAGCGCACTGATAGCTGCTATGTTCCTTCCTCCATAGCAAAATAGCTGCTTATAGCACTGAGACACCGACTCATAATGGACGGGCGACATCGTACCTTTAAGGTCTGCGGTCGCACACGACGATGTAGATGTAGAGAGAAAGGATCGGAGGAGCGGTCGTCGGGGGACAAACATCGAGAGGAATGGGGACACGTTGGGGGTGGTCGGGTCCTGTAGCGTAGTTTCTTACAATATTGGCTTTCCTTATTATTACGTGTCCGGGTATTTTCAGTTGTCGAAAGTTCGAATTTCCAGCATACTTAAACCGCTCTGGTGAGCAGGCATCTCTTCGGCAACTTGGGAAACACAGCCGACGTCGTCGACATAATGTAGCCTGGGGGAAGTACCAGCGGGTCGTGCGTTAACCGCGTGAAACATGTGCTTTCTAGAAGCTGTCACAAAACGTTTCTTGGTGGTTTCGTTCCCCTGTAGCTGCCAAACCAGGCGCACAGGGTCGAAAAAGCTGGCAAGAGTAGTTTACAGTACCGTAGTAACATATGTACACATGTTTTCTTCGTCAAACACGCAAACCTTACTAATGCTTTGTGGGCTTCAGGAGGCTGAGTTAACACTTTCATATTCCGGGTGCTTGCTCGCGCCAATACCGTGCAGCATCAGTAGTCCATGAGCAGCTCGACCCATACTACAGTCATACCGTAAACGTTCGACGCATGTTTGCTGGCAAAACCCTTGACGACATCCAGCTTAAACACAATATGCTATTAGCGCCAATGCATGCTGGCACTAATATTCCGCGACCAGGAAGACGTCCTATAGGAGAGGGTTAATCCACGGTTTGTTGCGAGAGAGATTGTAGCCGTCTTGGCTTCAAATCAGAGGTTGGATAAACTCCTCTGACAGCAGCAACACGGCATTGTTTCGTTTATCGCGTGCGTCGAAATGCCAAGTGGAAGCGACACAACTCGTGCCGGAATACCAAGTGGACACAGCGCGGGACAGTGGTGGCACACCCTAACAGAGCACGCAAATGGAGAACGCTGCTGCTACAGAGTATTTCTTGGCCATCGTTGTTGGGCCAGGCGTTTCGAAATGTCTCCGTGCAAGTTGTTGAACTTCATCAGTAAACTCACTGCAACGGAGATCGCCGTTTGCGTCGCCCCCGCAAGTGCCGTCGACTTGTCTCGCCGACATGTCGTAGTATTCGCATTCCTGCGTACAGGGTACAGCGGTAGACGAGTGGTACAATCGCAACAACGTTAATGTTTCACACGAACAAATTGAATGTGTACATACCTGGCACATGATACAAGCTGGAAGTGCTGGTTTCGTCGGCATGATGCAGTATCCGCATTCTTGCACGAGAGTGGACACGGTGACTTGTTTTGTTGTAGGCAATCAAAAACATATTGCCGTACTGCCTGTGTTTCACGTAGCGCATCATGTTTCCACCTGGCAGTGTGCCCCATACTCTGAAGCGTATACCGCACGCATGCGCAGAGAGGTAAACCCATGGATTGCTACTGCTACAACAAAAAACGGGTCATGTTCGCGACCCAACGACATGAAGTCGTAAGTATCGGCAGTACAGCCGACGGTGAAAAGCATAACAAAGTCGAAGAAAATGATATCAATACAATGCAAGAGGCAGGTTTGTTGCGTATCCATCAACCCCGCAAAAAGCGGTACAAGACCCAATACAAGCGCCAGCGGTCGACAAACTGCAAGCACAACTCATTGCCTGCCCTGCACCACTGTACCAATTTTCTCTGGTTCGGCTCAATTAAGGCAACCAATACCCACATTATCATGAGTATTTCCTCGTTGGCTAGGAAAGCACAACCCGATGCGTCAGGCCGAGTTGTGCCGTGTCCCGGCCCACAAAGCAACAAAATACTCGTTGGAAGCACGCGAACCGTTTATCAGATTGGGTCTTCAAAACACTTGAGTGGTGGGCGGCTGGGTGCTTTGCGATAAGGCCGATGCTTGTTATTATCGAGTCTTTCGACGTGTAAACTTTCGGGAGAAAGCTATTTTCATGGGGCCGCAATCGATAGAGCGAGTTTATGGTGGGGAGAGTTTTCAGGGGGGGGTAACTCAGGGGCTCGGAGCCACTCACGCAATTATTGACGTGTCCTAAACCCGAAAGTGGCTCAAACTCAAAAGTGGCATAAACCCAAACCTGACTTAACCCCCCAGTGCAAGTGGAAATAGTGGTACCCCCGGTACGGTAGCTGGGGTAGATAACCGCCGTGGTAGCACGTTTTAGGCAGGTACTCCGTTCTCGATCAACTCCAGGGAATTTGATACTACAGTACCCACATCAGCTGTGCTTTGCAAAATTGGGCACTCCCTGTCGCACCAAGGCTCCACCCATTCGTGACACGGCTGCTTTTAACGCCAGACCGCAGCTGCGCCCTACAACTACTGTGCTACTGCTTCTAGTGCTGCTACTACAGTACTTCTACTGCGACTACTACGCGACTGTTAATGCTACTACTTTACGAACCTCCCACTCCAATTTCTCGTGATGCAGTATGTACTGCTATTCCTATCTCCCGCTACAAACACATTGGGCTCAACCGCAGGAGGACTTACATTTCCAGAAAGCAAGCCGGTGCACGCTGCCTTTTGCCGCTTGGCGAAGGCGTCGGAGGTTTCTGCTTTCCTCGCCAACGTAATAGCAAGGAGACAGGTCATAATTGCCCGGGGAGTGCGCATATTGCAGTTTGTATGACCTGTACAAGACGGTGAGCGCGAGAACGGTGATATGGTAGCCAAATCTCAGGCAAATCTGACAGGAAACCTCTCACCGGGCGACATAGGGGGAAGGCACGGTTAGAGTCATCCCACGGTAGGGGCGCAGCAGAATATTATATGCTCCTCACATGAAGAGCTCAATATCTCACCCGAAACATGACTTCGGAAACATTCGTTCGCGCAATCCGACCATACATTCCAATGCGGTAGTCCAAAAACAAATATACCAGTGAAATAATAAGGGTATCCGGCGGTTACTTACGCGAGGAGCACAACCGGTCAGAAAATATTTAGCCTAAAAGTGGTACCCCTACCGTGGGATTGCTCGGCAGTAATACTGCACACTCATATATATATACTTGCTTTAAGACCCAGCGGCCCCTGTGCAAGGAGTGCCTACCGGCAGCCCTCCAGAGCCCCCCCCGGCTGGGCCCTGAGGGGTGCGCAACACGCGCCGGTGGCCTATACGGAGCCATGGCGTACACTTCCCACCCAAGGTGTTCGAACGTACATAGCGTTTGAAAACCAACAGTCGCATTTGTGCGGGCCTCGGCATACCTATTTTGTTAACTCTCTTCACCAATACGCGGACATGCACGAAACCGAAAGCGGGCATCAGCCCACCGCGGTGGAGCCTCCCTTGTACAACTTGTTCATGAACAGTACCACACCATTAAAAACAACGAATTTGGAGTTGCAATGCAACACGAGTGTGCTCGCCGGCACGTGTTATCTTCCGTCGCTGCCAGTACGCTACAAGTATTGCAGGAACAGAAAGAGGTAGAACCTAATCAAGCTGCACGGAAGTGCGCCAGTATAGAACACCACTATATGATCGGAGCACGTACGGGGGTTGTCGTACAATTCAATCGATACATACGTGAGGCGAAAATGCAGAAGCCCAACATCGCCGAGCATGTTCAGAGGATCCAGGCGGGCTACGACCGCGGTGCATGCGGGGATTATATTTCTGCATATAAACATTCTTCCACTAACCAACTGTGATCAACGAACCGTGATTGGATAGAATTGTGTGAAACTCACGAATCGAAAACCCACGGGGAAGTGTGGCGCCAGAGTCTATGTGGGAACATGCAAAGTTAGGCTCCCAGCGCTGTCGGTGCTCTTCGAAGTCGGCGTACCGATAAAGTTTATGACAGGCGGGTCTACCCAACTAGCTGAGGAGCTACCCAACACCATTGGACGGCCAAAGGTCATGGGTTTCTATACGCTGACCATGGGATTCTTCTCATTCCTCTTAGTTATTTTTATCGTCAGGTTTGGTGCTCCTATACTGGAATCGAGTGATTAGCCTCGGATAATATAGGAGCTACAAGGTGCCCCTTCGGGATTGTGTTTGACTTGGAACCCCGGGGGTGTCGCAATCTGAAAAAGGGGAACACAGCAGGCGTTCGTTCCCCGCACCAGCTATAGTCGTACGTAGCTACCAGCCAAACACGAAGAACATATGACATCAGCAACAACAACGACAACAACAACAACTACTACAGCTACAACAACAACACCAATAACAACAACGACAGCAATACCAACAACAACAACAACAAAACAACAACAACAACAACAACAACAACAACAACAACAACAACAACAACAACAACAACAACAACAACAACAACAACAACAACAACAACAACAACAAAACTATTCACACATGCTAAGAATGTAACAGCCGATTTTCCAAATTGAGAAAAAAACATATTGGGCTTTGTTTTGTAAGAGATGTTCTTCCCTCGCAGTCAAAAGTTACACTGTAAAACTATTGTCATTTGTGACAGCCGTTGTTCATAAAAAAAAAACAAATGGCATCGGCAATCCCAATATATCGAAGTTCCAAGAGAATAGGGATTTATGGGCGAGGTACCTCGCTCCTAAATACCAACTCCTTTATATCCTCTGTTTTACGAGCCTGTCAAGGCTGATTTCGATTGTTTTTTTGTGGATCGATAACCATCATCGAGCAATCCCACGGTAGGGGTACCACTTTTTGGCTCATTTTTTTCTGACCGGTTGTGCTCCTCACGTGAGTAACCATCGGATACTATTATAATGTTTTCTGGTATATTTGTTTTTGGACTACTGCACTGAAATGTTTGGTCGGGTTGCGCGAACGAACGTCTCCTAAGTCATGTTTGGGGTGAGATATTCAGCTCCTCTTGTGAGAAGCTCAGAGAATTCTGCTGCGCCCCTACCGTGGGATGACTCCATCGAGGAGCATAGGTTCTTGGTTATTTTCTTATCGTCAGCGAAATATATACAACTCTTAAGAAACAACAAAGTACTAAAATCGATTAACATTCTCATCGGAAAGGCAATACTCAATCAGGGAAATCGGCTGTTTTGCCATGTCTCAGGTGGAGATAGAGAGTGTTTTTGTTCACAAACACCATACTTGAAGTGTGAGAGTCAAAGTCGGGTACACCGTTTGTCCATGTCTCCACGTTGTTGTTCCTTCAGTACTACGTTACGAAAAAATGAGACTACGATTGTTCTTAAACACAGTGGAAAGTTATTCCTTCTTGTTTTAATACAAGTTGTTCAGCTCAATCTATTGTTCTACGTTTTCGTATTGGCTTATCTCCTGTGAAGACCGCCAAGAAATCCATGATATTTCCGGTCTATCGACCGCAGTGACTACGACAGCACTGTATGCGCTGAAATTTCCGGGTGCTTGACTTCCTCGGCTCATAGTGTATGTACATGGAAGAAGGTGTTGCGTCTGAAACAACGGCATTGCTTCCTTCCGCAAAACCAAGTGTGAGTCGATATACTTCCCTACATCAAAAACTGCTCAAACTGGGCCACACAACTAGATACAACAGGGCAATTTTCACTGTAAGGGAAGTACATATCTTACAATACAACACCGAATAGTTTCGATTACATCATTCTTATCGGAAAGGCGATTTTCAATTATTACGTAGGGAAATCGGCTGTTAAGGGTTGGCAAGAAACTCCTTTGGGTCCAGCCTATATTCACCCAAACTGCGTCAGGTACGGTGTCACCATTATTAAAACGTCAGGGACAAGAATAGCACGCCAACTATGAGTAACGACAGGCTCACTTGGGGTGGGGGGGGGCTGATGATATTTGTTTTGGAATCAGAAGTCGTGCTGAGCGGTGAGCGTTGCACTAAACCCTATACCTTCGCCTGTACTCAAGGTCGCTCAATGAAGGTTACACTCACGATGCGGTTTCGAGGCTGTTTGCTCAGATGAATCAGGATTGTTTTGTTGGCGGGGACATACTGCTTTGTTCTAGGAAGAGAGCACAACATCATAATTCTAGAGGCCTTGCGGTATGCGCGTGGTGGTGTGCATTTCCTTGTACTAGGGGACCCCTGACGCAGCTCGGGCCGCTACACGTGGCCGGCCATGCTTCTATTGTAGCTTGCGATCTTAATCACTGGTCCCCTCCACCCACGGGCCAAAGAAGGCCAGCCTACAGGGAGAGTAAACCAACAACAACAGCAACGACAACAACAACAATTTTAGAACTAAAATTATGGTAGCAGATAGGAACACCTCAATGGTTGAATATGGCGAGCAATATAGCTCCACTAACTAATATCAACAACGAGCGGTCGGATATCCACAAATCATGTACTTGTTGTTGAAAAATAGACCCCCAATCTCCTGTCTCCAATACGACTATCAAAACCGACCTTTCTTCTGTAATACACTACAGGACACCTAATAAGAAACACGAAATATGGTCCAGGCTGGATTTCTTATTTTGAGCTAGAGTGCTTTGCACACTAGTTTCAAGATAACCCCTCCATAATTTCTTATTTTCCTCTAAATCTCAGCCTGGATTTCTTATTAGCCTGTTTCTTATTAGGTATCCTGCACTGTAGTCATTACTGCTGTCTCTGTGGGTGCCCGTCGGGCGTTCGTGAGGACTGTTTGACGCGTAAAGAACGCCAGCGATCGGTGTACTGAACAAGAGTTGGGCTGGACCGCGCGCGCGTGAAGCCTGCATGCCCACAGGATGCATCGTGGCCACTATAGCTCCTACACCTCAGCCGGAGGGGGTCTTATATCCGATGATTCAGGATGGCCATATCATATAAGTCGGGCAGCGGCGCGAAGGGGCAGGGGGGGGGGTCCACCCTTGCACATGACGGGCAGATGATCTACAAACAGGTCATCCACATCATCTAGAAAATCTAAAGCACAGCCTGCCGTTACAATGCAATGTGCAGGATTTGAACACACTGTACTGTAGAGAACGCGATAGGTAGTTAAGAATCTCTTATTTTTGGACAGACTGGAATTCTCAAGTAGGACTGGGTGTGTTCCACACTATTTTCAGTACAAAGAGGTCGTATTCTTAGTTTTTCCCTAAATCTTCGCAGCCTTAAATTCTGAATTATCAGATTCCTAACAAATGTCGCGTACTGGAGTACAGGAAACACTTGTTTAGGTTATCATGGACATTAGCTATTGTAGGTCATACATATCAGGAATGTATACTTGCCTCCGTGAAGTATCAAGTCAAGAAATGGAAACTGACGATCTGCCGGGGGTGTGCATAAACGCTTTTACTCGTAGTACTACTGCACTCCTGCTGCATAGTACGTTTTCCACACAAACACAAACTGTTGTCGATACCCAAGCCATGGATAGAAGCATTTCCTAAAAGGGATAAACTGGCACGACTCGGATAGGTATACCTCGTTTGCGTGCCTTCGACTTCAAGAAGAGATTCAGTAGTAAGCCAGATCACCGAACCGAGTTTCTTCCTTCGTTTGCATGCCCTCGACTTCAAGAGGAGATCAAAAGTATTAAGTCAGATCACCGAACGGAGTGTCTTCCCAGTGAACCGTTCCACCACCAATCAGCCAAACATCATGGGGACACCGTCGTTCCGGTGGGAACAACGACGTATGAACATCGGTCGGCACACAGGCGGGCACATGCATACATGTATGTTGTTCGTTTATTGAGGATAAACCACCAGCTGACTGAGGGGCTCAGCGGTTTATCCTTTTTAAAAACGAGGATATCAAATATATGACCGTCAGCCGTTAGTCTGTACGGATTGGTCGGAGAAAGTCGGCTAGCTTTTGCAAGCTGCATGATACGCCGGCCGCATGTTACGTGCCCGGTGTGCACACATTTGACCGACAAAGATCGGTTCCGTGCGGGCAATGGCAGGGACGTATCGCGGTATTGTTATATAACGCTCTTGTGACCAAGCTCCTCAGAAAGGGGGAGCGACTACCCAATACCTTTAGACCCAACGTAATATTCCCAAGGGTTTTGATCAGACACCTAGCCAGTGTTCCGGCCCTAACCCTTTATGAAGCCACACTGCTGTACACACAACACAAATCGGACTCGAATTCCAAGGATTTTGTGTCCTAGAAGAATTACGCAAGTTCCAACTCTTGTCGAGGTTGGCTGTTGGCTTCTCGAATGAGGTACTCGTAGCCTTGGGGAATTTGTTTGCCGACCCTATCCTAGCGGACGCCAGGAGGCTCCTACACAAATGACGATATCGGCTGTTACCCCATCCGCCGCCGCACACGAGACGTGTCTAGCCGTAACCAGAACGTAATTGGAACGTTTAGAGCACAACACGACTGGGATTCCAATGTACTTCAAAGTACTGTGTATATATTCCAGCTGCTATTTTGTTTTAGTTAATGGCAACCTTACCTGGGTGGTATGTTGCGGAGACAAGCGTCGATCCTGTTGCCAGCGCCTCGAAACGTGTTTTTCGAACAGCGAGGCTCGCTTCGTGAAGCACGTTTCAATTGTTTTGTGGGTGGCACTTCAAATAAGTAGGTGGCTTGATCGACTAAGAGTGACACGTGCGAGAGATTTATCTGTTGCCGAGACACTACGGAATTTCCCCCTTACTTAACCCGCCGGTGCTTAACATATACACCAGACGCGTTCTACGATAGAGGTACATAAGGTATACCTTTTTTTGGCTGATTTGTTTTCCGAATAATCGGTCTCCTTAGCCCAAAATCGTCGGACTTTCATTCTTGTGTTGTATTCGGAAGAAGTATTTCCCGGTATATGATAGAATAGAATATGCTACTCCGCACTACAGGTCATATGCATAGGGGTTTCAGCCTAAGGGCCGTTAATGTCGGTGAGTTTATTTTCCAGAATTTCCATTTTCGCGAGAAATAACTTCAGCGCGGGAAAAATACAAGGAACGATGGAAAAATAAACTTCCAAAGTGTGATAGAACGCCTCCAACCAAGACTATGGGGAAAAAGCTCTCGGACAATAACGGCCCTAAAAATAGGGAAAAGGCAACCTCAATACAATGCTTGTTCACGCCTTCGGGCTTCACGCTGACTTTCACAAGCAAGCAAAGGAGGTTGTTGCCCTGGTGTGTTGCTCTATTATAGAATACCGTACGAGTACGAGTTCCGATGTTCCGATGCATCTCCAGCCATTGTACTCACACGGCGAGAGTTGGCCGCTCGGTCGACATTTTGATTTGAGTCTCACATCCAGAGGGTGCACACGCGCCCTCTATTGCCTGTGAGAAGACACCGGGGTATTGACCCAGGGTCGATTTTGTATGGATACGTAGGTGTTCCCACGCTATAGCAGTGAACAAAGTCTGACCGCTGATGGGTAGCCACGGAAGGGGGGCTACCCCTATTTTCACTACGTACGGCGTTTACGTAACGGACGGCTATACACCTCACTCTTAATTGAACTTCAAAATATATCGTTGGCACAGCGCAAGTGGCTGCTATAATGCTCAGATTGGGTACGTAACAGGTTAACATTTTACCAGTAGACAGTAGTAGGTTGTTGACTACAGTATAGGACACCTACAGTAATAATATACGGAAAAGTCGGCCCAGGCTGTATTTCTTATTTGAGAAAGGGTGCGTTATACAATAGTTGCGAGAAAACGACTCTCAAATTTCTTATTAGGTGCCCTGTACTGTAATGCCTTAACAAATGGCGTCAACGACAGGATATGGGTTGTACTTGTAGCGCTCATGCGTTCGAGACCACCATAAAGAAACATAAGTTCCCTCATGTCAGAACCTGATTAACACTCTCCCTGGGTTCCCAGAGCTTGTTAATAACTTCGGGCTAGGCACGTACGTACGGCCCTATACCAAGACTGAAAACCCCGCTGCTCAGAAGGGGGGGAGAGTTTTGTAACGCTTAGATTGGTTAGGTAATCGTTTAACTTTTTTAGCAGCAGCCCAACGGACGAATGCTTTACAATGGCCGTGACCCCCCCCCGCCCCTCCCCCATTGCACAATCTGGGCGAGAACAAATCCTTGCGGAGAACATTTTGGACAGTTTGGCGCACTATCAGGCGTGCCGAATTGAGGGGCTGACCGCACCTCGTGAGGTTGACTACGTTGTTTAATGCCGCCTCAAGGATTTGTTTCCTCCCGCATTGTGCAACGCGGGGGTCCCGGTCACGTGTGAAAGTAGCACACTACCCCACGGCGGTGCACAGCGCGAAAAACAAATACTTCAAAGCTTGAGGACTGCAAATAATACGGTACTACTGCTGTAGTCACTCGGCGAAGTGACTCTGAGCGGCGCAAAAACAAGGTCGTAAAAAGGCGACACCCCCTACCGTAGCTCCCGGAATTCCGCATTCTCCCAAAAACACCAGGCAAAGGTTTATTTTCGTCGGCTTCTTAATTCTCCTCAGAACGCCGGTACTGCGCCAGGTACCAGACTTCGTACGTGAACGTCACGATGTTCGTGATGGTGTAAGTCTACTGTGATAGTACATTACTGTAGTACCTCGAACTTTGCTCATCGAGAAAACTGTATAGCTAGAGAGCTCGTGGTTGAGCACACCCAAATATTAAAATCAACCAGCAAGCGCTGCACAAGGCAAACTCAACATAACGAGTGTGAAACTCGAATACCGAACGGTCGACCTTTTTTACTGGAGCAATCCCACGGTAGGGGTACCACTTTTAGGTTCCATATTGTCTGACCGGTTGTGCTCCTCACGTGAGTAACCACCCGATAATATTATTAATTTACTGGTATATTTGTTTTTGGACTACCGCATTGGAGGGTTTGGTCGGGTTGCGCGAACGAATGTTTCCGAAGTCATGCTTCGGGTGAGATACTGAGCTCCTCATGTGAGGAGCTCAGAGAAATCTGCTACATACACCCCTACCGTGGGATGACTCTATGGTGCAGGGAACTACTGTATGTAGATGCTTTGTAGACTTGTCACATTTCGCCTTATTTTGGCCGACTAAGGCAATGACTATTTGCCTGAAAAACGACAATGCCATCCGACACATAGCTCGCAGCTGCTCCCTTATGAATGATTTCACCCGCGGAACCCATTAACATTGAAAAATCTGGAGACCTTAAATATCTTACTACCCTGGAGTACAGTAGATGGTACTACAGCCTACGTAGCAGTAGACTACAGCTGGTCCTTTCGGTTGGCTACCAGGTGTTCAAACATATCATCTTGGACATAAATGTACCGGTTTTTGGTCTTCATATCATCGTAACGAATACATGTATACTTCGAAGTATGGGTTCATTACGTATATTTCCGTTCAGGGCGGGTAGATCCGAGGTAGCAACTTTTAAATACATCTGTTTCTGATAACCAAATTCCTCGGAATGCATTTCGGGTTGTGCTACATAAGTTTACGTATACCTGGGTTATGGCATTGTTCGTTGGGCTGCACTTTTTATGTTTCCTTAAAATGGGGTGAAGCATAGACCTCACCAAAGACAAGTGATCAACTTCAGAGGGATTTTGGTGCACCTCTACCTTAGGATGTGTCGGTATTGGACATAATACATACGTACAACAGCTACAGAGCATACAGTCAAGAGTTAGCTACGGTGAATTCCACCTAATGATGCGCAGACAAAGAGGCAAAACTACAGTGGGCCTCTCTTCTTTCGCACAGAAGATGTTAAGAGCATAATAACATGATGAGGTAAGATGATGGAAGTAGGGGTGCATCCCGGAAAGAAGGCGAATCTGAAAGCTCGGTGGAGGTGTAGAGTTGACCATCCCATCGCTGCACACATTCGTCCGCACACTACAGTAAAAGCCAAGCAATGCGTCCTCAAAAGGGTGGATATGCTCTCAAGGGTTTGGATAAACGGATACGAGTACCACAGGTATATGGCATAGGCCGTAAACAGCCAGCAGGGTAGCATATAGTACATGTCACATCATAAACGCATATATACCTTGGTGCTATTTATTTTGTTTTATTCTGGCAAATGGACTAGATACTGTACGAGGCTCTGATAGACCCGTAACAAATAATTTCGAGACTGTACAAGTATCCTTCACGCAGCTGTTGGGTACACCAATGTACCGTGAGAATCATGTTACTACAGTAGCACCTGTCCGAAGAACAGCTATGTAAGTGCTGGAGGGAACTCTTCGAAGCGAACGTATAGCGGGGGGTGCTAAGGAGGGCTAAGGAGGGGGGGGGGGGGGGGGGGGGGGGGGGGGGGGGGGGGGGGCGTACTCATTTGTTGCTTGCCTTAGTAATTTGACCATTGCTAAGGAGGGGGAGGGCATACTGTTTAACAAAGCCCAGAGAAGGGCTTTCATCATCGTTGACCGCAGGTACTGTAAATGGGAGAGCAAACATCGCGGGTTTCCATTCCAACTTCGAGCTCCGCGATGGCGCCGCCCCTGGAGGCGCGGTCGTCGACGCCCCGCCCGGGGGGGAGCTGCCGATCGAGCCCGCAGAGCCTCGGGGTCCGGCGACTTTATACCTGCGGATGTCTGAAATCTTGACTCGGTTGTGCAAATGTTCGGAAAACTGCCCTGTCAGCCCTCAACGACAAAGGTATACCAGGTGTAGGTTTGTTTATGACCGGGTCGATCATCAGTAAGAAAACAAGAAGGTGGTTATCCTCTTTTGGGGATTGAGAAAAACAATGTTTGGTTTCGAAGGTTGGCTCGGCGGCGGGAATCGGGCGCCATACAAAAACCCAGACAGAAAGATGGGCAGGTTTGATCATTTATGGGAGATAGGCAGCTGGCTTCTGCGTGCTCAAGCCAGCGCACGCTTCCACAAGTATCGTGCTGCGCCCCATTTTTCACTGCCCGTACGAGTATCCATAGGATACTCGTGGCACAAGAGCTTCAAATATCTGCCTTCTTAACAGGTGGCTTAAATATTCGTTTCAGTGAACCAACCGGATCCATTCAGCGCCAGGGTTGTCCAAGATAGTCAGATGCTCGTACGCGAGTAGAGTGTGGTTGGGGACATGTTTCGATCAGAGACAGACGACTGCTTTCTGCGTGCTCGAGAAGACGGCCTGTTCAACAAGTGTCATACTGGGCCCGTTCGTCACCACGCGTACCCATATAATACCCGCGGCAAAATATCTTCAAATGCCCGTTTTTGTACAGATTTCTGTTTGTGAACGAACGGGGCCAGCCCAGCGCCAGCGTTGTCTACGCCAGTCGGATCGCCGGTGAGTGATGCTGTGTACTTCGAGTAGAGGTCCACAACTGGCATGTGCGTGGTCAAGCCGGCAATCTCTTGCGTTTCCCACTCCGCCCGTTCGTCGCTACAAAACTCCTACGGAGTGATCTTCGTAACAAGATTGTCAAACGTCCACTGACTTTAGCGGATGACTGAAAGATACATTTGGGTGACCTAACGTGGTTAGTGCAGCGCCAGCGTTGTCCAACTTGGTCAGATAGAACGTCGACGGTGTTCGTTTTCGAGGAGCGATCTACAACTGGCGTATGTGTACTCAAGTCTGTGCGTTCTTCGGCAACTATAATACTGCACCACGGCGAGTATCTTGATGATACCCAAAATATTTTGTAACTGTCCGTTGCTTAGTTTATTTAGCGGGTGGAACAGAGAGGCCTGTGGGTGAGCCAACAGGATTAGTACAGCGCCACGGTGGTCCAAGGTGTAATTAAACTGGACGTGAGTAGTGTGAGGTTTGAAGGCGAGAACAAAAGCTGCGTGGTCAAGCCGGCAAGCGCTTCCGTTTCACACTGCCTATGTCTGACACTAGGAGTATCCTACTGCTACGATTGGCACAAAAACGTGAAGTATCCGATGATGCTGAAAGGGATACCATCGGGCAATGCAGCGGAATGAATCCATCAACAGGGTTATCCATTCCAGTCGGATAGAAGGTGAGCAGTGATACCTTTGAGGAGATGTCGACCACTACTGTACTAGCTTTGGCGTGGTCAAGACCGGCAAACGCTGCCGTTTCAGACGTCGCCCGCGCGTCACTAGGCGCATCATAGTGGTGCCCAAGATCGTCCAGTATCTGTTGTTTATGGTGGGTGGCTTAACGATGCCTGTGCTCGCCCGATGGATTTAATCCAGCATCGGGGTATTGTGCACGACAAACATAGAGAGGGTGGCTGGTGTGGTGTCTAAAGGGGAGATCGGTAACTGGCTTCTGCGCTGTCAAGCTGCCGGCAAACGCTTCCACAAGAATCATACCAGGCACACTCGTCACAACTACAGTAAGAGTATCCACCATGTGAAACCCGTGGCACAATATCTTCAAATACGGTATCCGTTTTGGTTAACGGGTGGCCTCTATCGATGCCTCTGGTTGAACTAACGGTATGGATCTGGCACCAAGGGTTGTCCAACACAGTCACATGATAAAGCTGGCAAACGCCTCCGCTCCACACGGCGCCCAGTCGTCACTATGAGTATCAATCTGATACCCGTGGTGGAATATCTTTAGACTTCAACTCGTTTTGGCGATTGGATTAAATATATAACTGCGGGTGAACCGACGAGATTAACCCACACAGCCAGTGCTGTCCAACCCAGTCAGACAGAACGTGCGTGGCGTAAAATAAAGAGGATATATCGACAACCCGTTTCTGCGTGCTCAAGCCGGCGCACTCTTCGACAAGTAGCATACTACGCCCGTTCGGCACTACCGTAAGTAGGAGTATCCGATGATACCCGTGGCACAAGACATTTAGCTACAATCTGCTCAGCGGGAAGCTTAAATACACCTATGCGTGGACAAGCGAGATCAGCTCAGCGCCACCGTTGCCCAAGACTGTCAGATTAAAGACGGGTGACGTCAGCCTTCGAAGACGAGAACTTCTGGCTTCTGCGTCGTCAAGCCGACAAAGGCTTCCGTTTCAGACTGCGCCCGAGCGTCACGAGGACCATCCATATGATATCCGTGGCACAAGATCTCCGTAAAAAAAAAAAGTGTTTTTTCGGGGGTGGGCAAGGGGGCACAACAACAAAAACTCCCGAGACCCCCCCCTCAGCCGGCCCTAACTGCAAAAACAAATTGCTCAAATGAAACACTCGTTTCGAAGCCATATTGACGTCGAAATGGGTACTAAACACTCATTTCGAAGCCGTATTGAGGTCAGTTGATTAACAAGACGCGTTCTCGAAACGATACGCCTGGGCCGTAAGCGTGTTGTTTGTGTACGTTTCGTGGATAAATCGTTGGGTCATATATATGCCGTTGCAGCCTGAATACTTTGTATGTACCACATTTCACTATGCCGCCAACAACGCTTGCGGCAGGATCTTCCCCTCTTGAATCGGGATCTTTCGGGGGCGGGCACAACCGAGAAGGAGGTGTCTGTGTGCGTGTGTGCGCCCGGTTGTTCGAAAGGTGGGAGTAGTGTCGGTAAGCAACTAAATAAAGGGGTTGCTTTAATTATTGCTTATTTGGTGAAATAGTTGCTTCATTAAGGAACTTTTAGTTGCTTAGTTCGTTGGTATGGCGTTTAGTGTGTTTATACTAAAACCTACATATATATAATTATACGGAATTTCAGTATCGCCATACTAGAACCCATACGAATATGTCGACACTAAAACGCACACCCTTTTTGTTTGTATATCTAGAGTTTATTAAGGGCCTTCTAAAACCCATATTCTGTATGGCGTTTAGTATACTATGTTAAACTCCATATAGCTCAAATAAGCAAATACGCACGATATTATGATTTGCTCGACATGATGTTTCTCGACGAAAACAACTCGGATTCGAAAAATTCTGACGTCTGCATATGCGCTGCAGGCCTGGGAACACTGCTGTAAAATTTGGAGTCCTAGTGTTTCCAAACGCTCCGGAAACGATAATAGAACGAAAATCAATTTTACGGCTGGACCAGCTCGTATGGAGTTGCATGGGCTGCTAGATTTGGGTCAGGTTGCATCACGCAAATGGATCAGGCAAGGCAGCTTTTGTTCGCAATACACAGAGTACTCATAACTCAAAAGCAGATCCAGAAGACTTGCCGCTCTAAATGATGGAGTGACTCTATGCCCAGTCAAGCCAAGTATAATAGTTTCGTCCCCAGTCCCTAGCCTAAGATCAAGTCACTTGCCGTGTATAGGAATTAGTGTTGGGTCATGGTTTATATAAGCTTTAGTGAAGGTCACCTCCCCCCCCCCTCACCAGGCCCGAAATACAAAAATTGGAGTGTGGGTCTCGGGAATTTGTTTTTGTGCGCCCTTGACCTGGTACGAATGTTTTACCCGAACGCTTTGTTGGCCTCCTTATGCACGAACCGTTATCATGGTGTTCAAAACCCGACTCCCCCCCTCCCGAACAAGTCAAATCCAGAAATCAAAAACGAAACGGTTCCAGGGACAAAATCCACATCAGTGTTAGTATTGTTACGACCACCCCCCGCTTCCCCTTCCCACAATGCCCACACACCCACTTGGGACGAATCTGCACCAGAAACACCAAAAGAAACGCAAGCTTAAACCATCGACCGATTTATTAATATACGTATGATACCATTATTTCATTACTTCAAATAGCGAAGTGTGAGCTGGACCGGTTGAATGGTTGATGCAAAGTTTAAGTTCGTGTTTAAATTTAAAAAAAAACGAGAGGGAAAAAAAAGAAATATATATATATGTTCGCGCGTATACGATTTGTTTATATTAATAGTGTGGAAATACAATATAAACAAATCGTAGACGCACGAATATCTGCAGTCTCCTCCAGTCTACAGCAGTATACGCACTTGCATCCATCCATGGTTACGCGAAGGGAAAACGAAAAAAACCGGCGGTAAAATGGAATGGGAATATCTGCCCCAATAGTCAGTGATGGGAGAAGCTGTGCCCCATGGTCGGGATGGGACGGGAATCACTTATATGACAGTGAGATGGGAATAGTCGGGACTGAGCGAACAGCGGGACGGGAATAGCCGGTCAGGAAATCGCGGTCGGGAACGAAAAATCTGACGGTTTCCCATCCCAGTACCGTACCGGTCCCGTCCCGACCACATTTTCCCGTCCCGACCTTTACCGCGCGTACCCTTGAAATGAACCTCGTTCAGGCTCGTAAAACAGGGGATATCAGGGAATTGGCACTTATTTATGGGCGAGGTACCTCGCCCATAAATCCATATTTTCTTGGATATTCGATATCTTGAGAGTGCCGATGCCGATTTATTTTTGTCTTGTTTCATCGACGGCTGTCACAAGTCACAAGTGACAATAGCTTACAGTGCCCATTTTGACTGTGAAGGAAGTACATCTCTTTTCTAACAATTCAGAAACTAATATTTTCGATTTTCATTCACATCGGAAAGGCACTTCTCAATGATTAGGAAAACCGGCTGTTATTAACGAGCACCGGCACCGGAACAGCACAGCAGCAGCAGCACACCAGGTGTGCGATCGTACCGCAGTTCACCGTATGGAGACCAGCAGCATGGAGGTGGAAGAAGTATGGAGCCGTAGTGCAAGCGTGGTCCCTCGCAACGGGCAAAGCATGTCTGCGGCTCAGACACCTGCTGCTGCGGTTCCAGGCTCGATCGCGTTAGGTTTTGGCCGTCTGCCTAGAATATGGCAGTAAGACTCGTTTGAAACCACTGTTATCACCCGCCCATGTTATCACACCCCTACGGTATACCACCCGGGGTGGTGCAAAATCTAAAATCCCAAACGACCACCCACTTTATCACCTGGGGCACTGTGTATGCCATATCCCCACGGTATACCACCCCGGGTGATAAAATTCCAAAACTCAAAAGATTATTACCGGGGGTGTGGTATACACTGTCATATACGTCGTTAGTTGTGGCCGGCATGTGATAGTGCAGTGCAGCAGAGGCAGAGCCATAGGTCCAAAGGTGTGATATAGACTACTGTAGTTTTGAGTCAAATCCTGCTTTTCCTGTTTTTCCTGTTTTTCTTCGAAAACTATATTGGATTTGTTTTAAACAATTCGCTCGATACGAACCTATGGGCTTGAGGTCCATATCTGATTAAGCAGTCCGTAAGCATCAACATAATATATATGTTGACGTTCGAAACGGAGTATCATATCGTACCATTGCAACGGAGCATTGAACCCGGTGTCTTCTTCACTTTGTGTTGCCGTTAAAGCTCACACAAAATAGTTGTACATACGCGTTGGGCAGTGCGGCCGATTAAAAATCAACCTGTCTTAGCTATATAGCAGTTCCGATTTTGTTCATACTCCCCCAACTATTGTACTCGTCGAGTTGACCGTTCGGTCGAAAGTGTGTTTTTGAGCTGAACTGCACACCACCTACCTTTGAATTCGTACATACTCTGTACGTACATAATATGTATACATACTTCGTATATATATTGGTAACACATTCTTTGGAGTAGGATCACGAGCAAGACGGGTATTTTATTGGTTTTTTCTGACTTTTTCGTTTCACAGATCGAACGAACCCTCTGTAGGTATCGATGCAATACGTACACATAAAACAGCAACATATATATGCATATATATTTATATCGCTTCTGCTAGTTGTAGCTCCCAAGGAGGCGCAAGAAAAAGCAGTAATTCAAGGAATAAATTTCAAGTTGGGCACGTTCAAGATCTATTTTCAAGTAGTTTGGGCCAACTACTGGGTCCACCACATCATTTTACTTTTGATACACGTATTTACCCCTTTGTTTTGCGTGCATGGAAGTAAATTATTGCTCCATGTGAAAATTTACTTCCATGGAAGTAAACAAACTTTAATGGAAGTCAAGAGTAAAGTTGGGATGTTTACTTCCATACTACTTGTTTTTTTCTATCCCATTTATTATCTTTGCCCTTCCTTTTTCTCTCCTTCCTAGTTATAACTCAGATACGGGGTCACAAAGTAGGCTCCTCTCCCTCTCCCCCTACTACGGTTCTTACCTTGCATTTTTGGTCGCGAGAAGACTCCGGCTTTTTCTTCCCTCGTCGACTCGCATCGAATTGTGCCTACACACGGTACTATTAATAGGCGTTCTCAGCAGTCGATTCCGTTTGTTATTTTTTATTTTTGCAAATAAACTCAAAAGTCCGACCCACGTGAGACTCGAACTCCAGACATCAACTTTATGAAGCGTTCGAGGTTACCTCTAGACCATCGCGGCGACCGACCATGGAAGTATAAAAACTTCAATGGAAGTCAAAAGTAAAGTTGGGATGAAAGGGGGGGTGGAGGGGCGCAAGAAGGGTGGCCCCGGTGTTGGAGAAAGTTTCCAGGTCGAAGGGTCTACCACATTGTTTTTTTATTATTACTTCTATGGAAGTATTAGTTTATGTCCTTCCTCCCATGAGGGTAACCAAACTTTCATGGAAGTAAATTGACTTACCAGGTATGTGGAAATTTCCATGGAAGTGGAAATACAAACACTTACTTCCATTATTCCGTGCAAGTTTATGTGCAAAGAGGACTTTCGGACGCTGCTAGACAGGTTTCGCACTGCGAGCTACACGGTTTTTAATATCCCGTCTGCACTACTTGGTCCACGTTTCGGAATTCCGAATGGGCCCACTTTGGGTGTAACATTGCAACACTGTACCAACTGGGAGCAAGGAAGGGGTGAATTCAAGCCCTCTCATCCATTTTTACTTGCAGGAAGTAAACTTATTTTTTAATTTACCACCAATTTAAAGATATGAGAGTGAAACTAAAACCATGGGAGTAAATTTTACTTCTATGAAAGCAAACACTAAGTCTTACTATAATGTGGAATTTGTTTTTTACTTAAATAGAAGTATAAACATTTTCGTAGAAATTCAAATTTGCATGGAAGTCAACTTGAAAGTAAAACATTGTGGTAGATCGTGGTTGTATAGACACGGGGATAGAGGGACTTTTTCGCTCTCATTGCGATCGACCGTACAACCGCAAGGAAACGTTGGAAGCCGCTAGGGAAAAACAGAGCCTACCAATGCGGCTGTCGCGGCGGGCGCGAGCCCGGTGAACCGAAGCGATTGCGTCGTGGGGCCGTGCTAAGTCAAGGATGAGAAGCGATGATGGGAGACATCTGCAAAACAGCCTATTGCGGACAGCAGCCGCTCGTCTTTCCCCTGACTACCAAGGACCCCATCGTTGAATGTCAGTCTCCGCGCACTGCTGGGATAACTACTCTCAGCGACGAGGTGCCGCGTTGATTACCGGTGATTCAACGCGGGGGAATCTGTAGTAGTAGTAAAAGTTGTCTCCTCGTGCATTGCTCCATTGCGCCGGCGTGTTATGTAATGGGTTTAAATGCGCAAAAAAACAAAGCCAATATGTATCACGTATGGCGGCGACGGTTCACGATCGCCCCGTTATTAGAAGACTGCAGTGCATCTTTTTCGACCCGCTTCATATCGCATATCATATCGGAAAGTAGTGATAATAGTTAAAAAAAAAAAGGGCAAAGACGGGCGAGCGACCGAGCGAGCGGCAGCGGCGGGCGATTGGCAAGGGCGGCCCGAGGCCGCCGTGGTCGACCGAGTGGCGTCGGGCGCGCGATCGAGCGAGCGGCGGCGGGTGCGCGGTCGACCCAGCGGCGGCGGTTGCGCGGTCGACCCAGCGGCGGCGGGTGCGACGGATATGGTACAGGAAAAAATTACACCAGTCTTACCGGACGGATGTGCCCAGCAATGGTTCAGCAACAGGCGCTAATAAAATAATGTACGAAGTGGTACCCCGAACTACACGCCAGGGCGGGGCCAGTATAGCCGACAAAAACAAAAATACCAAATAATAACTGGGCCACGATCCACACCCGACAGCGCAATCTGCAGATAGATCAGGTAAGTTGATACACTATATATATGCCGGCATCCAGGCAGAACCCTTGCACGAGCCGGCAAAAAAAATACAAAGCGGATCCACCCAACCACTACAATACCAACAGTAGCGAGAAATCAGTATACAGCAGCACAGCAGTACGTACAGCAGTAGTAGTATAGTAGTAGTAATAATAGTAGAATATATCCCATATACAGCAGCAAAAGCAGCAGCAGCAGTCCAGAAAATAGCAGCACGTACGAAGAGCGGACACAGGCATCGATGCGAAGCCCTTGTTTAGCACGTACATATACTACGTGCAGCAGTGGCCCTTTTTCTCGTTTTATTTATTTATTTTGTATAAACGTTTGATTTTTCATCTCGAAATTAGTGTAGAAACGGCTATCTCCCCAATCAATAGCTTGATTTCGATTCTGACCGAAGTTCTGGCGATTCAGTTTTTTTCACTTTTTCGGGACTCTTTGAAAATATATACGTATACAAGGCTTTCCTACGGAGTGGTCCTCGGCGACGCAAGAAAAACGGGTTACCTCGCCAGCAGCAGAGCGTCAACATAATGCACAGCAGCAGCAGCTGCAGCAGCTGCAGCAGCAAAAAAGACAGAAGCAACAAACTGCACTGCTGCATCTTCACCTAAAGCCGAGGAGTGCGGACAAAGCGTTTATTATGTAGACGAAGAAGGAAACTAATAACAATAAACATTGTTCACGTAGATATATACGAACTCTCGTTTTATGTTTTACCATGCTGCCACCTGCTGGTCGAACATTTACGTACAGTACCTCCTTAAATTATAGTACGTACTTCTATGCCGGTGTCTTCCTCTCCTTCGTGTTGCTTCGCCCGTGCAGCAGTTATCTGTTCTCTTGGGCACGCATGCTTTTCTTCTAGGGGTGCTTCTGACTCCGTGCATTTCATAATTCGTTTTATTGTCTTTTCGTCCTTACTCTTTGGTTCGGCTCGTGTCGATGTGTTCTCGTACCCTGTAAGTTGACATTTCACTTGCTTTACTCATTCATTTACGTTTAATTTGTTTGGTTTTTCTCTGTCTCACAGTCTGTGACCACATAATAATTTGTATCGCTCTAAGATTAGGGATCAGGACAATGGGTGCATGTGATATGACTGGCCATACCATTACATGTACTGCTGCAGTTAGGTTGTAAAACGCATTACAGGGTACAGTAGAAAGAACGGGTTTCCTGTGAAGACAACACACACTGCTGTTTTATACATATACTAGTGGTACCCCGAACCACGCCAGGGCGGGGCCGGTATAAAGCGGACAGAAACAAAAGTACAAAATAAGAACTGGGTCACGATCCACACACGCAGTCAACCACGTACCAACCGACCCACCGACACCCACCCACCCACACCCACCCACCCACTCTCACGTACTTACCAACATCCACTCACATCACTCACACCCACCCACCCAACCACCGACCCACCCACCCAACCACGTACGTACGTGCGCACCAACCGATCGACACACACACGCACCAACCGATCCACCCATCCACAATCTACAACAACAGCAGAGTGAAATCAGTATACAGCAGCACCAGTACGTACAGCAATAATAATAATAGTAGTCCTTATATAACCCATCTACAGCAGCAATAACAACAACAGCAGCAGCAGCAGCAGTCCAGCAGTACGACTCGTACGTACGTACAGCGGACACAAACAAAACGCCGGCATGGATGCGCAGCCCTTGTACGTACAGCAGTGTAAACAAAACGCCGGCATGGATGCACAGCCCTTGTACGTACAGCAGTGGCCTTTTTTTTTTTTTTTTTTTTGGTCGATTTTTTTACGTCTGGCCTTTTTTATCTTGAAATTAGTGTAAAAGTGGCTAACTCGCGAAGTTATGGGCCGATTTCGATTTTGACCGAAGTTCTGGAGATCCATATTTTCACATCTGGGGGACTCTTTAGGAAAAAATTACTTGATTTTAGTATGGACAGGAAAATTACTTGATTTTAGTGTGGATATTTTTTATCTTGAAATTAGTGTGGATTTGGACCCGGGCCGCAAAGCCCTCCGAATACGCTGGGAACCCCTCCCCTCCCGCGGGTAGATGTCAGTTGGGCTGTTTGCATAATACGTCAGTACAATACGTCAGTTTGGCTGTTACGTCAGTTGCTGTTTGCGAAGAGCTCAGTTGGCCTGTTTGAAGGGCTGGTTGCGAAACAAAAGGTCTGTTTGCAAAGAGCTGTGTATCAGTTGGTCTGTACGGACAAAGAGCATCGAGTAACTACGGACCTCTAATCGTGAAAGAATAGATATGTTTATATATATTGATTTTAGTACGGGAAAAAATATTTTGAAATTAGTGTGGATCAACTTATCTTGAAATTAGCGTGGATATGTTTACTTGGTTTTAGTTAGTGTAGGGGCCGCCATACTGCCGTGTGCCGTGTGCGTCCCCTTCATCGTTGAGTGTAGCAAGTCGATGGTTTTTGTGGTTGGGCGGTGCGATTGTGTTTTGAAGGGGTTTCCTAAATATACTGTACAGGCATTGTTAACCGGGAATACCAATTACCCGCAGGTACCCGAACCCCCGCGGATACCCGGATACCCGGTTGCCGACGACGCTATTACCCTAAAGGCTCCGACTACCCGCGGCTAGTGAGCTCGGACCCTACCCGTCAAACGCGTAGGACCCTGACGTGGGTACCCGGGTAATTGAAACCAGGGTCCTACCTCTTGCCACAACTACATGCCTTGTATAATGTCATACTAATGTGTGTCCGTATTGTATACATACCCGATTCCCCGTTATCGAGGCCACACCGATCACCGCCGGTATTGTGGTCGAGGGTATACCGGTACCCGGGGTATATTAGGGTAGTCGTACCGAACTTACCGAAGGGTCGGGTACCGGTATTGAAAAATTACCGAACTTACCGAAGTGTCGGGTACCGGTATTGGAAAAATACCGAGCTTACCGAAGTGTCGGGTACCGGTATCGAAACAATACCGAACTTACCGAAGTGTCGGATACCGGTATTGAAAAAGGACCGAACTTACTAAAGTGTTCGGGTATCGTACCGAACAACTACCGGTAACCCGGGTATTGCGGCCGAGGGTGTACCGGTACCTGGGGTATATTTGGGTGGGCGTACCGAACCTACCGAAGTGTCGGGTACCGGCAATAGAAAAATACCGAACCTACCGAAGTGTCGGGGACCGGTATTGAAAAAAAAAC
Source organism: Saccharina japonica (assembly GCA_008828725.1). Classification (NCBI taxonomy): domain Eukaryota; class Phaeophyceae; order Laminariales; family Laminariaceae; genus Saccharina; species Saccharina japonica. The sequence continues at coordinate 309,929 of MEHQ01000269.1, forward strand.
GAACTTACCGAATTTTCGGGTACCCGCATCGAGGCCATACCGAACTTACCGAAGTGTCGGGTACCGGTATTTACCGAGAAAATACCCCCGATATACTTCGGTACGTACCCTACCGAACATACCTGTACCTGGTATGTATGCACTTTTTTTGTGTATAAGGAAAACATGACGAGGCACCGAGTACATCGCAGGGTCTACACAACTCGTGTTGTTGGAGACGTTGAGGCTTGAGATGCGAATATTTCAGGGTCTCGTGTTGATGACGTGATAAGCAAAACATGTAAATAGGCGGGTGGGCGTTGCGGGGGCTTTGTACGTCTGTTTTTGCCTCCATTATCGTTATCAATATCGTTATCGAGTTTTTGGGGTTTTCGGTTCAGCACGATAATTATCGTCATCGTTTATCGTTAACGAAGTTATTTTGGCCTTATCGTACCGAAACGTTTTTGGTTTCGATATCCAACACTAAACACAACACACCCGTGCCACACAGTGTAGTAGTAGCATACATCTGGTATGCCTGTTACTGTATTATAATATGTTCTGCTTTTTTATTTCATGTCAGCATTCATACCCAATACAGCACTGAACCGCAGCGGGACAACCGCACTGAGGTACAAATCGAAGGGTAGCACGTACTACTGTTAGGGGTCATCAGCCTCAACATGACGGATAAGTCGTGCCCCGGAATGGCGCTTGACCACGAGGATGGGAGGAGCACGGCAAAGGGCTCGTAGTGGATCTGCCAGAAGAAGTACGTTGGATTATTACGCAGGGCCATAGTAAATAGGACCGAATATCAATTTTGCCAAGGTATGTTCGGTAGGGTACGTACCGAAGTATACCGGGGGTATTTTCTCGGTAAATACCGGTACCTGACACCTCGGTAAGTTCGGTATGGCCTCGATCCCGGTACCCGACCCTTCGGTAAGTTCGGTATTTTTTCAGTACCGGTACCCAACACTTCGGTAAGTTCGGTATTTTTCCCATACCGGTACCCGACACTTCGGTAAGTTCGGTACGCCCGCCCAAATATACCCTAGGTACCGGTATATCCTCGACCGCAATGCCGGGGGTACCGGTATTTGTTTGGTACCGGGCTCGATACCCTACCGAACACGTCGGGAAGTTCAGTACTTTTTTAATAGCGGTACCCGACACTTCGGTAAGTTCGGTATTGTTTCGATACCGGTACCCGACACTTCGGTAAGTTCGGTACGCCTACCCGAATATACCCCCGGTACCGGTATTCCTCGACCACAATACCGGCGGTGATCGGTGCGGCTCGATACCGGGGAATCGGGTATGTATGCAATACGGACACACATTGTGACATCATACGTAAGTTATACAAAGTTTTATTTGTGGCAGCAGCAGCAGTCTTCTCTACATTCACGTATCTGGTCCTTGGCTCTGTAGTGACACAACACCCACCATGAACGGCTGTAGACACAACACAACAATCACCAACTCGTGCCGGCGGGGTTCGAGGCGGTGCTATGGCACGCTCTGCGCAAACTTCGTGTTGTGGCAGAAGCTTCTTCGATTGCTCGCCTGTACTCGTATCATGCATCCTACATACGGACTTGAACATCTCGAATCCATCGCTGTTCTAATATATTAAAACACTGATGTATGTACCAGCAGCAGCTGTGGCAGCACTACGCGAGGTCGCCGATGATCCAAACTGTATGGCGAACTCCGAAGTTGGAGCTGCTGCTTCTGCCCCTATGCTGCTGTGTTCTGCTATTGTTCTTGCTGGGGCTGGTGCTGCTGCTAACCTTGCTGTCGCTTGCTACGTGGTTGGGATGGCGGCGTCAGCATTCCGTGTTTTCGGCCTTTGCCGCCGCATTCTGTCTATGGTTGCTGCAAGTACACATTATTTAGGGTATATTCGGTAGGGTACGTACCGAAGTATACCGGGGGTATTTCCTCGGTAAATACCGGTGCCTGACACTTGGGTAAGTTCGGTGTTTTTCCTATACCGGTACCCGACACTTCCGAAAGTTCGGTATTTTTCAATACCAGCACCTGACACTTCGGTAAGTTCGGTGCGCTCACCTAAATATACCCCGGGTACCGGTATACCATTGTCCACAATACCGGGGGTACCGGTATTTTCTCGGTGGTGTGCTTAATGCCCTACATAACACTTCGGTAAGTTCGGTACTTTTGCAATACCGGTACCCGACACTTCGGTAAGTTCGGTACGCGCAACAAATATACCCCCGGTACCGGTATACCCTACCGAACTTGCCTTTGGACAAATATTGATAGTAAATATACGAAGGTATATAGACATTATTGTGTGTGTACCGTAGAACCTGTTCACTATGGCCCGCCGTAATGGGTATCAAGTGTGCCGTAGTGGAGCATAACTAAAAGAGTTCAATATCGCCTTTCGCCCCGGTGGTTCAGCAGGTGAATACGAAGCCTGTTAAGTTAGAAGCCGAGGGTTCGAGTATTCTATTGTATGGAGATTTTATTATCAAATGACGTCAACTAATTATCGAGAGCGCATATTATAGCTTGGGTAAGCACAAGTCGACGAGAGTTGACGAGGGAAGAAAGTGCTAAAACATTATCGTGATAATAATAATAATGCAAGGCACGTACCGTGGTGGGGAGGGGGGAGAAGAGCTAGTGACCCCGGATCTGAGTTACGACTAAAGAGGGACAGAGAGAGTAGAAGGGCGATGATAATACATAATACAATGGGATGGGAAAAAAAAAAAAAAACGAAGAGCGACCAGAGGTGTCGACAGCGAAGATGGAGACACAGGCACTCTTACTAATGCGTATTATCCTTATTGCTACGTATGTATGGTGCCACAAAAATAAGCCTTCCTACGCCTAGAAATAAAACTATCATATATATTTACTTCCATGTACCACTATTCATGGCTATAACCGCTTTGTCCCCTACTCATGTACTTGTACCAAAAGTCAACTGGTATTCCGCTATCATTCTCCTACCAAGCATGAGCATACCAGGTACATCATAAGTATTTTGATATTCCGTAGCATTCATTCTCGTATCAACTTAATAGCAACGGGATATTCCTACCGGTATATAACAGCTATTACAATGATACTGCTGTACCCTCTTTTGTTAATTATCCGGCTAGAATTCGTGGACCAAATAAATACGTTATAATATATATGTTGATGATAATGATACACGCCATCCTTAGATCCAGTAGGTTTTCTACAACAACAGGCCCAAGCAGGCCGGCGTCGACCTATCGTTATCTCGATATTGGCTACCGCTCTGTCCCCTACAGCAGTATTACTTGTAGTACCAAAAGTCAACTGGTATTCCGCTATCATTATCGTATCAAGCATACCAGGTATACCATAACTCGCTTGATGTTCCACTACAAGTAGTAGTACTCGTAGCATTCTCGTATCAACCATACACCATAGCAACAGGATAATCAAATTATATGCGTGTGATAAATTAAACCGTCCTTTCTACCCGTCGATATCCAGCACACGCAGTGTCTGTGCTGATTCTTCATCCTAGAGAGGTACGTACCTGTTATGTGGTCACAAAACTACGACACAGACATACTAATACGCCGAGCAGACAATGCGATGCCATATACGACAGGCACGGCCTACCCTACAGCATTCCAGCTGCATGAAAGAGAACAGAAAGGGGAAAAAAACCCAGAAAAGTAAAAGCGAAAAAGAACAAATATGGAATAAAAACGTATATACTAAAGCAAATCAATAGACAATGAAACAACAAAACAAAAACGCTACGTCGTATTCTAAAAAAAAGAAAAAGAAATAAGGTGTCGTGCTTCTCCCGGAAGAGATGCGACAGACAAAAAAATAAGCTAAAATCAACAGAAATAAAATCGAATAAAAAACAACGTAAACAGAGTCATATACGACAGCAGCAGTATTACTGCTGTACCCCCTTCTGTTAATTATCCGGCTAAAATTCGCAGACCAAACGCGGTATATATATTGATGATAAATAAGGCACGTGATCCTTAGCTACACACTAGAGGTGTTACCCTTTTGCCAATTACCCGGGTACTCGCGAGTATTCCCCGGCTTGCTAATACCCGTCACGGGTACGAGTAACACTTCATACTCGCCGAGTATTTGGGCCCCGGGTACCCGGGTACCCGTTAGTTTACTTTGGAAACTCCGGGGATGACACCTTATCATCCCCAAATCACGTCCCCTGGGTAGTACCAGTATTTCGTACATATTCTCCACGAAACCCTAATCCAAATTGTAGGGAAAGTAGACTAAAAATGTGGATCAACAAACGCTACAATGATAAAGTAAGAGTTTTCGCCTACTAAAATCGGTTTCCACCACATTCTCCCTCACTAAACCTGATTCATATCTTCGGTTTAAGTCAGGAACCCCGATGAGACTCTGAGTATTCAAGTTTTACCTCCGGCTTTTCGTACGGTACTGGACTCAGTATGCAATGATCGCATTGCTCTCATCGTTCCTTTCTGGGTGATTTTTAAGTGAGTGAGTTTTTACAGGTTCGTGAACATGAGATTTTTCACATTTTTTCCTTTTTATGGGATGAAGGTGAGGATCGAACCACCGACCTCACTCTTCAGAATCTCACGTCCTGCCGACGACGCCATTGTAGGGAAAGTAGACCATAAATGTCGATCAACAAACGCTACAAGATTTTTTGCCTTTTAAACTCGATTTCCACCACAAAATGAAAATGCTGTCTCACGCGTTACACCAGCTTAGAGGTACGCAGTGCAGGACCGGAAGCGTAATGAGCATGCACCGACGACAGCAGTTCAGCATCAGCAGCACCCAAAGCAGCCAAGGATCTAACCTACCGAAGGGCGAAGGCCAGCCCTCCCAAGACTCCGCCGGTGTTACCGCGCGTTCGGGCGCGTCGCACACGCACACAAAAGCGCACGTTACGAGGCAGGCCGTTATTATTATGTTTTGTAGTTTTGATCGACAATGAGATAGTAACATAAATAAAGTCATTCAAGGTCCCTAATACTGAAACCAAGAGTTTTCTGACCGCCTATTCTAATATGAAGAAAAAAATGTAATTTGTACTGAAATCAACTAATTTTTATTCCTCCCACTAAAATCAAGTAATTATTATCGCCGACACAAAATTGTTTTTTTTTACCCGCATTATAAATAATAACCTGCGAGATTAAAAAAAGGTTACCCTAACCCATAGGATTAATCAAATTCACAGGGATGCGTATTTCCTCACCCGGAACCCAAAATTTTCCGGGAAACAGCCTTTTTCAGGCTTTCCTAATTTTTTCCCTGATTTCCTCTCATTCGGAGAAAAAAAGGCGTAATTTTGGGGGGAGGACAAAAAATATCGTCTCCGGGTGGCCCAGCACTACATGAAGCATAAGTATAAGATTCCAAATTCGTTCAGGCCTTCGGGCAGTCATTTTCGACCACTTTCACTCTACACTCTACCTGCAACAGGTACACAGGAGAGAGCAGCAGTTGCGCACAATGCAAGTACTTGAGTAAATGTTCATCGGTTTCAAGTTTTCACTTGTTCATGTCCTCGTTGATTTTGTTCTGCAGTCAGTTGATACTGGAATAATAGGACTATGCTGCCGTAGTGCTGATAGCGATCTCTCATGTACGAATGTACTTATCGCGAGGTACATCAGCAACACAAAGCGCAAAGCAGGAAGTGAGCAATTACGGCAGTGCGCTGCTTCGTACGCGTATAGCGATCGCGACCTTATCCGCGATTAGAAACTGTAAACATAGACGCTGGGCGCGTCAACGAAATCCCAGCGTCCCAGCTGCATCTGCGCCGAGTTTGCCCTTTCCGTTCGAATATATTAGCTCATCATATAGATGATTATATATTGTAGTACTAATAGTACATTCCTTCGATGATTCCGCTCGCCATAACATCCAATTCCTCCGTATGATATCTGTGTGATATAGCAGGGGCCTGTGGGCGCCTTCTTAGCGCTCTGCTCTGCTGCACAGCTTAGCAGCATTGAAAAAAAAAAAAAAAAAAAAAAAAAAAAAAACACGGGGGTTTCCATTCTATATGGAGGCGTTATTTCCCGGGCATAGGAGACGTAAATATAATTTCCTCTGAAAAAAATATTACCTCGAGCCCTATTAATTTCGGGGAATTACCGCCACCGGGAAATACCCACCCCTGTAAAGTCACCTCAATATGAGCCCGTTATACTGTTTGTTATATATTAACGACAATTGAATAGTAATATGATGTCATTTAAGGTCACCAATACTGAAACCCAGTGATTGATGACCGCCTAAACTAATATGAAGTAAAAATAATAATTTGTAACAAAAATCAAGTAATTCGTGTTCGTCCCACCAAAATCAAGTAACTTTCATCCCCGCCACATTTTTTTTTGTTAACCTCGCGCGGCGCAATTTTATTTCGCTGTCCCTTGTTATATTATGGCTGACCCGCCTGTACTCACGAACTCATATATATATATATATATTAAAAAATTAAAAAAACAACAGCTGTGAGCTCGAGGATTTCGTCGAAGCTCATCTTTGCTAGCTGAGTGTAATACTTCGATCGCGCGTACTTACGGATTTTATATGTCCTCATGTAGGATGTACATCCCGTATGAGGGGGACACAATCTGAGGCTGTAGAATTCAGGAAGTGTGTGTCTATTTGTGGGGGGAGAAATAATTAAAATTAAATTAAAATTAAAATTAAACAGTCTGAAATAAACGTACCAGGTATACTATAGTGCTCCGACGAGTTTACGTGATAGAGTGGTTCTACTATTTGTAGCCATGTATGGTATATATATAGTCATATAACACATGTCATTCGATGCTTTTGTGGCACGTAGTCTGTTGTTTTGGTGGTATTGTTGTATGAAAATCATTATGGCACAGGGTTATTATGCCGAATGTTGTACGAGTATAACAACCCTCTTCGAGTCTATCCGTTGCAGCGTTAAGGACCAAACATGATAACAATGTGCCGGGTACCCGGGTACCCGGTTATTAGACTGGTACCCAGCTTTTAAACGGGTACCCGGGTATCCGCCCAAAATAGACGTAAATACTCGCGAGTACCCGCGTATTTTTTTCCGGTTTAAGCGGGTACCCGTTTAAGACGGGTACTCGTCGGGTAACACCTCTACTACACACCAAGTTGTACACACACATATAAAGTTTTCTCTTTAATGCACCTGGATTGCTGGCAGGGTAGGTCTTGCCCGTCGTGTATGGCATTCATTGTCTGCTCTGCGTACTGCACTGAGCGTACGTAGTATCTCTGTGTCGTAGTTTTGTGACCATAGAACTGGTATTCGTACCTTTTTAGGATGAAGAATCGGCACGGACACTGAGTGTGCTGGATGTCGACGGGTAGAAAGGAAGGTTTAACCAGTAATGTGAAGAACACACACATATGCTTGGTGTTTCGGGTGTGAAATGTCGAACGAGGTCGTACAACGGTACAACGGTACAACGGTACCTGCGAATTTGCAACTACTGCTGTTTTTGACATTCCCCATCCAAAACACCAGGCATAGACTCCATACTCTGTTCGATTGCATGTATCTCTCAAGTACACAAGCGATTATCGTATGGGTTAATGTATATCGAGAAAGACCCGGAGACCATATGGTTTGAGGAGGGAAAAAAAAAGTTTTTCGCCAATCCAGCGACTGCTCCAGCCACACAGCGCCGATTCGCAAACGGCCTCTCCCTTGATCATCTATCTGAGAGGTCCTGCTGTGCGCTGTCGAGCTCTCGTGAGACTAGCAGCTTTCATTAGGTAGCACGTCACGGCGGGGTTGTGGGCATGTCGCGCTTGAGAGTCAGCGACACGCGAGCAACCTTGACGAAAAAAACCGTTTTACGAGTCTCCCGGCCTGAACCGGGCGGAGCCGAATGGTGACGCAGAATGCGGCTACAAAAAACAGCCCTGGGAGACGTTGATGTAAATAAAGCCTTACAACTTCACTTAAATAAAGACACCTGTTTGGCATTTTAGCCAATAATGGTTGATATTTCGAGAAAGTTACAGCCCAATCTTTTTTTTTGGAGGACCATAGCCCATAGATGAGGGGGGTGCTACAGTACCTACAGCAGTACTGCGCCGGACGTAACAAGGAGTATATCTGACGACTATACGCCGCCGCCGCCTTCAGTACCACAAAAGGTCACATCCGTTGGATAATCAGAACAATATCGAGATTCCTATGTGCGGTATTTCCGAAATGTGGCTGGACGCATGGTATTAGAGTTGCACCGTGTCGTGTTTCTGAATGTGATCGATTATGAGGAGTTATATACATCACCCCAAGAACTGATTGATGTTGGAGTAATAAAGTAAACCTGACATCACCCCAAGAACTGATTGATGTTGGAGTAATAAAGTAAACCTGATCTCCGATTGATGACCCGATGTCCCGAGTACCCAACGAAAACCACTACTGCTGTGCATCACCAGAAACTTGCGACCTCTATCGTACACGCGTCGCGGGTGGTACTAGGTACTTACTCTGTCCCGAAATATAAGTCGTTTTTGTTCGTTACTATTAAAAACCGGTGCTAATATTTCGGGACAGAGTGGTACACAATTAGTGAAGCGAAGCCCTCACTGCGTCGGTGCCCCCTTTCCGGTTGTATCCCAACGTCGACCAAATAACTGCTTTGCCCGCGCTTCGGCTGTAACGAGACCGATCGGCGAGGCTGGACGAAAGGGCTGACCACCAAGCCCTTCGAGGCACGCCAGAGCGAAGCGCCGCTCAAGAGGCAGCCGCGCGCCCGGCGTTCGTACTTGTCCCACAGTACGCGTGAGGAGGTGGTCTATCGTATTTACCCTCTTGTGTTCTCGGCACTTACTGCATAGTCTGTGGTCTACGGGCAGGACACGGGCGCCGACGACGACATGGCGGACGCAGATGCCACAGCCAGCGGTGGTGAGTTCGTTGTTCGTTCAGCTTCGTTGACGCCCAACCCGGCACCCACCTTGACTCGCGTCTGGAGATCTATGGTATACACCTTTTCATAATCCCTTCATCCCCGCCGCTTACACCAAACGTATTTGTCTTCCCACCCGGCTGGGTAATTGTGCACTGAGGGGAGAGCAGACGCGTCGGACGGGTGATACCCACCGGGCTATATGCGTGTGTCCGAGGTTACCCGGAAGTGCGTGAACGCGGAAGTTGCAGATGTCCCGTCAAAGTTGAAAAAGGAAACAAAATACTTGCTGTGGTGAATCATATGCCCGAGGGACACCGTCATGAGAAACGAATATTTTTTGTTTCTTTCCCATCTATCATCATCGCACTTCCGTCTTTCTCCCTCCCTAGTCGTAACTCAGATCCGGGGCCACAAAGCAGGCTCCTCTCCCTCCTTCCCCACTACGGTTCGTGCCTTGGTTTTTATCGCGAGAAGGTTTCAGCACTTTCTTCCCTCGTCAACTTTCGTCGAATTTTGCTTACCCACGCTATAATATGCGCGACAGTCGGTGTCATTCGAGAATAAAAACCTCCGTGGGGAGAATCGAACCCTCGACATCCGGCCCTACAGGCTTCGTGGCTACCAGTTAGACCATCGGGGCGATGGAAACACCAACAGATCGCAGTTGCAAGTGACTGTGAGATACGATTAACTTGGATTTCACTGTACAGGAGTAGAGCGAATGAATGCTGCCCGCCAAGAAAATAGGCATGGCGAACGCTCTGTGTTGGCAGTGTTTTTTTTCGTTGTACTTGCCGAGAAGAGGGCTTGGCCAGGTAGGGGGGTGCTATACCATGCCTACTGACAACTGCGGTCACTGAGGGGGAGAGCGTGGTTGTGAATGCTGGATATGTTTGAAATCCAATTGTCGATGAAAATGTAGACGGAACGCCGATTTTCCTAATTGAGAATTGCCTTTCCGATGAGAATGAAAATCGAAAATATTGGTTTCTGAATAGTAAGACACGTGCTTCCCTCACAGACATTTTTTTCACTGTAAACTATTGTCAGTTGAGACACCCGTCGATGACAAAAACAAAACAAAAACGAAATCGGCATCGGCAGTCTCAAGATATCGAAGATCCCAGAACATCTGGATTTATGGGCGAGGTACCTCGCTCATAAATGCAAATTCCCTTAAATCCTTGGTTTATCGAGCCTGTCAAGGTTGATTTCATTGTTTTTTCGTGCATCGATACCTACCACCGAGGAACGTATTTTCTACGGAAACATTTGGTCGTGAGCGAAATACGACTCTCAAACAATAACAAAGTACAAAAATCAATTTTCATTCTCATCGGAAAGGCAAGTCTCAATTAGGAAAATCGGTTGTTACGGAGCGAACGCACAGCAGTTTAAAATGAATATGTATACTTTGCTGCCATCTCGAGAGCAACGGCAAGTTGCCCTTGACGGGTCAGCCTGGTCGTACACTAGGCTACCTTCTGAACTTTCAACGACAAAAGGCCCATACTTGGCCGTGACGATACAGCAACGCATGATTCCGTCTACGCCACTGCTGAGCTCATGCCAACCAGGGCATTAATTAGTGGTTCGGCGTCTGTTGCGCGCAGCGCAACAGGCGACTCAATGAGTGTTGCGCGCAGCGCAACACGCCGGTGACGCGTGTTGCGCGCCGCAGGCGCGCAAGCCCCCCGGGAGGGCCCCCGGAGGGCCCCCCGGGAGGGCCCCCGGAGGGCCCCCCGGGAGGGCCCCCGGAGGGCCGCCGGAGGCGAAAAAATTGCGATCTATGCGCGAATATGCGCCTCAAAACTAAGTAAAAAGCCATTTAATTTACTTTTGGCTACGGCGAATAGCAAAAAGCGCCTAATTTTTGTTTTCGTCCATGCCGAATAGGGCAAGGGGCCTAAAATATGTTCAATTACGACTAATTATCAAGAAAAAAAGACCCCCAAAACATTTTCTCGCCTCCGGCGAGAAAAAAACAAAAAAACGCGCAACAAAAACTTTCGCCTGCGGCGAAAAAAGTTGCGCGCCCAAAAACGCGTGTTGCGCTGCGCGCAACCAGCCTCGCGGCGACTGTTGCGCAAAACGGTTATTTTGACCAAATGTTGCGCCAGCGCAACAGCGCAACACCTAATTAATGCCCTGATGCCATCCCTACTTGAAAAATTGCAATATATATCCCCAGGCGGATGGACAGACTTGAATGGAATTCCCGGTGGAATCTAGAATATTCACCAACAAACAATGGTTTAGTGGTGGGGCTAGATAAACACTTAGAATACGATCTAGGACCTGAGCCGAAGGGAAACATCTTGCTTTTTTCTTCGGAGGGCATTTCCTTGGCTTTGAGGATGCAAACATTTACAAAGCCTGGGACGCGAATATGACCTTAGCGTTGGCATTCCGTTTTACGAAAGCCACAAGAGTAGTGCGTAAAGGCGAGTTGACCAAATCGTTCTAACGGACACACTCATACTATACTCTGAATATCGTTAAAATCACGAGAGCAACCCTGCCGGAACCCGCGTGAACAATCTGAATGTTTAACGCATCCATCAGCTTACAGTCGGCTGCGCACGCGGCCGCACCACCGCGCGAGCGCGACGGAGACGTTCCTCATCGCGGTCGAGCTCGAGGAGCACGACTATGTCGCTTTATCATGGTCAGCCAGGCGCGAGACCTGTATTCTTGTTTCACACCTGCACTCTCGCGACTGCTGCCTACTTTAGCACCTATCATGTAACATATATTGTACTTTTCCTCCGCTCGCGTGTTCGGTACGAAATGTTTGTAATACGTTCAGGTTCGGTACGTCGCGATCGCGAGATTCTGTGCGCCTTTTTCGACGCGACTGCGTTTGCAAGTCGGCTTGTAAAGCCCGAATGGTACGACACGCCATCGGAACCTGAGGGGAGCGACGACGAAGACGCCATCTGCAGTGACGACAACAGATCGTATGACGGCGATTGGAGAGAAATGGCGGACATTGAAACTGGCTGGATACGTCAAGATGGCTGGAAATCAGATAGGCCTTTGGGAGAATGGTACGGCGTCACCACGGACGGGAATGGGAGGGTGATCTGGCTGGGACTATCCTCCAACGATGTCGAAGGTACGCGAGTAGTCACAGGAAACGGCTGAGAACTACCGTAAAAATTAGGGGGGAACGCTTGTGTTGAATTCGTGTGTAAGAATCTATTGTTTGCAGTTGAAGTATTTAAAGCGGCTGGTCGGAAGGTGAGAGGTCTGTGTTTATGCGTTCAGCGAGATTTCAAGTTTACAAGTACGTACTGTATGCGTAATTTTTTCCCCGGTTCTTGCGTTGAACAATCAACACCCACACATGTTTCCAGAAGACACTTGTTTCAGTGATTTGTTTTGGTGACGAGCCCGTCCGACGTATTTCGTCGACATTGGTGTATCAATTGGCCTTCGACTGATACGGGATACCATTCCACCGTAGTAGTATCGTCTCCTTACGTACCTCGGTGGCGATATTTTCCCTTTTGCTTTTGCCTCCAACTGGACGATGTGGCCACCATTAGCTTGCTTTCAGGGGGAAACAACTAATAGCCTGTGAGAAGAACCATTCTATTTTCCCTCGTTGTCATGAGTATCGTCATCGCTATACGCAGTGAAGCAAGCGAAACATAAGACGGGACAGCACGACACAGCGGGTTACATTCGGTTATGCTATTGCGGACGCAAGGGCGCAAGTAATCCTAGGATATTACGTTTTACTGGCGGCATCACTACACGGACTCCCTAAGTTCAAAGTCCGTACGCATGGAGGTTCTAACCGCAAGAATCGCTAACGGTATATAGGCGAGACGTTTTGTGTAGGGTGTTCAGACAGACTCTCCGACCAAACAGATGTTCGCTACGGTAGAGGTACGCCATGTTTTTTTTCGGGGGGTGGTCATTTGAGAGGCTGTTGTTGTTGTTGTTGTTGTTGTTATCTTCACATTAAACTCGTTTCAGTTGCTAATCCCTATAGTCTGATCTAGCAAGATCACGGCCCGTGGTCACAAAAGTGCTAGAGCCATCAGAGAATCCTAAAGAACACGTACACTTAGCAGGGAAAGGATACACAAGTCCGAAGAGGTACACCTAAAATCCCTACCGCATGTTATGCGTGTCCAAAACTGAACTACACGCCCGCTATCCCCACTCAAAACCCGTTACTGGTTTCGATGCAAGTTTAAGGTGCAACTAATGATAGGCATCCATAAGCATTATATTGCAAAACAAGATGACTCCGGTGGATTGGGGCCAAGGAGCTCCGTCATGCATTAAAAAGTTAATGCAAAACAATCTACCTCTATGTCATGACACGCGTCGCCAAATCAAAGCAGCGATTGACCGATTTGTTTGTGCCATCGACCGCCGATTTCAGAGGCACTGTTTGTGCACCAGAGACATGGCGGTGCTCAGTGTTTGCGGCACTCGCCATCGTTTCAAGCTCTCGTAGACGACCCATCCTTGCCGGCAACTTGTTTTCCAAACACTCCAATCAACAATTTCCGTGTTTTCAGTTTCTCGATTGGAACCCTACAGCGAGGTACAGGTGGCACGGCCATACAGCCGATCCGCCTCACGCCAAATCGACTGCCAGCTCGCCTAGAATATCACGAGTTGAGCCCCAAGTCTGCGTGGGCGAACGCTCTCTACACCCACCCTCTTCTAGTCAAACCCATGGTCACGTCCCACAAAGGATGAATCACACACTAGGCCGTGTAGCTGGCGAATACTCACACTGTCCCTTATACATCAGACAACACGTCTGTGAACGGTTTGTGGTCGAGTGTTCAAAAACTATAGCGAGAACGCTATCAAACCATTAATCGACAATACAACTTTGGTGCAAAATGACGACGAAACTTTCACAATAGTTATTGCATGTAACATGTCAGAGTTCGCCAATATATAAAGTCTTACTGCTGTACAGCTTCATTAAGGGTTTGGAATTTCGACAGAAAGAAGACCGACTATGTTGTAGAGCCTGGAAAGAGAATATAACACGGGAACAATGTTAAAGCACACGTTCGGAACACACGCTTAGGTTTTCTAGCGCCCGCAGAACACGCGCCCGACACCATATCTCGCGATCGTCCTCGGGCGCTGCTAGGGACACTGCGCTTCACTTGTCTGTATGCATTATATTTTGGCCCAGTAAAGGAGGCGTACCTTGTAGTTTTGTAGATGACGTCCCCCGTCGGGGGTTATCCGAGCCAGCCTGCAGATCATACAAAAACCGCTTACCGGTATTTACTCTTGTGTGTCGTGAGAAGTAGCCTATACTTGTAGTTTTGTCTATCCACTGCTAACGCTGCTGCCTATATTTACTGAAACTCGACGAACAGATACAGTAACCCTGCCATTCGCCCAGCTCGAGATCGGATGATTCGCCAACGGAACTACTGACGTGGACACTTGCTCTCCTGTTGTCATTGACAGGTCAAGCTGGCGACCTGACTGTTCCACATTTCAGGATTTCGCTGTCGAATGTCATCGACGATGGTTTTCACTTGCCCGTTTGTCTGCAGAGGGCCCACCTGGCTTGTCAAAGACGGTCTCAGCAATTCGAATAACATAATTTGCACCCGAATATGTTGAGGACTTGACCCATGATGTCTACCGTATCCTTCCACGTGAACCGTTCCTCCTGTCACTGTCGAAATCGTCATAAACCAGCCTTCCTTCTCGTTCAAATGCCCCCAATCTCTATTACCAGGTTCCATACCCCCCCAACTCGGCGACCTGGACGCCCTTGAGGAGCTCTACCTTCACAACAGCAAGTTCAGCGGTACGAGCTGAGCTAACCGACAAACCGTCGACGTGTTTGCTCCAATACATCCATCGTATTGTTTTGAATCTATACACGGTGGTGGTGTTTGGGGGTGCATGCTTTTGATGAGGCAAAAGACGACCGCGAAGCCGGAGGACGTTAATGCTTTTATCAAACCGACCTCCTTTCGACAGAAAAAATAACCTACAGCTAGGGGAGTTACTGCCACGACCCTGCACAGCAACTGCAAACCGACCCGGGTACCTCTATAATAATAGATTGACTCAAATTTCGAAGTTTTCGAAATACCGAGCACCACCTTGGTATGCGATCACGAGACTTCTTGACAAGCATATATATACATATATACCGGGTGTTAGTACAATATTGAAACAAAGTATAAAGGAGTTTCGAGCCCTTAACCCATTTATTTATATAGCGTAGGGTTACCAAGGGCCTCTATACAGGTTGGTTCAAGGTAATGGCAACAAATGTTTAAGAGCAGGAAGCAGACGTCTGTTTTGAAAAAAAGTAGTGAAAACATCCACAAGTTGTATATGTGTTAGTCGTTAACGAACGGTGTATGTTTTTTCGCGAAATACTTGGTTGTTGTTTGTTTCCAATTCACCCCGTAATGCATCTTCAATTTTCCAACGAAAAACAAAAAAGACAACACAAAACAAAATTGGTCGTTGACGGTATGGCAGTGGCTTATAAAACACGTGCCACATTCAAGCATCTCTTTCCACAAAAAGGCGTAAACTTTAGCCTTTCAAGTACGTTAAATGCGCCCAATACGTAGTTTCAGTGGTTGGTCAACTCTGGGCGTAACTATAATCTTGAGTAAGTCCTACTGAGCCCAGTCAAGTAGTGGTATATCTGCGCGAGCTTTGTTTCAGGCATGGCAGTACCTGCACCCGGCTTGTTCTGAAATGTATGTATATAATAAAACGATACCTGGTGTTTTTCTTTTTAAGGAAACGACTGCTTACTATTGCCCTTCTTGAAGATCTGTGGTTGGTCGGGACGTAGTTTCGTCGCTAGCATCTCAGTCCTCTTGGTCTTCAACAAACCAACTACCTATGTCACCGTGTTCCACTGTCCGTGAGGCCAGTGCGACACACAATCCGTTATTGGTTTATATACTGCGAGTGGCATTCGTGGCGGAGAATATTTAGGGCAACCAGGTCGTGAGCAAACCTCGAAACGAGTCTATATCAAAAGGTGCCATGAAGCAATACACCCGTAATGTTTACGCCAGTATACAGAACGGAACTACCTATACTGTATTCCGGGTGTGAAGGGGATAGGTGTGGACAAAACTCTAGATGGTGCAGTATCGCGCGAGGCACAAAACAAAAAGACGACTGCACCTTTGGTCCGCGCTAACGACATGAGCAAAACCCTGAGACCACAGCAGACCGCCCCGTCTTAAAGACCCGGAAACGATCCCACTGCTGAGAAATCGAGCACGGTCCCTGATAGTATGTGTGAGAAGAGGCTTGCGCTAGGGTGGGATGTCGGCAGTGAGTTGGACAGTTCCAACAGGTTTGCGCATCCTCAAACAACATAAATCGAAACGGAGCACTTTGCTGGCGCACACGTCTCGCAACCGTGCAACGCAATGCTTGGGACGAAATGACGCTACATAGGTGGGTCGTCGGCATCCGGATCCAGCTGACTGGGGCGTCTAGTTGACGAATCGCACCGACGTATTTTGCGATTCCTGGGAGACCGCGTTCAACCTGACCCGAAGACGTCCCCAAAACGACTGAAGTTTCGATTTACGGTCTTTTTTAATCAGACTGTTTCCGGAACAATTGAATGGATTGATGCGAAGCGAAATTTAGCCAAATATCGTCTCGTACCAAAATCAAACATCGTGGGGAAGGGACCACGCCCTTACCTAGTCAAAAGCCTACTGCTGACCGCGGCGTGTGTGTATCCAATCGTATTCTGCCAAACGTCCGTTTTCTGCTTGCCCTGTCGCTCGCTCTCTCACACCCACAGGCGGCATACCTGCAGAGCTCGGCAAGCTGCACCGTCTCAAGGAGCTTACTTTGATTGAAAACAAGCTCGATGGTAAGAGTCAATATGGCGATGCACCCGATGATGATACACGATAGTCCTCTGAAGGATAGGGTAGACTTGAACAAGAAGTTTGTGGACGGCGTTGCTGTGTCCATTGCCGCACGACATCGCGTTGCATTTGCTACTCACAACGCTTCTAGGCGTGCCCAGTTCATGGTATAACCGGACCGGAACAGTTCAAACACTATCATTAAAAGCTAGACGAAAAAGGAACACTTGGTACATGTAAATAAACCCGGAGAATAGTCGCGTCACAAGTTTTGAACTGAAAATCTATCGAGACCCGATGCCTTGAACACCATAAATATGATGAAACGATTTACCGCCATAATCTCGATAAGTAAAGGCAGGTGCGAAACCGCTGTTTCGCTGCTCATCGTGACTTTCGCCTCACGAACGTGCTCTACTGCCTTATCTTGCGCTGCGAAATGAGAAAATGCCTGACTTGGTCAGTTGGACTACGCCGTTCTCTGGAAGTTCCTTGTTGGCAATTTAGAATGCTCTTGTTCTCTAGAGCGCACGGTGAAGGTTAGGGGAAATTGACGAACGTTTATGTGGCTGCGGTCACACGTACACCAAGAGTACGCGACACCTTCGGATCGTCTATGTGGTTGGTTTGCGAATTATTTATGGCGTTCCCAACGATGATACACATGTATGTATGCTTCGTATATAAGTATGTATAATATATATTCTGCCTATCCTGTTATCGTCGACCATTCGGGAGTGTGCCATCGATTGGCATCTAGTCTGCCGTGTGGCCAGCGCCACCTCATAATACACGATAGCCGACCAGATTGCGGTTTTGCCTTCCTGTGCTTTCACGGGTTCCCGTTGAAACTGCCAATAGCCTACCATGTTGTTCTACAAACGAGTATTGTTGTTGTAGGTTCGGCATTTTGCAACTCAACTACTTCAAATCCGTACTGGCATACCAGAGTATAACACACGTGTGCGGTGGTCTTCAGTGAGTGAGAAATTGCTTCACATGATGTCTAACGCGTTGAGATGCGCTGTGGTGTGATACCTGCACCGTACGCTGAGCGTTCGTCGCCTGGGCTAACAAGCCATAAAGCAGCGAACGAGGGGGCGGCCGACAACAGTAGCCAAATGCATGCGTTCCACGTGTGACCATGCACACCCCACAGGCAACATACTCCTCCTGTTCTACGTTTTTTCAACCCGATGTCCTCTCCCAGGCGGAATACCCCCCGAGCTGGGTGACCTGCACGCCCTGGAGAAGCTCAGCATTAAGAGCAACGAAAACCTCGGAGGCAAGTTCTTTCCGCAGGCCTTTGGATGTGGAAAACGTCTGTCGTTTTTTCCCATTCGCATGACGTCATCCCTTCCTGACATCACAGCGGCGAGACAACAAACGTGTGTCCAAGTGTGCACATTCCAAGAAAACAATGTATACCGTTAAGGCAGCCATGACACGGGTGCGACGATAGAGATGCACCGTATTGTTTCTGAGGACCTCACTCGAGGAGCTCCAAACAAGTAGAAAGTAAAAACGTATTTTCTAGAGAAAACTAAAAACTTCTCTACCCGGTGAATAATCTCATGAGCCGAACATACTCTGACACATATCGTAACACAGGATTGTATATTCGACGACTTTACAATGCAAGGAACCCGATCACCCAGAAAATAGTTTCAGCCAAAAGGGGCTGCCTTTGTCGCATTCCTGAACAGCCTTTCCTCCTTAGCCTGGGGAACTTACGGCAGTGCGCCAAGGTATCGAGTTGCATCACCCTGGCCACGTCAGCGCGGTGAATGCTTTCAGCTGTGACGGGCGTTGTTTGTAGTTTGCGTGTTTTAAATCGAGTGCGATAGGGCAACGGTAGAATGGAAGTAGCGGGCTTTTTGGGTCGCTACAGAATGTTTGACAGTACACGTGATGCTGGTTTGGCGATTGCCTTCTGCGCCGTTTGTGGGATGCTGATATGCGCAACCATCGGCGGGGAGTAGAGAGGATAGCAGTGGAATCAAGAGTGCCTGACGCCCGCCCGCCGTCAATTGTTATTGTCTTGGAACGCGATAACTACGGGCAGCATACCAGTCTACATGGAAGAGCGCAGGTGATATATACTTTTCGTCGAGATATCTCAGTGCTTGCAGGAGATGGTAGTGTCGATAGTGGCGATGCAGCGACTCCAATCCCGAGCCCCTCTGGATTCGGCGTCTAGGAGACTCGACTAAAAACTTATAAAACGTCACACCTGCGGGGATATGTCAAATAAACAGTGCACACTCGTATAAAAACAATACGTGTTCGTTTGCTGCCCCGCCACCTGTAAAATACACCTCCCCCAGGTGGTATACCGAAGGAGCTCGGGAAGCTGCGAGCACTCAAGGAGCTATACATAGGTTCGAACAAACTCATCGGTGAGTCGGCATAATGTTCATGTTCACGATGGTCGAGTAAAACATCACGGACGAGCAGCAGCCATTTTCGATTTACTGGCTGATGTTGCGGGGTAGGTAGGTATTAAAACGCGGGGACTCCGTACACACGCGTTTATACCCAGGTACGCTCGAGATTGTACGTCGCACGAGGAAGGGAGGTCACCCTTTTAAAGTTGAAATCCGTGTCTTCTTGCTGTCCGAGTGGGCTAGACCATCTTGCCGAACCTGGTCCTTGGGGGGTTGCGGAGCCTGTTTAGATCCCCACCAGAAGAGGTTGGTGTCTTTAGTGCGTACTTCAGGTGATCAACTTGCCTAGCGTTTACCAATAGCTGCTGCCGATAGTTCCGATACAGAGGCATGGGCGGGCTTCACAGACGCCAGCGTCGCCTCAGCCGGCCCTACTTAACATTCCCTCGTGCGCCATGATCCTGGACACCTTTCACAGGCGTCATACCTCCCCAGCTAGGCGATCTGGAGGCTGTGGAGGAGATACATATTATGGGCAACAGCCTCGAAGGTATTTGTTATTGATGTGTGTATATTCGTTTAGTAGGGCCCGCGATTGGTCGATCGAAGCTGAAGCACCAATCGAACATGTCAAACACTCTTCCATTTGTTGCACATTTACGAGTTTGGCAGGGGCTATTTTCACTTAATACACGGCAAATGCGGTCCTGAAACAATGTATACTTGTTGGAAGCGCGTGTGATGCTGATTTTTCATGGGCAGTCGTATCACTTTTGTCGACGCTGATTGGCAAGGAAAATGCATATCTACGACATTCCGTCCTAAAAATTGTCGTTGTTTATAAACCAAAGCGCTATTGTTTCAATTTGAACTACAGTATGTTGACGAACGAAACACAAACTAAAATGGCTCTCCGATTCGAACTCACGAAATAGAACTCAAAAGCATACGCATCTACTGTAGGTTTTGCGCTCCCACACTGGCTTATGAACAAAAAGAGCCATCCAGATTTGAGGTTGAAACCACGTTCAATATATAACACACGTAGTTTCATGGGGTTTGTGTTCCAATGCACCATGAACACGACCCTCGAACCCTCGTTTTCACCAATACGCATCAGGCGCTTGCACGTATCTCGTTGTCAGCGTTGAAGTGGGAAATTATGACCTTATTGTGTTGTGTGTTTCGTGTGTTCTCCAGTGTGACCTGCAAGCGATAGGGAACGGTTTCGATAGCGACCACGTAAAACCCCGTGGTAGAAAACCGCATCTGCAGTTATTTTTGGTTAGTTCGCCTTTGTCGGCGAGACATACACATTCGACTGAGATGAAGGGCCTCGTGCGGCGACTGCCAACTCGCCACTGTGGGCTCCATACCGCGACAACATAGTTTCAAGGCATATATCAGTTACGATCATTTGGTCTGGGCTCAGAACTTGATTTCCAAACGTCCCAAACATGGGTTACCATTTCTTCCACCATGTAGGTGCCTGTTTGCAATACACGGTACGAGTTAAGTGTCTAGATCATCACCGAGCCTGCAGCATCCCACCGCTACGTCACGCTCACTTACGGTCACTGTTGCCCACCGTTATGGGACTCTCGAACGTCGCTGAGTTCATCATGATGCAGTTGGTAACTTCTGTGACCTTTGTGTAGGATGATTAATCGATTTCTTAATGGCTTACTTCCGAACAAACCTATTCCAAGTAGGCCCCGTCCGTGTTCTATGTGCCGCCCGATGACTAAGGAACAACATCATTGTTGGTATCCAACGTACGTGCCTGGTAGTGGTGTGAAGCTGCGCAACACTGGTTTGTTTTGTACCTGGTGTTCTGTATGGTGTTTTAAGCTCGATTGGGTTCGAGTACGGTTTGGCCCTTCAATGGGTCCATGGCGAGGTATCACGCAATGAACTGTCTCTCTCTTCCTCTCAAGAAAGCACACGACACACTACACTGTATACGTGACACACCGAATGAGTTAGACTAGCGGTGGAGGTGCGGGGGAAGCTTATAGCACCTAGGTGTAGAATCGATCTCTGTCGCTCAAAGCTTTCAACCATGTACTGATTACGAACATTCGGCGATAAAACGTAAAGACGTTAAGTGCCGAATTTGCTGTCGATGGTAGCGTCGCATCATTCAACTAGCCAGACGATTCCCAACGCTGCAAACACGTGCGCTGCGAACACGTGTTGTCGTGTCGTCTAATATCCGTCCCAGGCGGCATACCGGCGGAGCTCGGCAAGCTGAAGCGCCTCAAGAAACTTGTCGTGGCGATGAACAACCTCAACGGTGTGTTGTGCCGAGATTTTGTGCCAAGTGCATAATATTGCGACAAACAATCTCAATCGTGGACCATGCTGGAGTGAGCCTGTATGCCCACACACACCTCCACGGTGTGCCCGCCGCGTCGTTTCCCCTGGTTAAGGCGTTAGAAGTGCACGGTATGAACCGTGGCACGACCTCGAGTCGTAGCGATACAGGCAGAGCCGTCTGTTGCTGCGGACACCAAACGGGCAGAGCGTTTTTGTCGCAAATATTGGTTGATGTGCACATTACGTACTGCACTGTAGTTCCGTGGTATTCACAGAATCGGTGAACCGTGAATTTGAGCCACGTCGGTGTCGACGTAGCCTGGAATCAGCTATGCCAAGGTGTTGAGCTGTTTTCTCGAAGACTAGTACTAAACTCGGGGTCGTGTGACTTGCGTGGGAGAATGCTAAACGCATTTGCCCGACCATTCGTCCTTTGCAGAAGTAAATACCAGCATACTCCAGCTTTGTGGACCAGAGCCTGGCACCTTCATAGTGCATGGTTTGAGTTGTGGCGATAGCGCCGACGTTGGTATATAGCGCTATTACTGGAGTACAACAGGACGGATATGTTGCACACATTTACGAAGATTTACAAACAAAACGTAGCTGTGAAGTTATGGAAAGGGCTTTGACGTAAACGTGCTGGAGCAAGGAGGTTTGCGCGGGTGCGTAAGCCATGCTCCGGCTTCATGCGTCTTAAAAACTGTCCAGTATGATCAGCAAAAATGGTATATTCGTTTCCCTTACAAATGTGTGGCGCCCCGGAATACTCACACCCTGTCCCTGCGTGAATTTATAATTAGATAGTGGCAGTTTGTCGTTTTCTATTTCAAAACGAGTGTTGTCAAACCATCGAGGGTGAATTCCATTGGTTTGCACCGGCGTATGATAAGTTAAGCTATCTAGATCGCACTGTCGATAGTCCCAAGCGACACATCTATAGCAAACATGGCTGCTTGAAGCAGACCGCCAATACCTACCCGGAAATTCCCAACCGTTCCTCTTGTTTTCTTACCCCCTAATGCGTTGAGCAGGCGTTCTTCCGCCCGAGGTTGGCAACCTGGAGGCGCTGCAGCAGCTCGCCATTGGGTTCAACAGGCTTCAAGGTCGGTCCTCTCGATCTCTATCTAGCCAATATGGTGTCCGATAGCGACCAAACAAGATGATAACTGTTGGTGCAGCCGATCATCTACGAGAAGCGTAACCACCCACCCGTATACGCGGATCAGCTTACGCCCACCGTTACTTCAAGCCTGATTTGTCACCGTCGATGTTCACCTTTGAAGTCTCAGGAGGCTTAATAAATTCGGAAGAGCACCAGCGGTTTGGGGGGAAAGTAGCTTGGATAATATTTTCTACAGTAGAACAAAACGAGGTACGTGTACTGCCACATGCTACATGTTTTTTTTTATGTTTAGGGCGTTAGATTCCCCCACGGGCTGACCTGATCGAGACATTGCCACCTTCAACGTTGAGCAGGCGTTGATTTATAGCCCTCTACCACCTTATGCCCAACCGCATTCGAATGGAGATAGCTAGTCAAAAGGAAACCATGAGATAGCTACGAACGCAAGCATGAAAGGCGAATGACGAACGTCCTTCGCTAAGTGTGCGGGCCGAGATCTGCCCACGAGTTTCGGCCGCGCAAGAAAAGGTATCCGCACATGAGTGCACAAAAACGCCCGCTACTTGCTGTGCGTTCTCGAACCAACCCCTTGCATTTGCAGAAGGTTACATCGAACACACAAATACCGAGCATTGCCTTTCACCCCCTTGCTGATATATACCCCATGTGTCGAAGGAGGCAGTAAGAGGTCCCCGTACACGCCGCGCTATGTGATGGACGGTGTACTTGTGAATACAAAAGAAGCAACCCACTCAAGAGCAAGTTGCTTTACACCTGCCTTCAGGCCTTTCCCGGCTGCCAATCGGCCTATACTTACGTACTGGGTTGGCGTCTGAATTTTGCTATCGCCCGACGTCGGAACTGCCAGAGCCAATAAACGTCGCGGCCTGCCAAACTATCACGAACAATTCCACTGGCGCGCTTGAACTGATGAAGAACTATGCTTATCCACCGAGACAGAACGCGGTCTGGCGTTTGGACGCAATTCCGCTACGTACCTCAAACGTTGGCCATGCGATACTACTACCTCTGTTGGTTTCTGGTAAGGTCGAAGTAAAATGTTCAAGTACTGGGAGGTAGTAGTAAGGCCGACTCTGAATCTAGAAGATTTGACGTGGCAAATAAACGAGTGGTCCTTATGCCTGGATTGTGAGGGTGCAGCCATAGAGCCAGCATTAAAGCTGGCTTGTGCTTTCACGACAACACCTAGACAGCCTGTCAGCACATGATTGTATTATAGTATAAATATGACGGTACAAGTAATAACCATTCCCACACCGCCTCTTGTATGTGGAACACCTTCGGAAGCGAGGATATCGGGGAATGATCCATGGATGACTATTGCCGATCACTGTGCGGAAACCCCGAGAAGCAGTCCCCACGCTGGCTCTGGTTTTCGAAAGAGGCCCTCCGTTGAAAACTACCGATTCTAGAATATTTGATGCGGCACGGAATTTTTCCCGTTTCTGGATCCACGGATTACAATGAGGAAAATAGCGACCACGACCGAGTAGAAACCATCTCTAGTATTTAGGACATCCTTGGGGGCGTGGACAGGTTTCAAGCTGCGTTGTGGAGACCCGACAAGCTGTATCGAGTCATGCAGCCGTGATTTTCAGGGCTGTTCGCGGGTCAGGTCAAACCTCACGGGTCAGGTCGGGTCGGGTCGGGTCAGCTGACCCGGCCCGACCCGCGAGAAATAAAAGATATCAGGTCATGACCAGACCCGACCCGTGAAAAATTTAGATGTCGGGTCATGACCCGACCCGACCCGCGAAATTTTTGAGATGTCGGGTCATGACCCGACCCGACCCGCGAAATTTTTGAGATGTCGGGTCATGACCCGACCCGACCCGCGAGGTTTTGGAAATCTCTTGACCCGACCCGACCCGACCCGACCCGACCCGACCCGACCCGACCCGACCCGACCCGTGAGATTTTCAAACCTCTTGACCCGACCCGACCTGACTCGTGAGAGTTTGAACACCTCCTGACCCGACCCGACCCGACCCGCCAGATACCGATTGACCCGTGAGATATACGAATGCTACGATAGAGGTGCACCGTGATGTTTCTGAGCTCCTCATATGAGAAGCTCCATACTAATAGTAAGTCACCCGAAAACCGATTTAGGAGGAAACCAAAAGTGCTACCCGACAAACAATCCCATGAGCTACTGGTATACTATGAATAATATGGCAACACAAGAATGAAAAAACGATGAATTTGGGTTAAGGAGAGCCCGATCGTTCAGAAAACAAATCAGCAAAAAGTGATACCTCTATCGTAGCACGCGTCGATACGGGTTTCATACGGGTCGGAACGACTGGACCCGTGATATGTTTTGCGGGTCAAATATAATAACTTGCAGGTCCAAACCTGTAGTCGTTGCTCGTTCATCCGTTGGTTGGGCCTTGGCCCCTCATAATATTCCTAGAGTGTCGTGCTTGTTTGTGTTTTTGCTTTTGTATTTTTTTGCTTAGTTTTTTTTTTAATTTGTGGCGTGTGCTCCCGAAAATCTTCGTGAATAGGGAGAGAGGTAGACCCACATCCCGCACATTGCCGTGCCTACCACGCCTTCTTCTCGGGTCGACCTGATACCTCTGACCCAAGATGGCTTCTACTATGCCGCCTCCGGCGAGGGCAAGCGTACTACGTTATTCATGTGTTTGTGACATGCATCAATTGTACAACAATTGATGCATGTCTGCCTTACTGCTGCTGCCATTTTTTATCTTCTTGTACCCCGCACTGATTTGTGGCCTGGCTGTAGTGGGTTCGGAGGATGTGTGAGCATGATATACTGCTGTGTGGTGTCATCCGACCAGGAGTTCGCCAAACGTATGCATTTTATGTAGTACAAGGTGCCTGGTATACAATATTATCGTTCTGCACGCTATGATATGCACTCGGGGTATCGGCACGACGGGCAGGAAGTGGAAAGGTTAAAGGTTTGGGACCCGCGGATCCGACCCGCTGAGACGAGAGTGGCCCTAGGGCAGGAAGCGATAACATATAAAAAATCCGGTCCTGCGGGCCGGGTCCGGGGGTTCGACCCACGGGTCCGACCTGCGGGTCAATGGAAAACAACTCGCAGATCATTCTGGCCCGATCCGTGAATGACCCGTTTCTCGCGGGTCATGATCTGACCCGACCCACGAAACGTTTGAGATGTCTGGTCATGACCCGACCCGACCCGCCAAATTTTGAGATGTCGGGTCATGGCCCGACCCGACCCGCGATTTTTGAAAGCTCTTGACCCGACCCGACCCGATCCGTGAGATTTGCAAACCTCTTGACCCGACCTGACCCGACCCGCGAGATTTTGAACGCTTGCTGACCCGACCCGACCCGACCCGACACGCGACATTTTGAACACCTCCTGACCCGCGAACAGCCCTGGTGATTTTGGCATTGGCGTTCGTTAATTGAAGATTCAGCCCGTAACATGTGGCCAATTCCAATTCCAGTATATGTCTATGAATAGTAACACGAGGCCATACTTCAAATTGTGATGGGTATATACTATCCCCGGGCCCAGTTAGCTTTCTTTTTCGCGGAACACCCGCGGTTAGTGACGACCGAATACTCCGCATCATACTACACGAGATCATACGAATTTCGTACCATACTGCAACACGATACACTACAACAGCCTACTACCGGCCGTACCATTCCCACACCACACTTTATACGAGCAACGACACACCACACGCCACAGATGCATATCACGATGGGCTATAGCGTCGAGAGCAGAGCCGTGGCCGTACCCCCAGCAACTATCAAACCTATGATAAGAAACTTCAACCGAACAAACAAACGGTAAACCACAGCTGTATAACAACCCGTTTTTCGATGGATAACTCTGCCTATCAGGTAGTATGGGTTCGGAAACACGAGACAATTTGCCAGACTTCGAGCGAAACAGGGAAGATCACAAACCAAGCGGCCACATGGTCAACTGTTTCAATGTGGAAGATACCAGGTGTTCCCACTTTTTCGGTGATTGTCCTCTTCTGTATTTGGCTGGTGTATCGAACCCGTACTGCCAGCCCATGCGTCGTGTCATCGCCTAAAAAAAATGGAATTACTTGCTGTTATTTACGATGTCGATCCACCGACATGACCGCAGCCGGCCAAGGCCCTAGTTATATGCCCCTGCAGGGCTCCCTGGCCGGCGTCATGAAGCCGAGCTTTCTCTGCAAAGCGGCGATATTTCACCCCAACTATCATCCTGACGGAGTGAAGCACCAGCAGTCCGTGGTTAATGTGCTCGCTGTGGAAGCTATAAGCTTGCCCCACAGACAGGAAAATAGTTCGTTGGAGCAGTCGGATAAAGCCGCACCACTGGCCGTACAGTGCATCGTACCGAGAGTAGTATTTCTCGACGGGTTGACTTGTGGGTGTACATTGATTCGGGTACGCCCGTGTGAGGAGCAATCGAATATAATACCAGATTATCTTAGCTGCTGAAGGCCATTCGATGGGGAAACGTGCATGCAATGGTGTCTCAAGTGTGCCCGTCACAGTATCTGGAGTGCATCTCCACTAATCGAATACACCACAGTACCGGTCTACATATACGACGAGAGTGGTTAAATAATGTGATCACTTGAATACTTCATTATGACACTATAGTTGCAGTGGCTTTATCACTGGGGGTGTCCGATCGCGCTTGGGGGTGGCGAACGTACCAGATAAGTTTGTATAGGCGTTGTGACGACGAGCCTAAGTACTAAAAAACACTATCGTGCACACGGACAGAATGTTGTCGCCCAACGTTATACGTCTTCCTCACGTGCCTCAACGTGTCACCCTTTTGTCATGTCGCCCACTCCCCCCACCCAGGCAATATACCCTCAGAACTTGGCAAGTTACACGCTCTTACGTCGATCAGCTTGGGGTCCAACGAGCTCAGCGGTGAGTTCGCGTATGTGTGTCAGTCCAGACTGAGCCGGAGCGACGAATATTTTAACATTTCAAGGGAATTGATTGCGTCTCGACCCACATGTCCGATAGTATTGCACCGTACGAAGCATGGAAAGTTTGAGGTTAGTATCATAGACGTTTAGGAAGAGCCGTAATGTTTTCGTAGGACGTAAATTGCTATAAACGCATGTACGATACACGTTTTGTCTCGACGAAGCGCACAAATCCCTAATCCTCTGCTCGCTTCGATGCCTTTTCTCAATGCGAGATGGACATTGTGTTTTTGTTTTTTCCCCTACGGTACCCGCCTACCTCGACCTAACCCGGGGAGGCCTGCCCAGTAACCTGGTCGAGCGCTCGTACGGCCGACGTAAGCGCAGATGCATGTCAAAATGCGAAGACGTCCGTATGTATGCCCGATTTTTACTGACGTTTCAAAACATGAAAATATTGTCATCTGGCTGAGTGGCGACACGGGCGCTAGCGGGCTTGCCTTTTGCTACGGGCGCAACGCGTAGGGCCTCCACGAAGCAGAGAAGAAGGGATGCTTGAACCCTTCGTTGAACTAGAATGGCCCCTGAGAAGTTGGAAGCGTTCTGCGCACGCGGCAAAAACGAAGAAAAATATCGAATTTGTTATGTACCAGAGAGTTGTATGGCTTTCATGCAACCGTTTTTGAATGTTTCCGCTTGTTTTCGTACATTCCAGTACATGTGATAACCAACTGCTAACTATGATACTGTTGCTGTCTACCGTAGGCAGCCTTTTAAGCGGCAGTGACAGTACGTCGTGGTCCAGAAGTATCGTGTAGTGGTGCAGCATTAGTACAGCAGCAGTCGGAGTGGTGCAAGATTTGCTCCGCTCTGCAATTTGAATATTTGTTTAAACCTTAGGTTGAAAAATGCCACCCTGATCCACAATATGACATGGACCGCAGGGTTATTCCGTAATATAAATGCCGTTTGACACGTTTGACGCATTATACGACTGCTTACAGTAGCACCCAAAGACAGTAATACACGCACATATATATAAATGCTGGTTCAAGAACCAGGGGTCAGGAACAAAATTCTCGAGGTCGAAACAGGGGATGGTCGGATATATCCCGGGTTATGTGTTGAAGTTTCACAAGATATAGGCCATTTTCATGTTTGGCCCATCTTGCGGCTGTTTGGCACCGAGAGACAAGATAAATACCAACGGGACAGCAAACAGGAACTCCCTGGGTCAAACAAGGGGATGGGCGGATATATCCTTGGGTCTTCGTCGTCAGGCCGTCCCTTGCTTTGACTCACGCGCGGGCAATAGAGGATCAATTTCGAACTGCGCTCAAGCGTTCGACGTCGATCCTTATTTTGTGTTTGCGCGCGATGTACCACTAGATAGAAACGTAAACGACTGTGCGCATGCCACGGGCCCTGCTC
This sequence comes from Saccharina japonica, assembly GCA_008828725.1. Taxonomy (NCBI): domain Eukaryota; class Phaeophyceae; order Laminariales; family Laminariaceae; genus Saccharina; species Saccharina japonica. Next base: position 338,921 of record MEHQ01000269.1, read on the forward strand.
GGTCTGCAATGCCGTGAACACGCCCCCAAACGCCTCTCCCTATTATGAAGTGCACAGAGACATTGGGGATGAAATGCTGCTGATGACTGCTAAAAACTCTCTATTGCCACGGAAACCTACACGTAGCATGCAGCATATACTTTGTTGGCTCGATTTTTGCTGTTGAGATCGCTTGAAACCTCAAACCCATCGGCACAGTAGTGCTGTCTCTCCTGCCCTCGACAATCTCGTCAAGAGTCGCCCTGTTTGTCTGCAAAAACGAGGAATTGGATGCTATACGAATCACGTGAATCGCGAGGGTGTTGAACCTCGTGGTTCATGCATTACCAGAACACTGCGATTTTGATTTGCCCCTGGTATTAAAGGTATTGAACAGAGATCGGGTGCCTTTTTGGTGTTAATATGACCCCCACCGCCATCCCTATCCTTGGCCTCTAACTTGACAATGGCGCAAATACTTCCGCCAGGCATAATACCTCCCCAGCTAGGCGACCTGCACGCCCTGGAGTATCTCTGCCTCCAGTCCAACCGTCTCGAAGGTAGCTATTTGTTCTCGGCGTTGGTTTCGACCATGTCGGAAACTACTATTAGTAACACGGCTGCTGTATATCTCGCGTGTCGTGTTTGCCGCATCGCGATTGGCAACGCCCGTACATTTAAGTCGAACCCCTACTTGCTGAATCCTACTGTGACAGACATAACACAAAAATAGCCGATGCCACCCTGTACGCAACTCGGCACGAAGAAGCTCTTTATCCTCAGTCGAAACGGCCTCTTTCTCAGTTCTACTGTAGACACGGTATTAGGTGTTGCCTCTGGAGATAGTGCTGTTTGGGTATCGGTGTTTTTGCGCCGCACTAATTGTTTTGATTGGAGGCCATGATGCGTTGTCACGACAAGTTTCATTTTAGTTCTTCCCCGAACCGAAATGAGGCGATTGTGCCGGGAATTCGCAGCGCCAGCAGTCATGATCGCCCCATTAACCCCCAAAGCTTCGTTCGGAGTCTCTATGGGTGGCATCGGAAAGTGCGAGCAAGCCGGTGGACAATATAATATACCGTTTACATGCCAGCTATACGCGTAGAGGACGTGCAATTGTGCGACGTTCCCCCCCCCGTTGGTTTCGAACCGGTTTTGTTCTTCACTAAAATACGTTGCACTCGACCTGACCTGATATGATGAGACGAAGCTGCCCACCCTCCGCGTGCGTGAATATTGTTTCGGCCTTTTAGGCGATCCTACGGCCGTGCGCATTCGTTTGTTGAGGCCTTCGTGTTGAGCTGATCAAGTTTATACCACTCGGTGTGGATTCAACACAGCAAAATGGATGTCTTACTGCAATGTTGACTGCAGTTATGTCTTCCCTACCACTCGTGGAGGTCGTCGACACCTCCACCCAAATACTACAGAAAACAAGCTGCTTTATTTATACAACATGCCGACAAATACTTGAAACAAAACACAATCAACTTTAATGTCGGCATATTACTGTTGGTTGAGTGTGATATTAACTAGACGTGTGAAGTACTCGAACTGTGATTACCCGCAACCAATTACTTCCCTGAAGTTCTCCAAGTTGCTTCCGATGGTTCGTATGGATCCCTCTCTTCCCCGACCACTGGACTCGAATGCAGTTCGTTCGACACCCACATGAAGGAACAAAATGAGCAACGGTTCGGGCACTGATAATATAGACAGTAGGCGCCATCGCTTTGGAAGAGCAGCGAGTCGTACCCAAGTCCGCGATGTGGTCGTGTCAGGGATCCAGCCTCACAAATGTTTGGGCTTGTTCCGGATCGTTTAACAACCAAGATTTTGCCCCTGACGGCGGGATACATTTCGCGAGAGGGCCTGCCTGATTTTGTAGGACGTTACCATGTCCCCGAAACCTTTGCCAGGCATCATACCGGTGGAGTTTGGCAAGCTCCACGTTCTTAAGACGCTATCATTGAGCACAAACGGGCTGACTGGTGAGTCGTTGCCTGCAGAACACGTAAACGGTTCTAACATTCTACTGCATATTTCTCACGAGCGGTTGCACTCCAGGCGGCAGGAAGATCCAGAGGTGCTTACAACATCGCCTGAACGTTTAACGTTTAGCCGCTAAAGTCGATACCAAGGCTGTGGTGTTTGCTGTTCTGCCGGTTCACTAAGCAACCAGGATCTCACCAGGCGGCGCACTACGTTTGATTTAAGGGGCCGCTTGGTGTTTAGGGAATTTGACATGTTCCCGAAACCCTTTCTAGGCAGCATATCGGTCGAGCTAGACAAGCTGGATGTTCTTCAGGCGCCCTCCTCTCTGGATCCAAACGTATTGGCTGGTGAAATATCAATATTGTTTTAAATGCTTCAATACAGTTACTGTTAAAACTACGAAATGCAACATAGGTATCATGCAGTTATAATCGGTTGTACCTCAAGTTTTGCGGTTAGGTACTTGATTTGTTGGGCTGCCCCGTTTGCAGGCGGGAGCAAGGTTTGAACCTTTCACAAACTAGATTGAACCGTCCGGCAGTTTCTCGCTGAAATCTGTACGAAGGCTGCGATGTGTCGTCTCAGAGATCTACCTTCGCTTCTACTCTTGCTGGCCTGATGGGCTGTGATACAACTGAGAGTGAACCAGACGACGCAATACTTTGGTAAGGGGAGTTCCCTGATGGTTGACGTCGTTACCATGTCCCCCAACCAATTCCTAGGCGGCATACCGGTGGAGCTCGGCAATCTAAACTGTCTTGAGGAGCTCTCCTTGGAGAGAAACAGACTGACCGGTGAGGTGCCACCTCCCAAGATTTGCAGTTATCTACACCATATTTTAGCGGTCGTTGCTCCAAGCAGCATATTGGCTTTGGAAACGTTCACAAAAAGCCTTGAACATTCGGTAGCTTGCCACTTGAAATGACACCAACGCCGCGATGTGGTGTATCGGGGATGTAGCCTCATCCTTACTCTTGCTTTACTTACGGGTCATTACACCGCCGAAATTTCACCGGACGGCGGTTTCAACCAGCGAGTGGGGCAGCCTTATGACCAACACCGTTCAATGTCATACCTCCGTACCGTTATCATACCCCCGCAATCGTTGCTACAGGCAGCATACCGATGGAGCTCGGCAATCTTCACGCTCTTAAGAGCCTCTCCTTGTATTCTAACAGGCTAACTGGTGAGATAGAGGGTTTATTATTCCTACGTATCAAGTAGCATATCTACTGTGGTTGGAATGGGTGGTATCTCAAGCTTTGCGATTAGGTACGCCATTTGTTGAGCCGCCCTGCTCCAAGCGATAGCCAGGCTACCAGTTGTTTATCAAATGACTCGAACGTTCGTCAGTTCCCTGCACAAATACTTACGAAGTATGTACAATACGCGCCCAACAAAAATCAGCTGAAGGCCCAACACACATGGCATCCACGCCATTCCTCCATTGGCCTCCCGTAGTGGTAAATGGCGCGAGATAGCGAAACGGCTTATTCTATAGACACCGGGTACGTGGAAATCGACTCCCTACGTACTCGTCTTGCAGCCAGGAAATATACAGTGCCGAAAACTTACAATCAAGCAGCAGCAGGTAAACAGGCAGATAAAGTACTGTAACGCCACAACGGAAGCCTCAACGCACCCCGCAAGGAGGCGTTATCGTCGGAAGGCAAAATACGGCGTCATCCCAAAACGTAGTAAAGGTAAAACACAAACGGGTTCACAACTTATAACTGTCGTAATTCATCTATTGGTTATCGGCTATGTGGTGAGTTGAGCGTAAAGTAAGAACGCGTTCGCAACGAGAAGTGTGCTGAACACTTCTGTCATGTATAACAAACACACGTTAATTGCATGTCTGCATCGTTTGAACAGCATATAGGAGCATATTTCATTCCCATCATTGGTCTCACTCCCTCCCGCAGGCTGTATCCCCCCGCAGTTCGGCTTCCTGCATGCCCTCAAAACGATCGATCTGTCCCGAAACAAGTTGGAAGGTGAGCAGTGCATTCCATGATTTCCATTTGTCCATGATTTTCATTTGTACAATAAGGGCTGTCGCTATTACAACGTCGAACCTGCCGAAACATCAAATGTGTGCAATCGGTGTTGAATTTGAGCACGGTCGTGGGCTTGCTTGGCTCATATAAAAAACAAACGAGCGCGGTGGCAGTGAGAGCGACATTCACGAGTATCAGGTAACACTATGTTCCGTGTAACTCCAGTCCAGCAACGACTTCGCCAAATGGCTAGTGCGCTCGGAGGAAAATGGTCTTCACCTCGTTGTTTATACAATCGAGTTCAACATTAGCCTTGAGTTCAACATTAGCCTTGACTTCCATGTATATGCATCTGCTGTCGTGGTTAGTCTATATAATTCACCGGGTGTTTCATCAACAGGCCGCGGATCACGTCATATACGTAAGGCATTGCCTTGAAGTTAAAGCAATGGTTTCCGCGTATGGGCCATTATTCGCGATAGCCGTGTACTTCCGGCAGGTTTTTCGGCAAAGATAAACCCAACGATTGGTGTATGGGACCTATGGACGTCTGCTTGAAGGGTTTCGGTCCATACGTTATAAGGATTCACCTTGGGCCCGGCCTTACAGGGTGTTTGGGGCCTATGGACGTCTGCTTGAAGGGTTTCGGTTCATCCGACATTCTCAACCCTATAACTCCGTTGACATTTGACGTCGTCCAAGACACGGGTTCGAATCTCACTTCGAACGTTTCTTTTTTCAGAAACGCTTGCGCGTGCGTCCCCAAATAACACGTCTCCCTGGTTCCCCAGGTATTGAAACGAAGCGGGTAGGTCAACGTACGGCCGTATACGGTACCGACGTCCCAAATATCCCGCCGTTCAGAGGGGGGGAGAGTGTTATAAGGATTACCCTGAGCTGGGTAATCGATCGATCTTTTACCCCTATAGCTCAGCGTTAATACCCTCACAAGTTCAGCAGCAGCAGCAGCCAAAGCAGCCAAGGATATAACCTATCGAAGGGCGAAGGCCAGCCCTCCCAAGACTCCGCCGGTGTTACCGCGCGTTCGGGCGCGTCGCACACGCACACAAAAGCGCACGTTACGAGGCAGGCCGTTATTATGTTTTGAAGTTTTGATCGACAATGAGATAGTAACATAAATAAAGTCATTCAAGGTCCCTAATACTGAAACCAAGAGTTTTCTGACCGCCTATTCTAATATGAAGTAAAAAATGTAATTTGTACTGAAATCAACTAATTTTTATTCCTTCCACTAAAATCAAGTAATTATTATCGCCGACACAAAATTGTTTTTTTTTACCCACATTATAAATAATAACCTGCGAGATTAAAAAAAGGTTACCCTAACCCATAGGATTAATCAAATTCACAGGGATGCATGCGTATTTCCTCACCCGGAACCCAAAATTTTCCGGGAAACAGCCTTTTTCAGGCTTTCCTAAGTTTTTCCCTGATTTCCTCTCAGTCGGGGAAAACAAGGCGTAATTTTGGGGGGAGGACAAAAATAATCATCTCCGGGTGGCCCAGCACTACATGAAGCATTAGTACAAGATTCCAAATTCGTTCAGGCCTTCGGGCAGTCATTTTCGACCACTTTCACTCTACACTCTACCTGCAACAGGTACACAGGAGAGAGCAGCAGTTGCGCACAATGCAAGTACTTGAGTAAATGTTCATCGGTTTCAAGTTTTCACTTGTTCATGTCCTCGTTGATTTTGTTCTGCAGTCAGTTGATACTGGGATAATAGGACTATGCTGCCGTAGTGCTGATAGCGATCTCTCATGTACGAATGTACTGATGTCGCGAGGTACATCAGCAACACAAAGCGCAAAGCAGGAAGTGAGCAATTACGGCAGTGCGCTGCTTCGTACGCGTATAGCGATCGCGACCTTATCCGCGATTAGAAACTGTAAACATAGACAGACGCTGGGCGCGTCAACGAAATCCCAGCGTCCCAGCTGCATCTGCGCCGAGTTTGCCCTTTCCGTTCGAATGTATTAGCTCATCATATAGATGATTATATATTGTAGTACTAATAGTACATTCCTTCGATGATTCCGCTCGTCATAACATCCAATTCCTCTGTATGATATCTGTGTGATATAGCAGGGGCCTGTGGGCGCCTTCTTAGCGCTCTGCTCTGCTGCACAGCTTAGCAGCATTGGAAAAAAAAAAAAAAAAAAAAAAAACACGGGGGTTTCCATTCTATATGGAGGCGTTATTTTCCGGGCATAGGAGACGTAAATATAATTTCCTCTGAAAAAAAATATTACCTCGCGCCCTATTAATTTCGGGAAATTACCGCTACCGGGAAATACCCACCCCTGTGAAGTCACCTAAATATGAGCCCGTTATACTGTTTGGTATTTATTAACGACAATTGAATAGTAATATGATGTCATTTAAGGTCACCAATACTGAAACCAAGTGATTGATGACCGCCTAAACTAATATGAAGTAAAAATAATAATTTGTAACAAAAATCAAGTAATTCGTATTCGTCCTACTAAAATCAAGTAACTTTCATCCCCGCCACATTTTTTTTTTAACCTCGCGCGGCGCAAATGTATTTCGCTGTCCCTTGTTATATTATGGCTGACCCGCCTGTACTCACGAACTCATATATATATATATAATCATATAACACATGTCATTCGATGCTTTTGTGGCACGTAGTCTGTTGTTTTGGTGGTATTGTTGTATGAAAATCATTATGGCACAGGGTTGTTATGCCGAATGTTGTACGAGTATAACAACCCTCTTCGAGTCTATCCGTTGCAGCGTTAAGGACCAAACATGATAAACAATGTGCCGGGTACCCGGGTACCCGGTTATTAGACTGGTACCCAGCTTTTAAACGGGTACCCGGGTATCCGCCCAAAATAGACGTAAATACTCGCGAGTACCCGCGTATTTTTTTCCGGTTTAAGCGGGTACCCGTTTAAGACGGGTACTCGTCGGGTAACACCTCTACTACACACCAAGTTGTACACACACATATAAAGTTTTCTCTTTCATGCACCTGGATTGCTGGCAGGGTAGGTCTTGCATGTCGTGTATGGCATTCATTGTCTGATCTGCGTACTGCACTGAGCGTACGTAGTATCTCTGTGTCGTAGTTTTGTGACCATAGAACTGGTATTCGTACCTTTTTAGGATGAAGAATCGGCACGGACACTGAGTGTGCTGGATGTCGACGGGTAGAAAGGAAGGTTTAACCAGTAATGTGAAGAACACACACATATGCTTGGTGTTTCGGGTGTGAAATGTCGAACGAGGTCGTACAACGGTACAACGGTACAACGGTACCTGCGAATTTGCAACTACTGCTGTTTGTGACATTCCCCATCCAAAACACCAGGCATAGACTCCATACTCTGTTCGATTGCATGTATCTCTCAAGTACACAAGCGATTATCGTATGGGTTAATGTATATCGAGAAAGACCCGGAGACCATATGGTTTGAGGAGGGAAAAAAAAGTTTTTCGCCAATCCAGCGACTGCTCCAGCCACACAGCGCCGATTCGCAAACGGCCTCTCCCTTGATCATCTATCTGAGAGGTCCTGCTGTGCGCTGTCGAGCTCTCGTGAGACTAGCAGCTTTCATTAGGTAGCACGTCACGGCGGGGTTGTGGGCATGTCGCGCTTGAGAGTCAGCGACACGCGAGCAACCTTGACGAAAAAAACCGTTTTACGAGTCTCCCGGCCTGAACCGGGCGGAGCCGAATGGTGACGCAGAATGCGGCTACAAAAAACAGCCCTGGGAGACGTTGATGTAAATAAAGCCTTACAACTTCACTTAAATAAAGACACCTGTTTGGCATTTTAGCCAATAATGGTTGATATTTCGAGAAAGTTACAGCCCAATCTTTTTTTTTGGAGGACCATAGCCCATAGATGAGGGGGGTGCTACAGTACCTACAGTACTGCGCCGGACGTAACACGGAGTATATCTGACGACTATACGCCGCCGCCGCCTTCAGTACCACAAAAGGTCACATCCGTTGGATAATCAGAACAATATCGAGATTCCTATGTGCGGTATTTCCGAAATGTGGCTGGACGCATGGTATTAGAGTTGCACCGTGTCGTGTTTCTGAATGTGGTCGATTATGAGGAGTTATATACATCACCCCAAGAACTGATTGATGTTGGAGTAATAAAGTAAACCTGACATCACCCCAAGAACTGATTGATGTTGGAGTAATAAAGTAAACCTGATCTCCGATTGATGACCCGATGTCCCGAGTACCCAACGAAAACCACTACTGCTGTGCATCACCAGAAACTTGCGACCTCTATCGTACACGCGTCGCGGGTGGTACTAGGTACTTACTCTGTCCCGAAATATAAGTCGTTTTTGTTCGTTACTATTAAAAACCGGTGCTAATATTTCGGGACAGAGTGGTACACAATTAGTGAAGCGAAGCCCTCACTGCGTCGGTGCCCCCTTTCCGGTTGTATCCCAACGTCGACCAAATAACTGCTTTGCCCGCGCTTCGGCTGTAACGAGACCGATCGGCGAGGCTGGACGAAAGGGCTGACCACCAAGCCCTTCGAGGCACGCCAGAGCGAAGCGCCGCTCAAGAGGCAGCCGCGCGCCCGGCGTTCGTACTTGTCCCACAGTACGCGTGAGGAGGTGGTCTATCGTATTTACCCTCTTGTGTTCTCGGCACTTACTGCATAGTCTGTGGTCTACGGGCAGGACACGGGCGCCGACGACGACATGGCGGACGCAGATGCCACAGCCAGCGGTGGTGAGTTCGTTGTTCGTTCAGCTTCGTTGACGCCCAACCCGGCACCCACCTTGACTCGCGTCTGGAGATCTATGGTATACACCTTTTCATAATCCCTTCATCCCCGCCGCTTACACCAAACGTATTTGTCTTCCCACCCGGCTGGGTAATTGTGCACTGAGGGGAGAGCAGACGCGTCGGACGGGTGATACCCACCGGGCTATATGCGTGTGTCCGAGGTTACCCGGAAGTGCGTGAACGCGGAAGTTGCAGATGTCCCGTCAAAGTTGAAAAAGGAAACAAAATACTTGCTGTGGTGAATCATATGCCCGAGGGACACCGTCATGAGAAACGAATATTTTTTGTTTCTTTCCCATCTATCATCATCGCACTTCCGTCTTTCTCCCTCCCTAGTCGTAACTCAGATCCGGGGCCACAAAGCAGGCTCCTCTCCCTCCTTCCCCACTACGGTTCGTGCCTTGGTTTTTATCGCGAGAAGGTTTCAGCACTTTCTTCCCTCGTCAACTTTCGTCGAATTTTGCTTACCCACGCTATAATATGCGCGACAGTCGGTGTCATTCGAGAATGAAAACCTCCGTGGGGAGAATCGAACCCTCGACATCCGGCCCTACAGGCTTCGTGGCTACCAGTTAGACCATCGGGGCGATGGAAACACCAACAGATCGCAGTTGCAAGTGACTGTGAGATACGATTAACTTGGATTTCACTGTACAGGAGTAGAGCGAATGAATGCTGCCCGCCAAGAAAATAGGCATGGCGAACGCTCTGTGTTGGCAGTGTTTTTTTTCGTTGTACTTGCCGAGAAGAGGGCTTGGCCAGGTAGGGGGGTGCTATACCATGCCTACTGACAACTGCGGTCACTGAGGGGGAGAGCGTGGTTGTGAATGCTGGATATGTTTGAAATCCAATTGTCGATGAAAATGTAGACGGAACGCCGATTTTCCTAATTGAGAATTGCCTTTCCGATGAGAATGAAAATCGAAAATATTGGTTTTTGAATAGTAAGACACGTGCTTCCCTCACAGACATTTTTTTCACTGTAAACTATTGTCAGTTGAGACACCCGTCGATGACAAAAACAAAACAAAAACGAAATCGGCATCGGCAGTCTCAAGATATCGAAGATCCCAGAACATCTGGATTTATGGGCGAGGTACCTCGCTCATAAATGCAAATTCCCTTAAATCCTTGGTTTATCGAGCCTGTCAAGGTTGATTTCATTGTTTTTTCGTGCATCGATACCTACCACCGAGGAACGTATTTTCTACGGAAACATTTGATCGTGAGCGAAATACGACTCTCAAACAATAACAAAGTACTAAAATCAATTTTCATTCTCATCGGAAAGGCAAGTCTCAATTAGGAAAATCGGTTGTTACGGAGCGAACGCACAGCAGTTTAAAATGAATATGTATACTTTGCTGCCATCTCGAGAGCAACGGCAAGTTGCCCTTGACGGGTCAGCCTGGTCGTACACTAGGCTACCTTCTGAACTTTCAACGACAAAAGGCCCATACTTGGCCGTGACGATACAGCAACGCATGATTCCGTCTACGCCACTGCTGAGCTCATGCCAACCCTACTTGAAAAATTGCAATATATATCCCCAGGCGGATGGACAGACTTGAATGGAATTCCCGGTGGAATCTAGAATATTCACCAACAAACAATGGTTTAGTGGTGGGGCTAGATAAACACTTAGAATACGATCTAGGACCTGAGCCGAAGGGAAACATCTTGCTTTTTTCTTCGGAGGGCATTTCCTTGGTTTTGAGGATGCAAACATTTACAAAGCCTGGGACGCGAATATGACCTTAGCGTTGGCATTCCGTTTTACGAAAGCCACAAGAGTAAGTGCGTAAAGGCGAGTTGACCAAATCGTTCTAACGGACACACTCATACTATACTCTGAATATCGTTAAAATCACGAGAGCAACCCTGCCGGAACCCGCGTGAACAATCTGAATGTTTTACGCATCCATCAGCTTACAGTCGGCTGCGCACGCGGCCGCACCACCGCGCGAGCGCGACGGAGACGTTCCTCATCGCGGTCGAGCTCGAGGAGCACGACTATTTCGCTTTATCATGGTCAGCCAGGCGCGAGACCTGTATTCTTGTTTCACACCTGCACTCTCGCGACTGCTGCCTACTTTAGCACCTATCATGTAACATATATTGTACTTTTCCTCCGCTCGCGTGTTCGGTACGAAATGTTTGTAATACGTTCAGGGTCGGTACGTCGCGATCGCGAGATTCTGTGCGCCTTTTTCGACGCGACTGCGTTTGCAAGTCGGCTTGTAAAGCCCGAATGGTACGACACGCCATCGGAACCTGAGGGGAGCGACGATGAAGACGCCATCTGCAGTGACGACAACAGATCGTATGACGGCGATTGGAGAGAAATGGCGGACATTGAAACTGGCTGGATACGTCAAGATGGCTGGAAATCAGATAGGCCTTTGGGAGAATGGTACGGCGTCACCACGGACGGGAATGGGAGGGTGATCTGGCTGGGACTATCCTCCAACGATGTCGAAGGTACGCGAGTAGTCACAGGAAACGGCTGAGAACTACCGTAAAAATTAGAGGGGAACGCTTGTGTTGAATTCGTGTGTAAGAATCTATTGTTTGCAGTTAGAAGTATTTAAAGCGGCTGGTCGGAAGGTGAGAGGTCTGTGTTTATGCGTTCAGCGAGATTTCAAGTTTACAAGTACGTATTGTATGCGTAATTTTTTCTCCGGTTCTTGCGTTGAACAATCAACACCCACACATGTTTCCAGAAGACACTTGTTTCAGTGATTTGTTTTGTTGACAAGCCCGTCCGACGTATTTCGTCGACATTGGTGTATCAATTGGCCTTCGACTGATACGGGATACCATTCCACCGTAGTAGTATCGTCTCCTTACGTACCTCGGTGGCGATATTTTCCATTTTGCTTTTGCCTCCAACTGGACGATGTGGCCACCATTAGCTTGCTTTCAGGGGGAAACAACTAATATGTGAGAAGAACCATTCTATTTTCCCTCGTTGTCATGAGTATCGTCATCGCTATACGCAGTGAAGCAAGCGAACCATAAGACGGGACAGCACGACACAGCGGGTTACATTCGGTTATGCTATTGCGGACGCAAGGGCGCAAGTAATCCTAGGATATTACGTTTTACTGGCGGCATCATTACACGGACTCCCTAAGTTCAAAGTCCGTACGCATGGAGGTTCTAACCGCAAGAATCGCTAACGGTATATAGGCGAGACGTTTTGTGTAGGGTGTTCAGACAGGCTCTCCGACCAAACAGATGCTCGCTACGGTAGAGGTACGCCATGTTTTTTTTCGGGGGGTGGTCATTTGAGAGGCTGTTGTTGTTGTTGTTGTTGTTGTTGTTGTTGTTATCTTCACATTAAACTCGTTTCAGTTGCTAATCCCTATAGTCTGATCTAGCAAGATCACGGCCCGTGGTCACAAAAGTGCTAGAGCCATCAGAGAATCCTAAAGAACACGTACACTTAGCAGGGAAAGGATACACAAGTCCGAAGAGGTACACCTAAAATCCCTACAGCATGTTATGCGTGTCCAAAACTGAACTACACGCCCGCTATCCCCACTCAAAACCCGTTACTGGTTTCGATGCAAGTTTAAGGTGCAACTAATGATAGGCATCCATAAGCATTATATTGCAAAACAAGATGACTCCGGCGAATTGGGACCAAGGAGCTCCGTCATGCATTAAAAAGTTAATGCAAAACAATCTACCTCTATGTCATGACACGCGTCGCCAAATCAAAGCAGCGATTGACCAATTTGTTTGTGCCATCGACCGCCGATTTCAGAGGCACTGTTTGTGCACCAGAGACATGGCGGTGCGCAGTGTTTGCGGCACTCGCCATCGTTTCAAGCTCTCGTAGACGACCCATCCTTGCCGGCAACTTGTTTTCCAAACACTCCAATCAACAATTTCCGTGTTTTCAGTTTCTCGATTGGAACCCTACAGCGAGGTACAGGTGGCACGGCCATACAGCCGATCCGCCTCACGCCAAATCGACTGCCAGCTCGCCTAGAATATCACGAGTTGAGCCCCAAGTCTGCGTGGGCGAACGCTCTCTACACCCACCCTCTTCTAGTCAACCCCATGGTCACGTCCCACAAAGAATGAATCACACACTAGGCCGTGTGGCTGGCGAATACTCACACTGTCCCTTATACATCAGACAACACGTCTGTGGACGGTTTGTGGTCGAGTGTTCAAAAACTATAGCGAGAACGCTATCAAACCATTAATCGACAATACAACTTTGGTGCAAAATGACGACGAAACTTTCACAATAGTTATTGCATGTAACATGTCAGAGTTCGCCAATATATAAAGTCTTACTACTGTACAGCTTCATGAAGGGTTTAGAATTTCGACAGAAAGAAGACCGACTATGTTGTAGAGCCTGGAAAGAGAATATAACACAGAAACAATGTTAAAGCACACGTTCGGAACACACGCTTAGGTTTTCTAGCGCCCGCAGAACACGCGCCCGACACCATATCTCGCGATCGTCCTCGGGTGCTGCTAGGGACACTGCGCTTCACTTGTCTGTATGCATTATATTTTGGCCCAGTAAAGGAGGCGTACCTTGTAGTTTTGTAGATGACGTCCCCCGTCGGGAGTTATCCGAGCCAGCCTGCAGATCATACAAAAACCGCTTACCGGTATTTACTCTTGTGTGTCGTGAGAAGTAGCCTATACTTGTAGTTTTGCCTATCCACTGCTAACGCTGCTGCCTATATTTACTGAAACTCGACGAACAGATACAGTAACCCTGCCATTCGCCCAGCTCGAGATCGGATGATTCGCCAACGGAACTACTGACGTGGACACTTGCTCTCCTGTTGTCATTGACAGGTCAAGCTGGCGACCTGACTGTTCCACATTTCAGGATTTCGCTGTCGAATGTCATCGACGATGGTTTTCACTTGCCCGTTTGTCTGCAGAGGGCCCACCTGGCTTGTCAAAGACGGTCCCAGCAATTCGAATAACATAATTTGCACCCGAATATGTTGAGGACTTGACCCATGATGTCTACCGTATCCTTCCACGTGAACCGTTCCTCCTGTCACTGTCGAAATCGTCATAAACCAGCCTTCCTTCTCGTTCAAATGCCCCCAATCTCTATTACCAGGTTCCATACCCCCCCAACTCGGCGACCTGGACGCCCTTGAGGAGCTCTACCTTCGCAACAGCAAGTTCAGCGGTACGAGCTGAGCTAACCGACAAACCGTCGACGTGTTTGCTCCAATGCATCCATCGTATTGTTTTGAATCTATACACGGTGGTGGTGTTTGGGGGTGCATGCTTTTGATGAGGCAAAAGACGACCGCGAAGCCGGAGGACGTTAATGCTTTTATCAAACCGACCTCCTTTCGACAGAAAAAATAATCTACAGCTAGGAGAGTTACTGCCACGACCCTGCACAGCAACTGCAAACCGACCCGGGTACCTCTATAATAATAGATTGACTCAAATTTCGAAGTTTTCGAAATACCGAGCACCACCTTGGTATGCGATCACGAGACTTCTTGACAAGCATATATATATATACATATATACCGGGTGTTAGTACAATATTGAAACAAAGTATGAAGGAGTTTCGAGCCCTTAACCCATTTATTTATATAGCGTAGGGTTACCAAGGGCCTCTATACAGGTTGGTTCAAGGTAATGGCAACAAATGTTTAAGAGCAGGAAGCAGACGTCTGTTTTGAAAAAAAGTAGTGAAAACATCCACAAGTTGTATATGTGTTAGTCGTTAACGAACGGTGTATGTTTTTTCGCGAAATACTTGGTTGTTGTTTGTTTCCAATTCACCCCGTAATGCATCTTCAATTTTCCAACGAAAAACAAAAAAGACAACACAAAACAAAATTGGTCGTTGACGGTATGGCAGTGGCTTATAAAACACGTGCCACATTCAAGCATCTCTTTCCACAAAAAGGCGTAAACTTTAGCCTTTTAAGTACGTTAAATGCGCCCAATACGTAGTTTCAGTGGTTGGTCAACTTTGGGCGTAACTATAATCTTGAGTAAGTCCTACTGAGCCCAGTCAAGTAGTGGTATATCTGCGCGAGCTTTGTTTCAGGCATGGCAGTACCTGCACCCGGCTTGTTCTGAAATGTATGTATATAATAAAACGATACCTGGTGTTTTTCTTTTTAAGGAAACGACTGCTTACTATTGCCCTTCTTGAAGATCTGTGGTTGGTCGGGACGTAGTTTCGTCGCTAGCATCTCAGTCCTCTTGGTCTTCAACAAACCAACTACCTATGTCACCGTGTTCCACTGTCCGTGAGGCCAGTGCGACACACAATCCGTTATTGGTTTATATACTGCGAGTGGCATTCGTGGCGGAGAATATTTAGGGCAACCAGGTCGTGAGCAAACCTCGAAACGAGTCTATATCAAAAGGTGCCATGAAGCAATACACCCGTAATGTTTACGCCAGTATACAGAACGGAACTACCTATACTGTATTCCGGGTGTGAAGGGGATAGGTGTGGACAAAACTCTAGATGGTGCAGTATCGCGCGAGGCACAAAACAATAAGACGACTGCACCTTTGGTCCGCGCTAACGACATGAGCAAACCCCTGAGACCACAGCAGACCGCCCCGTCTTAAAGACCCGGAAACGATCCCACTGCTGAGAAATCGAGCACGGTCCCTGATAGTATGTGTGAGAAAAGGCTTGCGCTAGGGTGGGATGTCGGCAGTGAGTTGGACAGTTCCAACAGGTTTGCGCATCCTCAAACAACATAAATCGAAACGGAGCACTTTGCTGGCGCACACGTCTCGCAACCGTGCAACGCAATGCTTGGGACGAAATGACGATACATAGGTGGGTCGTCGGCATCCGGATCCAGCTGACTGGGGCGTCTAGTTGACGAATCGCACCGACGTATTTTGCGATTCCTGGGAGACCGCGTTCAACCTGACCCGAAGACGTCCCCAAAACGACTGAAGTTTCGATTTACGATCTTTTTTAATCAGACTGTTTCCGGAACAATTGAATGGATTGATGCGAAGCGAAATTTAGCCAAATATCGTCTCGTACCAAAATCAAACATCGTGGGGAAGTGACCACGCCCTTACCTAGTCAAAAGCCTACTGCTGACCGCAGCGTGTGTGTATCCAATCGTATTCTGCCAAACGTCCGTTTTCTGCTTGCCCTGTCGCTCGCTCTCTCACACCCACAGGCGGCATACCTGCAGAGCTCGGCAAGCTGCACCGTCTCAAGGAGCTTACTTTGATTGAAAACAAGCTCGATGGTAAGAGTCAATATGGCGATGCACCGTATGATGATACACGATAGTCCTCTGAAGGATAGGGTAGACTTGAACAAGAAGTTTGTGGACGGCGTTGCTGTGTCCATTGCCGCACGACATCGCGTTGCATTTGCTACTCACAACGCTTCTAGGCGTGCCCAGTTCATGGTATAACCGGACCGGAACAGTTCAAACACTATCATTAAAAGCTAGACGAAAAAGGAACACTTGGTACATGTAAATAAACCCGGAGAATAGTCGCGTCACAAGTTTTGAACTGAAAATCTATCGAGACCCGATGCCTTGAACACCATAAATATGATGAAACGATTTACCGCCATAATCTCGATAAGTAAAGGCAGGTGCGAAACCGCTGTTTCGCTGCTCATCGTGACTTTCGCCTCACGAACGTGCTCTACTGCCTTATCTTGCGCTGCGAAATGAGAAAATGCCTGACTTGGTCAGTTGGACTACGCCGTTCTCTGGAAGTTCCTTGTTGGCAATTTAGAATGCTCTTGTTCTCTAGAGCGCACGGTGAAGGTTAGGGGAAATTGACGAACGTTTATGTGGCTGCGGTCACACGTACACCAAGAGTACGCGACACCTTCGGATCGTCTATGTGGTTGGTTTGCGAATTATTTATGACGTTCCCAACGATGATACACATGTATGTATGCTTCGTATATAAGTATGTATAATATATATTTTGCCTATCCTGTTATCGTCGACCATTCGGGAGTGTGCCATCGATTGGCATCTAGTCTGCCGTGTGGCCAGCGCCACCTCATAATACACGATAGCCGACCAGATTGCGGTTTTGCCTTCCTGTGCTTTCACGGGTTCCCGTTGAAACTGCCAATAGCCTACCATGTTGTTTTACAAACGAGTATTGTTGTTGTAGGCTCGGCATTTTACAACTGAACTACTTCAAATCCGTACTGGCATACCAGAGTATAACACACCTGTGCGGTGGTCTTCAGTGAGTGAGAAATTGCTTCACATGATGTCTAACGCGTTGAGATGCGCTGTGTTGTGATACCTGCACCGTACGCTGAGCGTTCGTCGCCTGGGCTAACAAGCCATAAAGCAGCGAACGAGGGGGCGGCCGACAACAATAGCCAAATGCATGCGTTCCACGTGTGACCATGCACACCCCACAGGCAACATACTCCTCCTGTTCTACGTTTTTTCAACCCGATGTCCTCTCCCAGGCGGAATACCCCCCGAGCTGGGTGACCTGCACGCCCTGGAGAAGCTCAGCATTTATAGCAACGAAAACCTCGGAGGCAAGTTCTTTCCGCGGGCCTTTGGATGTGGAAAACGTCTGTCGTTTTTTTCCCATTCGCATGACGTCATCCCTTCCTGACATCACAGCGGCGAGACAACAAACGTTTGTCCAAGTGTGCACATTCCAAGAAAATAATGTATACCGTTAAGGCAGCCATGACACGGGTGCGACGATAGAGATGCACCGTATTGTTTCTGAGGACCTCACTCGAGGAGCTCCAAACAAATAGAAAGTAAAAACGTATTTTCTAGAGAAAACTAAAAACTTCTCTACCCGGTGAATAATCTCATGAGCCGAACATACTCTGACACATATCGTAACACAGGATTGTAAATTCGACGACTTTACAATACAAGGAACCCGATCACCCAGAAAATAGTTTCAGCCAAAAGGGGCTGCCTTTGTCGCATTCCTGAACAGCCTTTGCTCCTTAGCCTGGGGAACTTACGGCAGTGCGCCAAGGTATCGAGTTGCATCACCCTGGCCACGTCAGCGCGGTGAATGCTTTCAGCTGTGACGGGCGTTGTTTGTAGTTTGCGTGTTTTAAATCGAGTGCGATAGGGCAACGGTAGAATGGAAGTAGCGGGCTTTTTGGGTCGCTACAGAATGTTTGACAGTACACGTGATGCTGGTTTGGCGATTGCCTTCTGCGCCGTTTGTGGGATGCTGGTATGCGCAGCCATCGGCGGGGAGTAGAGAGGATAGCAGTGGAATCAAGAGTGCCTGACGCCCGCCCGCCGTCAATTGTTATTGTCTTGGAACGCGATAACTACGGGCAGCATACCAGTCTACATGGAAGAGCGCAGGTGATATATACTTTTCGTCGAGATATCTCAGTGCTTGCAGGAGATGGTAGTGTCGATCGTGGCGATGCAGCGACTCCAATCCCGAGCCCCTCTGGATTCGGCGTCTAGGAGACTCGGCTAAAAACTTATAAAACGTCACACCTGCGGGGATATGTCAAATAAACAGTGCACACTCGTATAAAAACAATACGTGTTCGTTTGCTGCCCCGCCACCTGTAAAATACACCTCCCCCAGGTGGTATACCGAAGGAGCTTGGGAAGCTGCGAGCACTCAAGGAGCTATACATAGGTTCGAACAAACTCATCGGTGAGTCGGCATAATGTTCATGTTCACGATGGTCGAGTGAAACATCACGGACGAGCAGCAGCCATTTTCGATTTACTGGCTGATGTTGCGGGGTAGGTAGGTATTAAAACGTGGGGACTCCGTACACACGCGTTTATACCCAGGTACGCTCGAGAT
The DNA here is from genome assembly GCA_008828725.1 of Saccharina japonica. Taxonomy (NCBI): domain Eukaryota; class Phaeophyceae; order Laminariales; family Laminariaceae; genus Saccharina; species Saccharina japonica. Next base: position 357,515 of record MEHQ01000269.1, read on the forward strand.
TGTACGTCGCACGAGGAAGGGAGGTCACCCTTTTAAAGTTGAAATCCGTGTCTGCTGTCCGAGTGGGCTAGACCATCTTGCCGAACCTGGTCCTTGGGGGATTGCGGAGCCTGTTTAGATCCCCACCAGAAGAGGTTGGTGTCTTTAGTGCGTACTTCAGGTGATCAACTTGCCTAGCGTTTACCAATAGCTGCTGCCGATAGTTCCGATACAGAGGCATGGGCGGGCTTCACAGACGCCAGCGTCGCCTCAGCCGGCACTACTTAACATTCCCTCGTGCGCCATGATCCTGGACACCTTTCACAGGCGTCATACCTCCCCAGCTAGGCGATCTGGAGGCTGTGGAGGAGATACAGATTATGGGCAACAGCCTCGAAGGTATCTGTTATTGATGTGTGTATATTCGTTTAGTAGGGCCCGCGATTGGTCGATCGAAGCTGAAGCACCAATCGAGCATGTCAAACACTCTTCCATTTGTTGCACATTTACGAGTTTGGCAGGGGCTATTTTCACTTAATACACGGCAAATGCGGTCCTGAAACAATGTATACTTGTTGGAAGCGCGTGTGATGCTGATTTTTCATGGGCAGTCGTATCACTTTTGTCGACGCTGATTGGCAAGGAAAATGCATATCTACGACATTCCGTCCTAAAAATTGTCGTTGTTTATAAACCAAAGCGCTATTGTTTCATTTTGAACTACAGTATGTTGACGAACAAAACACAAAACTAAAATGGCTCTCCGATTCGAACTCACGAAATAGAACTCAAAAGCATACGCATCTACTGTAGGTTTTGCGCTCCCACACTGGCTTATGAACAAAAAGCGCCATCCAGATTTGAGGTTGAAACCACGTTCAATATATAACACACGTAGTTTCATGGGGTTTGTGTTCCAATGCACCATGAACACGACCCTCGAACCCTCGTTTTCACCAATACGCATCAGGCGCTTGCACGTATCTCGTTGTCAGCGTTGAAGTGGGAAATTATTACCTTATTGTGTTGTGTGTTTCGTGTGTTCTCCAGTGTGACCTGCAAGCGATAGGGAACGGTTTCGATAGCGACCACGTAAAACCCCGTGGTAGAAAACCGCATCTGCAGTTATTTTTGGTTAGTTCGCCTTTGTCGGCGAGACATACACATTCGACTGAGATGAAGGGCCTCGTGCGGCGACTGCCAACTCGCCACTGTGGGCTCCATACCGCGACAACATAGTTTCAAGGCATATATCAGTTACGATCATTTGGTCTGGGCTCAGAACTTGATTTCCAAACGTCCCAAACATGGGTTACCATTTCTTCCACCATGTAGGTGCCTGTTTGCAATACACGGTACGGGTTAAGTGTCTAGATCATCACCGAGCCTGCAGCATCCCACCGCTACGTCACGCTCACTTACGGTCACTGTTGCCCACCGTTATGGGACTCTCGAACGTCGCTGAGTTCATCATGATGCAGTTGGTAACTTCTGTGACCTTTGTGTAGGATGATTAATCGATTTCTTAATGGCTTACTTCCGAACAAACCTATTCCAAGTAGGCCCCGTCCGTGTTCTATGTGCCGCCCGATGACTAAGGAACAACATCATTGTTGGTATCCAACGTACTTGCCGGGTAGTGGTGTGAAGCTGCGCAACACTGGTTTGTTTTGTACCTGGTGTTCTGTATGGTGTTTTAAGCTCGATTGGGTTCGAGTACGGTTTGGCCCTTCAATGGGTTCATGGCGAGGTAGCACGCAATGAACTGTCTCTCTCTTCCTCTCAAGAAAGCACACGACACACTACACTGTATACGTGACACACCGAATGAGTTAGACTAGCGGTGGAGGTGCGGGGGAAGCTTATAGCACCTAGGTGTAGAATCGATCTCTGTCGCTCAAAGCTTTCAACCATGTACTGTGATTACGAACATTCGGCGATAAAACGTAAAGACGTTAAGTGCCGAATTTGCTGTCGATGGTAGCGTCGCATCATTCAACTAGCCAGACGATTCCCAACGCTGCAAACACGTGCGCTGCGAACACGTGTTGTCGTGTCGTCTAATATCCGCCCCAGGCGGCATACCGGCGGAGCTCGGCAAGCTGAAGCGCCTCAAGAAACTTGTCGTGGCGATGAACAACCTCAACGGTGTGTTGTGCCGAGATTTTGTGCCAAGTGCATAATATTGCGACAAACAATCTCAATCGTGGACCATGCTGGAGTGAGCCTGTATGCCCACACACACCTCCACGGTGTGCCCGCCGCGTCGTTTCCCCTGGTTAAGGCGTTAGAAGTGCACGGTATGAACCGTGGCACGACCTCGAGTCGTAGCGATACAGGCAGAGCCGTCTGTTGCTGCGGACACCAAACGGGCAGAGCGTTTTTGTCGCAAATATTGGTTGATGTGCACATTACGTACTGCACTGTAGTTCCGTGGTATTCACAGAATCGGTGAACCGTGAATTTGAGCCACGTCGGTGTCGACGTAGCCTGGAATCAGCTATGCCAAGGTGTTGAGCTGTTTTCTCGAAGATTAGTACTAAACTCGGGGTCGTGTGACTTGCGTGGGAGAATGCTAAACGCATTTGCCCGACCATTCGTCCTTTGCAGAAGTAAATACCAGCATACTCCAGCTTTGTGGACCAGAGCCTGGCACCTTCATAGTGCATGGTTTGAGTTGTGGCGATAGCGCCGACGTTGGTATATAGCGCTATTACTGGAGTACAACAGGACGGATATGTTGCACACATTTACGAAGATTTACAAACAAAACGTAGCTGTGAAGTTATGGAAAGGGCTTTGACGTAAACGTGCTGGAGCAAGGAGGTTTGCGCGGGTGCGTCAGCCATGCTCCGGCTTCATGCGTCTTAAAAACTGTCCACTATGAAAAGCAAAAATGGTATATTCGTTTCCCTTACAAATGTGTGGCGCCCCGGAATACTCACACACCCTGTCCCTGCGTGAATTTATAATTAGATAGTGGCAGTTTGTCGTTTTCTATTTCAAAACGAGTGTTGTCAAACCATCGAGGGTGAATTCCATTGGTTTGCACCGGCGTATGATAAGTTAAGCTACCTAGGTCGCACTGTCGATAGTCCCAAGCGACACATCTATAGCAAACATGGCTGCTTGAAGCAGACCGCCTATACCTACCCGGAAATTCCCAACCGTTCCTCTTGTTTTCTTACCCCCCAATGCGTTGAGCAGGCGTTCTTCCGCCCGAGGTTGGCAACCTGGAGGCGCTGCAGCAGCTCGCCATTGGGTTCAACAGGCTTCAAGGTCGGTCCTCTCGATCTCTATCTAGCCAATATGGTGTCCGATAGCGACCAAACAAGATGATAACTGTTGGTGCAGCCGATCATCTACGAGAAGCGTAACCACCCACCCGTATACGCGGACCAGCTTACGCCCACCGTTACTTCAAGCCTGATTTGTCACCGTCGATGTTCACCTTTGAAGACTCAGGAGGCTTAATAAATTCGGAAGAGCACCAGCGGTTTGGGGGGAAAGTAGCTTGGATAATATTTTCTACAGTAGAACAAAACGAGGTACGTGTACTGCCACATGCTACATCTTTTTTTATGTTTAGGGCGTTAGATTCCCCCACGGGCTGACCTGATCGAGACATTGCCACCTTCAACGTTGAGCAGGCGTTGATTTATAGCCCTCTACCACCTTATGCCCAACCGCATTCGAATGGAGATAGCTAGTCAAAAGGAGGCCATGAGATAGCTACGAACGCAAGCATGAAAGGCGAATGACGAACGTCCTTCGCTAAGTGTGCGGGCCGAGATCTGCCCACGAGTTTCGGCCGCGCAAGAAAAGGTATCCGCACATGAGTGCACAAAAACGCCCGCTACTTGCTGTGCGTTCTCGAACCAACCCCTTGCATTTGCAGAAGGTTACATCGAACACACAAATACCGAGCATTGCCTTTCACCCCCTTGCTGATATATACCCCATGTGTCGAAGGAGGCAGTAAGAGGTCCCCGTACACGCCGCGCTATGTGATGGACGGTGTACTTGTGAATACAAAAGAAGCAACCCGCTCAAGAGCAAGTTGCTTCACACCTGCCTTCAGGCCTTTCCCGGCTGCCAATCGGCCTATACTTACGTACTGGGTTGGCGTCTGAATTTTGCTATCGCCCGACGTCGGAACTGCCAGAGCCAATAAACGTCGCGGCCTGCCAAACTATCACGAACAATTCCACTGGCGCGCTTGAACTGATGGAGAACTATGCTTTTCCACCGAGACAGAACGCGGTCTGGCGTTTGGACGCAATTCCGCTACGTACCTCAAACGTTGGCCATGCGATACTACTACCTCTGTTGGTTTCTGGTAAGGTCGAAGTAAAATGTTCAAGTACTGGGAGGTAGTAGTAAGGCCGACTCTGAATCTAGAAGATTTGACGTGGCAAATAAACGAGTGGTCCTTATGCCTGGATTGTGAGGGTGCAGCCATAGAGCCAGCATTAAAGCTGGCTTGTGCTTTCACGACAACACCTAGACAGCCTGTCAGCACATGATTGTATTATAGTATAAATATGAGGGTACAAGTAATAACCATTCCCACACCGCCTCTTGTATGTGGAACACCTTCGGAAGCGAGGATATCGGGGAATGATCCATGGTTGACTATTGCCGATCACTGTGCGGAAACCCCGAGAAGCAGTCCCCACGCTGGCTCTGGTTTTCGAAAGAGGCCCTCCGTTGAAAACTACCGATTCTAGAATATTTGATGCGGCACGGAATTTTTCCCGTTTCTGGATCCACGGATTACAATGAGGAAAATAGCGACCATGACCGAGTAGAAACCATCTCTAGTATTTAGGACATCCTTGGGGGCGTGGACAGGTTTCAAGCTGCGTTGTGGAGACCCGACAAGCTGTATCGAGTCATGCAGCCGTGATTTTCAGGTCTGTTCGCGGGTCAGGTCAAACCTCACGGGTCAGGTCGGGTCGGGTCGGGTCAGCTGACCCGGCCCGACCCGCGAGAAATAAAAGATATCAGGTCATGACCAGACCCGACCCGTGAAAAATTTAGATGTCGGGTCATGACCCGACCCGACCCGCGAAATTTTTGAGATGTCGGGTCATGACCCGACCCGACCCGCGAAATTTTTGAGATGTCGGGTCATGACCCGACCCGACCCGCGAGGTTTTGGAAATCTCTTGACCCGACCCGACCCGACCCGACCCGACCCGACCCGACCCGACCCGAACCGACCCGTGAGATTTTCAAACCTCTTGACCCGACCCGACCTGACTCGTGAGAGTTTGAACACCTCCTGACCCGACCCGACCCGACCCGCCAGATACCGATTGACCCGTGAGATATACGAATGCTACGATAGAGGTGCACCGTGATGTTTCTGAGCTCCTCATATGAGAAGCTCCATACTAATAGTAAGTCACCCGAAAACCGATTTAGGAGGAAACCAAAAGTGCTACCCGACAAACAATCCCATGAGCTACTGGTATACTATGAATAATATGGCAACACAAGAATGAAAAAACGATGAATTTGGGTTAAGGAGAGCCCGATCGTTCAGAAAACAAATCAGCAAAAAGTGATACCTCTATCGTAGCACGCGTCGATACGGGTTTCATACGGGTCGGAACGACTGGACCCGTGATATGTTTTGCGGGTCAAATATAATAACTTGCAGGTCCAAACCTGTAGTCGTTGCTCGTTCATCCGTTGGTTGGGCCTTGGCCCCTCATAATATTCCTAGAGTGTCGTGCTTGTTTGTGTTTTTTTGTATTTTTTTGCTTAGTTTTTTTTTTAATTTGTGGCGTGTGCTCCCGAAAATCTTCGTGAATAGGGAGAGAGGTAGACCCACATCCCGCACATTGCCGTGCCTACCACGCCTTCTTCTCGGGTCGACCTGATACCTCTGACCCAAGATGGCTTCTACTATGCCGCCTCCGGCGAGGGCAAGCGTACTACTTTATTCATGTGTTTGTGACATGCATCAATTGTTGTACAATTGATGCATGTCTGCCTTACTGCTGCTGCCATTTTGTATCTTCTTGTACCCCGCACTGATTTGTGGCCTGGCTGTAGTGGGTTCGGAGGATGTGTGAGCATGATATACTGCTGTGTGGTGTCATCCGACCAGGAGTTCGCCAAACGTATGCCTTTTATGTAGTACAAGGTGCCTGGTATACAATATTATCGTTCTGCACGCTATGATATGCACTCGGGGTATCGGCACCCACGGGCAGGAAGTGGAAAGGTTAAAGGTTTGGGACCCGCGGATCCGACCCGCTGAGACGAGAGTGGCCCTAGGGCAGGAAGCGATAACATACAAAAAATCCGGTCCTGCGGGCCGGATCCGGGGGTTCGACCCACGGGTCCGACCTGAGGGTCAATGGAAAACAACTCGCAGATCATTCTGGCCCGATCCGTGAATGACCCGCTTCTCGCGGGTCATGATCTGACCCGACCCACGAAACGTTTGAGATGTCTGGTCATGACCCGACCCGACCCGCCAAATTTTGAGATGTCGGGTCATGGCCCGACCCGACCCGCGATTTTTGAAACCTCTTGACCCGACCCGACCCGATCCGTGAGATTTGCAAACCTCTTGACCCGACCTGACCCGACCCGCGAGATTTTGAACGCTTGCTGACCCGACCCGACCCGACCCGACACGCGACATTTTGAACACCTCCTGACCCGCGAACAGCCCTGGTGATTTTGGCATTGGCGTTCGTTAATTGAAGATTCAGCCCGTAACATGTGGCCAATTCCAATTCCAGTATATGTCTATGAATAGTAACACGAGGTCATACTTCAAATTGTGATGGGTATATACTATCCCCGGGCCCAGTTAGCTTTCTTTTTACGCGGAACACCCGCGGTTAGTGACGACCGAATACTCCGCATCATACTACACGAGATCATACGAATTTCGTACCATACTGCAACACGATACACTACAACAGCCTACTACCGGCCGTACCATTCCCACACCACACTTTATACGAGCAACAACACACCACACGCCACAGATGCATATCACGATGGGCTATAGCGTCGAGAGCAGAGCCGTGGCCGTACCCCCAGCAACTATCAAACCTATGATAGGAAACTTCAACCGAACAAACAAACGGTAAACCACAGCTGTATAACAACCCGTTTTTCGATGGATAACTCTGCCTATCAGGTAGTATGGGTTCGGAAACACAAGACAATTTGCCAGACTTCGAGCGAAACAGGGAAGATCACAAACCAAGCGGCCACATGGTCAACTGTTTCAATGTGGAAGATACCAGGTGTTCCCACTTTTTCGGTGATTGTCCTCTTCTGTATTTGGCTGGTGTATCGAAGCCGTACTGCCAGTCCATGCGTCGTGTCATCGCCTAAAAAAAATGGAATTACTTGCTGTTATTTACGATGTCGATCCACCGACATGACCGCAGCCGGCCAAGGCCCTAGTTATATGCCCCTGCAGGGCTCCCTGGCCGGCGTCATGAAGCCGAGCTTTCTCTGCAAAGCGGCGATATTTCACCCCAACTATCATCCTGACGGAGTGAAGCACCAGCAGTCCGTGGTTAATGTGCTCGCTGTGGAACCTATAAGCTTGCCCCACAGACAGGAAAATAGTTCGTTGGAGCAGTCGGATAAAGCCGCACCACTGGCCGTACAGTGCATCGTACCGAGAGTAGTATTTCTCGACGGGTTGACTTGTGGGTGTACATTGATTCGGGTACGCCCGTGTGAGGAGCAATCCAATATAATACCAGATAATCTTAGCTGCTGAAGGCCATTCGATGGGGAAACGTGCATGCAATGGTGTCTCAAGTGTGCCCGTCACAGTATCTGGAGTGCATCTCCACTAATCGAATACACCACAGTACCGGTCTACATATACGACGAGAGTGGTTAAATAATGTGATCACTTGAATACTTCATTATTACACTATAGTTGCAGTGGCTTTATCACTGGGGTTGTCCGATCGCGCTTGGGGGTGGCGAACGCACCAGATAAGTTTGTATAGGCGTTGTGACGACGAGCCTAAGTACTAAAAAACACTATCGTGCACACGGACAGAATTTTGTCGCCCAACGTTATACGTCTTCCTCACGTACCTCAACGTGTCACCCTTTTGTCATGTTGCCCACTCCCCCCACCCAGGCAATATTCCCTCAGAACTTGGCAAGTTACACGCTCTTACGTCGATCAGCTTGGGGTCCAACGAGCTCAGCGGTGAGTTCGCGTATGTGTGTCAGTCCAGACTGAGCCGGAGCGACGAATATTTTAACATTTCAAGGGAATTGATTGCGTCTCGACCCACATGTCCGATAGTATTGCACCGTACGAAGCATGGAAAGTTTGAGGTTAGTATCATAGACGTTTAGGAAGAGCCGTAATGTTTTCGTTGGACGTAAATTGCTATAAACGCATGTACGATACACGTTTTGTCTCGACGAAGCGCACAAATCCCTAATCCTCTGCTCGCTTCGATGCCTTTTCTCAACGCGAGATGGACATTGTGTTTTTGTTTTTTCCCCTACGGTACCCGCCTACCTCGACCTAACCCGGGGAGGCCTGCCCAGTAACCTGGTCGAGCGCTCGTACGGCCGACGTAAGCGCAGATGCATGTCAAAATGCGAAGACGTCCGTATGTATGCCCGATTTTTACTGACGTTTCAAAACATGAACATATTGTCATCTGGCTGAGTGGCCACACGGGCGCTAGCGGGCTTGCCTTTTGCTACGGGCGCAACGCGTAGGGCCTCCACGAAGCAGAGAAGAAGGGATGCTTGAACCCTTCGTTGAACTAGAATGGCCCCTGAGAAGTTGGAAGCGTTCTGCGCACGCGGCAAAAACGAAGAGAAATATCGAATTTGTTATGTACCAGAGAGTTGTATGGCTTTCATGCAACCGTTTTTGAATGTTTCCGCTTGTTTTCGTACATTCCAGTACATGTGATAACCAACTGCTAACTATGATACTGTTGCTGTCTACCGTAGGCAGCCTTTTAAGCGGCAGTGACAGTACGTAGTGGTCCAGAAGTATCGTGTAGTGGTGCAGCATTAGTACAGCAGCAGTCGGAGTGGTGCAAGATTTGCTCCGCTCTGCAATTTGAATATTTGTTTAAACCTTAGGTTGAAAAATGCCACCCTGATCCACAATATGACATGGACCGCAGGGTAATTCCGTAATATAAATGCCGTTTGACACGTTTGACGCATTATACGACTGCTTACAGTAGCACCCAAAGACAGTAATACACGCACATATATATAAATGCTGGTTCAAGAACCAGGGGTCAGGAACAAAATTCTCGAGGTCGAAACAGGGGATGGTCGGATATATCCCGGGTTATGTGTTGAAGTTTCACAAGATATAGGCCATTTTCATGTTTGGCCCATCTTGCGGCTGTTTGGCACCGAGAGACAAGATAAATACCAACGGGACAGCAAACAGGAACTCCCTGGGTCAAACAAGGGGATGGGCGGATATATCCTTGGGTCTTCGTCGTCAGGCCGTCCCTTGCTTTGACTCACGCGCGGGCAATAGAGGATCAATTTCGAACTGCGCTCAAGCGTTCGACGTCGATCCTTCTTTTGTGTTTGCGCGCGATGTACCACTAGATAGAAACGTAAACAACTGTGCGCATGCCACGGGCTCTGCTCGGTCTGCAATGCCGTGAACACGCCCCCAAACGGCTCTCCCTATTATGAAGTGCACAGAGACATTGGGGATGAAATGCTGCTGATGACTGCTAAAAACTCTCTATTGCCACGGAAACCTACACGTAGCATGCAGCATATACTTTGTTGGCTCGATTTTTGCTGTTGAGATCGCTTGAAACCTCAAACCCATCGGCACAGTAGTGCTGTCTCTCCTGCCCTCGACAATCTCGTCAAGAGTCGCCCTGTTTGTCTGCAAAAACGAGGAATTGGATGCTATACGAATCACGTGAATCGCGAGGGTGTTGAACCTCGTGGTTCATGCATTACCAGAACACTGCGATTTTGATTTGCCCCTGTTATTAAAGGTATTGAACAGAGATCGGGAGCCTTTTTGGTGTTAATATGACCCCCACCGCCATCCCTATCCTTGGCCTCTAACTTGACAATGGCGCAAATACTTCCGCCAGGCATAATACCTCCCCAGCTAGGCGACCTGGACGCCCTGGAGTATCTCTGCCTCCAGTCCAACCGTCTCGAAGGTAGCTATTTGTTCTCGGCGTTGGTTTCGACCATGTCGGAAACTACTATTAGTAACACGGCTGCTGTATATCTCGCGTGTCGTCTTTGCCGCATCGCGATTGGCAACGCCCGTACATTTAAGTCGAACCCCTACTTGCTGAATCCTACTGTGACAGACATAACACAAAAATAGCCGATGCCACCCTGTACGCAACTCGGCACGAAGAAGCTCTTTATCCTCAGTCGAAACGGCCTCTTCCTCAGTTCTACTGTAGACACGGTATTAGGTGTTGCCTCTGGAGATATTGCTGTTTGGGTATCGGTGTTTTTGCGCCGCACTAATTGTTTTGATTGGAGGCCATGATGCGTTGTCACGACTACTGTAGTTTCATTTTAGTTCTTCCCCGAACCGAAATGAGGCGATTGTGCCGGGAATTCGCAGCGCCAGCAGTCATGATCGCCCCATTAACCCCCAAACTTCGTTCGGAGTCTCTATGGGTGGCATCGGAAAGTGCGAGCAAGCCGGTGGACAATATCATATCCCGTTTACATGCCAGCTATACGCGTAGAGGACGTGCAATTGTGCGACGTTCCCCCCCCCGTTGGTTTCGAACCGGTTTTGTTCTTCACTAAAATACGTTGCACTCGACCTGACCTGATATGATGAGACGAAGCTGCCCACCCTCCGCGTGCGTGAATATTGTTTCGGCCTTTTAGGCGATCCTACGGCCGTGCGCATTCGTTTGTTGAGGCCTTCGTGTTGAGCTGATCAAGTTTATACCACTCGGTGTGGATTCAACACAGCAAAATGGATGTCTTACTGCAATGTTGACTGCAGTTATGTCTTCCCTACCACTCGTGGAGGTCGTCGACACCTCCACCCAAATACTACAGAAAACAAGCTGCTTTATTTATACAACATGCCGACAAATACTTGAAACAAAACACAATCAACTTTAATGTCGGCATATTACTGTTGGTTGAGTGTGATATTAACTAGACGTGTGAAGTACTCGAACTGTGATTACCCGCAACCAATTACTTCCCTGAAGTTCTCCAAGTTGCTTCCGATCGTTCGTATGGATCCCTCTCTTCCCCGACCACTGGACTCGAATGCAGTTCGTTCGACACCCACATGAAGGAACAAAATGAGCAACGGTTCGGGCACTGATAATATAGACAGTAGGCGCCATCGCTTTGGAAGAGCAGCGAGTCGTACCCAAGTCCGCGATGTGGTCGTGTCAGGGATCCGGCCTCACAAATGTTTGGGCTTGTTCCGGATCGTTTAACAACCAAGATTTTGCCCCTGACGGCGGGATACATTTCGCGAGAGGGCCTGCCTGATTTTGTAGGACGTTACCATGTCCCCGAAACCTTTGCCAGGCATCATACCGGTGGAGTTTGGCAAGCTCCACGTTCTTAAGACGCTATCATTGAGCACAAACGGGCTGACTGGTGAGTCGTTGCCTGCAGAACACGTAAACGGTTCTAACATTCTACTGCATATTTCTCACGAGCGGTTGCACTCCAGGCGGCAGGAAGATCCAGAGGTGCTTACAACATCGCCTGAACGTTTAACGTTTAGCCGCTAAAGTCGATACCAAGGCTGTGGTGTTTGCTGTTCTACCGGTTCACTAAGCAACCAGGATCTCACCAGGCGGCGCACTACGTTTGATTTAAGGGGCCGCTTGGTGTTTAGGGAATTTGACATGTTCCCGAAACCCTTTCTAGGCAGCATATCGGTCGAGCTAGACAAGCTGGATGTTCTTCAGGCGCCCTCCTCTCTGGATCCAAACGTATTGGCTGGTGAAATATCAATATTGTTTTAAATGCTTCAATACAGTTACTGTTAAAACTACGAAATGCAACATAGGTATCATGCAGTTATAATCGGTTGTACCTCACGTTTTGCGGTTAGGTACTTGATTTGTTGGGCTGCCCCGTTTGCAGGCGGGAGCAAGGTTTGAAACTTTTCACAAACTAGATTGAACCGTCCGGCAGTTTCTCGCTGAAATCTGTACGAAGGCTGCGATGTGTCGTCTCAGAGATCTACCTTCGCTTCTACTCTTGCTGGCCTGATGGGCTGTGATACAACTGAGAGTGAACCAGACGACGCAATACTTTGGTAAGGGGAGTTCCCTGATGGTTGACGTCGTTACCATGTCCCCCAACCAATTCTTAGGCGGCATACCGGTGGAGCTCGGCAATCTAAACTGTCTTGAGGAGCTCTCCTTGGAGAGAAACAGACTGACCGGTGAGGTGCCGCCTCCCAAGATTTGCAGTTATCTACACCATATTTTAGCGGTCGTTGCTCCAAGCAGCATATTGGCTTTGGAAACGTTCACAAAAAGCCTTGAACATTCGGTAGCTTGCCACTTGAAATGACACCAACGCCGCGATGTGGTGTATCGGGGATGTAGCCTCATCCTTACTCTTGCTTTACTTACGGGTCATTACACCGCCGAAATTTCACCGGACGGCGGTTTCAACCAGCGAGTGGGGCAGCCTTATGACCAACACCGTTCAATGTCATACCCCCGTACCGTTATCATACCCCCGCAATCGTTGCTACAGGCAGCATACCGATGGAGCTCGGCAATCTTCACGCTCTTAAGCGCCTCTCCTTGTATTCTAACAGGCTAACTGGTGAGGTAGAGGGTTTATTATTCCTACGTATCAAGTAGCATCTCTACTGTGGTTGGAATGGGTGGTATCTCAAGCTTTGCGATTAGGTACGCCATTTGTTGAGCCGCCCTGCTCCAAGCGATAGCCAGGCTACCAGTTGTTTATCAAATAACTCGAACGTTCGTCAGTTCCATGCACAAATACTTACGAAGTATGTACAATACGCGCCCAACAAAAATCAGCTGAAGGCCCAACACACATGGCATCCACGCCATTCCTCCATTGGCCTCCCGTAGTGGTAAATGGCGCGAAATAGCGAAACGGCTTATTCTATAGACACCGGGTACGTGGAAATCGACTCCCTACGTACTCGTCTTGCAGCCAGGAAATATACAGTGCCGAAAACTTACAATCAAGCAGCAGCAGGTAAACAGGCAGATAAAGTACTGTAACGCCACAACGGAAGCCTCAACGCATCCCGCAAGGAGGCGTTATCGTCGGAAGGCAAAATACGGCGTCATCCCAAAACGTAGTAAAGGTAAAACACAAACGGGTTCACAACTTATAACTGTCGTAATTCATCTATTGGTTATCGGCTATGTGGTGAGTTGAGCGTAAAGTAAGAACGCGTTCGCAACGAGAAGTGTGCTGAACACTTCTGTCATGTATAACAAACACACGTTAATTGCATGTCTGCATCGTTTGAACAGCATATAGGAGCATATTTCATTCCCATCATTGGTCTCACTCCGTCCCGCAGGCTGTATCCCCCCGCAGTTCGGCTTCCTGCATGCCCTCAAAACGATCGATCTGTCCCGAAACAAGTTGGAAGGTGAGCAGTGCATTCCATGATTTCCATTTGTCCATGCTTTTCATTTGTACAATAAGGGATGTCGCTATTACAACGTCGAACCTGCCGAAACATCAAATGTGTGCAATCGGTAGTGAATTTGAGCAAGGTCGTGGGCTTGCTTGGCTCATATAAAAAACAAACGAGCGCGGTGGCAGTGAGAGCGACATTCACGAGTATCAGGTAACACTATGTTCCGTGTAACTCCAGTCCAGCAACGATTTCGCCAAATGGCTAGTGCGCTCGGAGGAAAATGGTCTTCACCTCGTTGTTTATACAATCGAGTTCAACATTCGCCTTGAGTTCAACATTAGCCTTGACTTCCATGTATATGCATCTGCTGTCGTGGTTAGTCTATATAATTCACCGGGTGTTTCATCAACAGGCCGCGGATCACGTCATATACGTAAGGCATTGCCTTGAAGTTAAAGCAATGGTTTCCGCGTATGGGCCATTATTCGCGATAGCCGTGTACTTCCGGCAGGCTTTTCGGCAAAGATAAACCCAACGATTGGTGTATGGGACCTATGGACGTCTGCTTGAAGCGTTTCGGTCCATACGTTATAAGGATTCACCTTGGGCTCGGCCTTATAGGGTGTTTGGGGCCTATGGACGTCTGCTTGAAGGGTTTCGGTTCATCCGACATTCTCAACCCTATAACTCCGTTGGAATTTGACGTCGTCCAAGACACGGGTTCGAACTATGCTTTGAACGTTTATTAAATAGAAACTACTGCGCGTGCGCCCCTAGGGAGGTATCTCCTTGGTTCCCCAGGTATTGACACAAAGCGAGTAGGTCAATGTACCGCCATGTACGGTACCGTTATGTCCCAAAGATCCCGCCGTTCAGCGGGGGGGTGGGTGGCTTAAGGATAACCCTGGGCGGAGTGAACGATAGATCGTTTACCCCTATATAGTTCAGTAGGTAGCACCTTCATACATTAGGCAAAACCTCTACAGGCGAAAATCGGTATGGCTCGGGTTGCCGTATCCCCGTATTGACATGTTGTGTGTCGCTCACTCTCCCATGCAAGCTGTATACCCCGGTAGTTGGGGCACCTCAACCCTCTCGCTTCTTTCCGCTTCCATGGGTACCTTAAGCTTGACAATGAGCTGTACCTGGTATGTTTCAACGCACATGTCACATGTCACAATGCTGCATTATGTATGATTTGGATTCCCCGCTTCTAAACCAGTGCAGCGATTGCCAACTCATACCTTGCCTCGACGCGCTAGCCGCGCCTCCGGATGTGTATTATCTCTCCATGTGACACGGAAACGTTTTGTGCAAGGCGCCTACTTCAGTTAGCGTAGTGTGCGCCTTACGTCATCATCATCTGGTGTGGGCGTGAATATTTAACACCGTCGTAAGCGGAGATATTATTATATCGGGCTGGGCATATACGTATCACTAAGAACACAAACCACATTTCTGGAGACGAATCCACGAAACGCGTTAGCTTACGGTCCCCACATCCCCATGTGCCCATGTGTTGTCTGCTCGTCGATTGATCCCGCAGGGTGTATTCCCCCGGAGTTGGGGAACCTCCAGTCTCTCGAGGCTCTCGAATTGACGGGAAACAATCTCGAAGGTAAGTTTTTTTCCTTTGTTTTGTTGTGTGTCGCTCACTCTCCCATGCGAGCTGTATGCCCCGGTAGTTGGGGCACCTCAACCCTCTCGCTTCTTTCCGCTTCCACGGGTACCTTAAGCTTGACAATGAGCTGTATCTTGTATGTTTGAACGCACATGCTCACATGTCACAATGCTGCATTATGTATGATTTTGATTCCTCGCTTCTAAGCCAGTGCAGCGATTGTCAACTCATACGAGCTGGTTCCAGAGAGAAACATAAGATAGCTTCTTCGGAACATAAAAAACGGAAAACCTTACTTTTTCGAACACTACATATATCGACATGACGGC
The DNA here is from genome assembly GCA_008828725.1 of Saccharina japonica. Classification (NCBI taxonomy): domain Eukaryota; class Phaeophyceae; order Laminariales; family Laminariaceae; genus Saccharina; species Saccharina japonica. Next base: position 373,059 of record MEHQ01000269.1, read on the forward strand.
ATCGCTAAGGGGAACACATCGGTGAAGAGATTGTTGGCTTATTAGTTGTAGTTCGCGAGATATGGTCATATTGGTATTCCTTAGGGAGGCGTTATTCCATAGGGGATAGCTTTCCTGCAGTAATCCTATAGTGAAATAAAACCAATATAATAGTATTCAGGCCATATATCGGTCAATACGCCTACTAATTCGACTTTAGAAATCTTGACAGGATCGCATCAACAAGAGGAAGACGTCCATGTCACGTTTTTGCTTCCTGCGAGCCTATCAAGATGTGGTAAGAACCGCCTGCCAAATTACTAGGAAATGTATTGAGCAAATTTGAAACCTTAGGGGAAAAAATACACTTCGCGGAACTCACTTTTTCACCCTGGTTTTTAAGAGTTACGGAACAAAACTTGGCGAGGTTGTTATTCACAACATCAAGAAGGGCTCCAAAACTGGCCTTGTTCGAAAAAACAAAATATCATGAGTTATTTAGGGTCAACGTTGCTGAAAAATCCGCGAAAATTGAAAAAAAAAACTACGTACAGCGGTAAAAAACACGAAAATAAAAAAGGCCAGTTTTGGAGCCCTTCGTAATGTTGTGAAGAACACCCCTGCCAAATTTCGTTTTCCAACTCTCAAAAACCAGCGTGCAAAGTTGCGAAGATGGAATCTTATGTTTCTTCCTGGAACCAGCTCGTTCCTTGCCTCGATGCGCTAACCGCGCCTCCGGATATGTCTTATCTCTCCATGTGTCACGGAAACCTTTTGTACAAGGCGCCTACTTAAGTTAGCGTAGTGTGCGCCTTACGTCATCATCTGGTGTGGGCGTGAATATTTAACACCGTCTTAAGCGGAGATATTATTATGTCGGGCTGGGCATACATTATATATACACCAAGAACACAAACCACATTTCGGGAGACGATTACGAGTACACGAAACGCGTTAGCTTACGGTCTTCACATTCCCATGTGCCCATGTGTTGTTTGTCCGTCGATTGATCCCGCAGGGTGTATTCCCCCGGAGTTGGGGAACCTCCAGTCTCTCGAGGTTCTCGAATTGACGGAAAACAATCTCGAAGGTAAGTTTTTTCCGTTACGGGGCTTGTTGTTGGTGTTGTCATCCTGTCAATGAACGCCCAAACCCGTGCCCGTGACCACAAGACGGGCTCAAACAAGTGTGGACGGGAGTAACACACCAAAGAAAATCAAACAAAGTACATAGCTTACACAAAGCAGAGTAATCGCATTGAATACCTGAACGATACAATAAAACGTCGTAGTCTACACACGGTGAGCTGTATTATAGAACGAAAACGTCACAATGCTGCGTTACATCTGAATAGGCTTCTCTGCTTTCAAAAACAGGGCAACGAGTTCCAACCCATACCTGGCTGCGACGTCTTAACAGTGGGTACGAGTACTTCTTATCGGTGCATGTAACACTTAACGTTTTGTGCAAGGTGTCGACTTCAGTTCGCTCAGGTATGCGCCTTACGTCTTCATCTGGCGTGGGCGTGAATGAATGTATATCACCGTCTTAAGCAGATATGTAATTATACCACGCAGAACATTCACAGTTCAACAACATACGAATCGCAATTCTAGAGACGATTACGCCAATCGCTAAAGTTGCGGTCCCCACGTCTCCATGTGTTACTTGTTCGTCGATTGATCCCGCAGGATGCATCCCCTCGCAGCTGGGGAACCTCCGGTCTCTCCAGATTCTCAAACTGGAAAAAAACAAACTTGAAGGTGAGTTGTTTCCTTTGTCCGTGGCTTGTTGTTGGTGCTGTTGTTTTCATATCAACCCACCCCCCTAAGCGTGTCTGTCACCACCAGACGGGTTAAATAAAGTGTGGACGAGAATATCATTATCAAATAAAAAACAAACAAAACAGATAGCGTGCACTGAGCAGGGCAATCGCAATAAAATACCTGAACCGTTCTACAATAAGAACTCGAGTCTTCATACACGTCAACTAAGTTTGCCCGGTACAGTGTGCTAAAAAAGAAGACGAACAGAGGACGTTCGCAGACTATGAAAAATAATAAAACAGCTTGGACCTAACGCAGCGTGATGTTTCGAACGCTTTCGCTGGTCACAGGTTGCCGAGAATAGTGCTAAGAGTCGTTATGGGCGGAAACTTATTTTTCAAGACTTTCCAGATTTTCTCAATATGTGATTTTTTATCAAGGTACGGACGTAGTCTGTCACGATTTATGATCGTTTACAGGGCGAAAAATATCAGGAACGTTTAAGTAACATTCACATACTTGGAACAAAACACAGGAAAATCTGGAAAAATCTGTAAGTGCTTGAAATCTGAAAATTCAGGACAGACCTATGTTCGACAATAACGGCCCCAACGTGTGATGCGGTTGGAAGCTACTAGTTGTTGAGGGAGACTAGGCAAAAAATTGAGGGGGGTGACAAATGTGCTCCCGGGGGCACTTTTGTTGACGACGCCCCCGGAGGCCCTTTATCTTATTGCACCCCCGAAACTGGGGCGGAAAATAAAAGCACATCACCAAGCGCGATTACGATGACCGTAGAGTACCACACCTGTCTGGGTATTGTCTACGGCATATGCTGCTGTAGTGAGTGCAGTAATTCCACCGGTCATTGCGTCTCGCCCGATATACAGACGGCTTCGTGTTCTCGTTACTCAGGACTTATTCAGCCGTTGTTTTGGGGGCGCATCAAACTAAAAGTGCCTCCGCGGATAGACTACATGAAACAGGCAGCGTGAGCGATCACGACGACCGCAGGGCATCATACCTGTCTGGGGGCTATCTACGGCATGAACTGCTGTGGTGTGTGTAATACTTCCGCCGATCATCGCGTCTCACCCGATACACAGACCGCTTCGTGTCCTCGATACTCAGGATAGCTCCAGGCATGTTTGGGGGGGCACATCGAACTAAAAGTGCCTCCGAAAGTTGACTACATGAAGCACGCACCACAAGCGATCATGACGACCGTAGGGCACCACACCTGTCTGGGAATGTCTTGCGGCATGTGCTGCGGTGGTGTGCGCAGTAATTCCGCCAGTCATCGATTATCGCTCCATATGTAGACGGGTTAGTGTTCTCGATACTCAGCATCACCACGGGCATTTTTCGGGGGCGCATCAAGCTAAACTTGCCTTCGAAAATTGACTACATGAAGCACGCCACCACGAGCGATGGCGACGACCGAAGGACACCAGACTTATCTAGAGATTGTATGCTGGATGTGCTGCGGCGGTGTGTGTAGATTCTTCGCTGGCCATCTCTTGTCGCTCGTTGTGGCCTGCCCCATGTAGTTTATTTCCGGGGGCACTTTTAGCTAGCCAGGCGTGCCCCAAAACCAGTGCCTGCAAATATCGTATCGAAAACCCTATCCTGTCAGTATATCGGGCGAGACGCGATGACTGGTGTAACTACTACACACACCACAGCAGTACATGCCGTAGACACTCCTCAGGCAGGTCCTGTGCCGTACGGTCGTCGCAACCGGTCGTGGTGGCGTGCTCCATACTGCCTTTTTCCGGAGGGACCTTTAGCTTGGTGCACCCCCAAAACATGCCTGGAGAGACCCTGAGTATCGAGAACACGAACCCGTCTATGCATCAGGCGAGAAGAGATGACCGACAGAACTACTGCACACGCCACAGCAGCACATACCGTAGACAACCCCCAGAGGGTCTTCTATCCTAGGGTCGGTGACATCGCGCGTGATATTATATTTTATATTCCGGGGGGATTTGTAGCTTGTTGTGCCCCCGTTTCCGGGGGTGCGATATGCCAAAGTGCCCCCGGGGGCGTTGTTAACAAGTGTGCCCCCGGGGGCAGATTTGTCATCTCCCAACATTTAAAAAAAACAAAAGTACTTGTTGAGAACGTGGGCATGCCAACTCCCTATGTAGAAGACAATCGATCGACCAGACAAAATGCAAACATATTCGACACCGAACGACACATGCTTGGACTGCGTGTGAGCTCACAAACAAACTATATCAAAACGATGAGAGGAGTATATAGGAATGGTAAAATTAATAAGACCTACCTACGGGTGAGGAGAAAACGAAACTGTCGAAAACTAGAGACGACACGCAGGCAAACACTAACACGAACAGCCGGCGTAGGCGTAAAAACCTTTCTTGGGGAGATACAGCAGACTAATGAGTAATGTAGCCTTCAGCTACTGCAGCTATATGTTCTGGGAAGGCAAAGCCTACGGTAATCGCGATGGTTACGACCAGCGTCAGGCGTTTGGTATCTGCGGTAGGACGCCCCCGCGCCTTGATCTGGCCGGCCCGTGGAGCGTTTTCTTTAGTAACGTGTCGCATTTCCGCTCTATCTATCCTGGTGCCATGCCTCTTCCACGTGAAAAAACTGTTATTCGTCGTCTACTCCCCTTCGAACTCCTGCTCGGCTGACTGTGTTTCTTGGCACCGTTCTTGGGCATTAATGTGCAATCCCTGTAAACCACTATCCAGGCAACGCAGGCACTGCTCATTGTTCTCTTCCCGTCCCACTGTGTAGCCCTTGCTCAGACCAGCTACACGAACATGGCTCTCATAGGAAACATTGCTTCGGCCATATAGGTGAAACGAAACTCGGCGAAACAAATGCATTCCTTCTGCCTACTGTTGCCTGAATCAGCTCATAGCTTGTGTTGACAAGTTGCGTCAGTCAGCGTTCGTGGTACGGTCGTCTGTCAAAGCTACTACGATGCATCGAGGTAGCAGGGTATGCTGGATGTATCGCACCTTGTCCTTGTGAACCTTGTTCCGCCTCGGGGTGACACTCCGGTGCATCAGAACCTCGGCTAGCTCGGCGTCCACCACCCTCACTTTCAGACGTAAGCACAACCCCGAGCGGTGATACATGTCTATGTTATACATTCAGAGGAATCACCAGGTCGCGGTCTGCGCTGATAGCCCAGCCCAAATACAAATATGGAGTTGTTGGTCCGTATACTGGGTCCCCGCTAACCGTAGCGTGGCTTCCAAATTATATTTTGTGTCCCCAAGTGTCTCTTCCCCGCCCGCTGAACACTGCGTAGTTCCTCCGTTCTGTCATCGTTTTCTCCGGTCGGTTCTTGCACACTGTTCTGCGGACAGAAGTTACAACACAGGTTAACATTTGTGTTTTTATATCGATTTGATTTCTTGCTTACGCGGGGGCTCCTATTACTTCCGCTGCACACCCTTTTCACGCTTATGGCAACAATAACATGACACTGCATCCGCAGGTATTACCGACACGATGAGCCGATTATGCTTGTTGCTGGTCACCACCGCCGGCTGAGGCATGGCCGGGGGGCAGTGTGCCCCGCGAGCTCAAGGCCAACACCGCTTTCAGTTCTGATTTACCACGTGTCGGGCCAACCGTAGAACAATTGGATGGCGGCAGCGTTAATCTCTCAATGAGGGGATGCCTTCTTGTTAAAAATCGAAAAATGAAAGAGAGGCAGACTAATATAGCAGCTACGTACTTAGAGCTTAAAACCCACCAACTACTTATGTGGTGCCAATAAACCACAGTGATGTACAGCTGCGTGTGCCTGACTGCGTGCCATGTATGAACTATATATATCCATCATGAACGATACGTGCGCTACGAAACGTGTTTGGTTGCTGCCATCTCGCACCTTGCCTCCCGTAGGTTGGCTACCTCCGGAATTGGGGGCTCTTGGTGCTCTCGAATCTATGGATCTGTCCCAAAACAACTTAGAAGGTGAGGTGTCCCCGGTGTATACCTGGAATGTCGAATTTCACCGTGTCCATACGATCACAAGGGTGGACTGCCATGTTTCAAGGGTTTTGCTTGTTAAATGCCAAACTTCGGATTGCAATTGCCATAAAAGAGTAGCATGATGTGGTTGCTGTGACCAACGCGGGAATGAGCATGAGCGGAGCGTCCTACTGAGTAGAGAGAAAAACATACCCTCGTAAAGTTGGTATGGCAATACTTCGAGGGACAACCGGCTTGCACGCCCCCTGCATATTGTGTCGGGCAGACGAATTCCTGTCAGGGGACGGTTTCCGATCAGTTCGCTTTGAAATCGCTGTTTCACAGCTTGAAACACGGGCCGTGCGAACGCTCCCTCCACATTATTCGCTTGAGCGCCTTCCCGGTACTTAAGAGATTTGTAATCCTCCTTCGCGCGAACGCTATGAAAGGCGCCAAATAGATATTTGGCGGTGGTAGCCCGGCGGCTTGTCCTTTTGGCTTTGACAAACAAATGTTGAGTCGCCCTATTTCCCCTCACGCGAATGCATTCCCTGTGACGCGAAACACCGCTGGGTGCGTCGTGACCCTCCCAAGTGTTAGCATTCCGTACGTCGAGTTGCGGTGGTCCACTTGCTCCCAAGCGGGGAGTTTCCGGTGGTGCCAACATGTATGTGGTTCAACGTCTTGCATCGCACCCTATGGTCCCTTAAACGATAGTCACTGGCGAATAATATCAGCGGATCCTTCGCCTCGACGTGAAACTGTAGCTGCTGCGGTCGAGAACCACGCCAGAATCCTCGACGAACGTGACGCGGATGACGTCATGCAACAAGGTGTCGACCAACGTTGACCCCAGTGTGTGCGTCAGGTCATCTTCCGGAGTAGCAAACACAAATCTTACCCGGTGCATATGTTTTGAGTAGAGAACACTACAGTACATGGCTGGTTGTGCGGAACGCGGCAAGAACTGCTGTCAGGTTCACGGACCACAAGCGTAGGCCGACATCTCGACAAGCAATGAGCTTTTTCGCTTGGGTTTTGGTACTCGCATCATTTTGAAAATGTCTCTCAATATATCTTGCAGGTTGTCTGCCCCCGCAGTTGGGGAATCTACAGGCTCTACGGCAGCTCAAAATAGGAGAAAATAAGATCGAGGGTGAGCCGCGTCCTTGTACATAACGTTGTACATATAGACGTGGTATGATATTCTGGTGCAAATCGACATGGTTCCGTGGTGGAGGGGCTAACATATTTGAACTGTGTTTAAACCCCCAGCTCTTATAATGTAGTTCTACTGCGGCTCAATAACACAGTTACGATTATGTATGTGTGTGGACGCATGCAACGGGATGGGTCCAGCTATATTGTCTGAGGAACTTGAGGAGCTACCTCACCAAAAACCAAACTTTATAGGAAAATATTATACCGGACGGATGATTCTATATGGCCTAAGTAAGCCCCCGACACACATCGCACAACACAAATGCAACGCCAACGACAGGGGCATGGGCCCATTAACGGTTTGGCTTGGACATGCTACCCTCCTATCGTGGCGCATGTCTGTGTTTTACATCATGGCAAACGAAGCACGCAACTCGGTGCGGATGCGTAATATCTAAAACGCCAGAAAACTCAAGCAAAAACATGCTGTAGTGTACGAAACACGACACACTTTTTATTTTAGCAAGCATTTTGATACACCATCATTGTGCAGACGCATCCTCGTCAGCAAAAATACCGAACTGCAGGGAAGCATTGGCTTGGGCGGGAATTCAAGGCATTGGAGCAATTTCCACTGCAGGGGTGGTGCCTTATATCCTGAGCTCTTTCACATGAAGGGGCTCAACATCTCACCCGAAACATGATTTTCGACGACAGTTGTTCGCGCAACCCAACTTAACATTTGTATGGACTACGTACGATATAGTAGTCCTAAAACACATCAACTACGCATACAGCAACGAAATATAATTATAACCGGTAGTCAGAACAGTTTGGCTCAAAAAGTACAAACCCCTGGGATAGGTCATTGTCGTGATGTAGCAGGTGTCTACTGTAACACGAGGAGCCCCATGCCGCGCTCGAACTCCGTTCTAAGGGACCAACTACGCGAGACCAGATGACCAATCATGTATGCGCTACTGTAGGCATGTAACAAATAGTACACACACAGGATTGCCATTATGTTGTGTAGAGATCTGGGCGAGGTGTCCCGTCAATCAGATTGGTGTTCAATCGAAGGTACCCCCCACCGTAAGGTGGCCCATGCATTAGTTTTTGAGGGTGGGTGTCTCTGCAATCGTATCGCCAACGACGGCGGTAGTTGTACGGCGATGAGCTCTCGAAGAGGCTCCAAATCGACAAAATCCCCGGATATAATCCACTTCACCCCTAACGAATGTTCTTGTGTGGTCAACAATGTTGCGCGGTTTCAAGCCCGTTCCAGCTATCAACGCAGTTGGTACACGTACGCCAGGTTTGACCATATTCCAGACCGTTACTGCATCTACCGGCTCCCCTGGGACGGGGCCATAATAATAGCCCCTTGATTGCACCTGTGCTGAGGAGATTAACCCTCCCGATTAAAGTATATCCACTACAGTACACTACAGTACGTGCCAGCGACTTGACGAATAGCTCACATATAGCTCATCCGATCCCCTATTGCTCCTTAAGTAGCTTAAACCGCCACTTAATTCCCAGACTGCGAAGCATTTTAGAGGCTCAACCACTGCGCCCAAACTGCGTGCCGTTGTATTGCTTGGCAGCTCTCTGGGACCACAAGCAAGATGTCGCGCATGATCACGAGGGAAAGGGCAATGCAGGTATGGGCTGCTCCGTATTCTTCATGCCCACACACACAGGCGCGGCAGATCTGTGAAAGCGAAGGGCTTACATTCGCGACGTTACATTTCTGATTTTTTGTGTGGTTTTTATCGTGGTAAATATATGTGTGACAAAATCACGGATTCCAGATTTTACTTAATACTCGCGTTTGAAGTGTAACGTTCCGTCCGGGTTCCAAATTGGTTTCGAGATCAAACAGCCCCCCCCCAAACCCTCAACAAAATAGCCTATTTATAAGCGGGTAAAGGTACTTACGTTGGACCATGTAGTGAACGCTTATTAAGCCGTTGTGTCGGCTCTTTGCGTGCTGTGGTAACGCGGCTACCATGTCGTAGATGAACGTACGTCTTCAGGTACTCCCATGCCAAGATGGATGCCAACCCAGGCAGTCTCGTGATGTGCTCCTGACCCGTGTTGTTGAATAACTCTCACGTTCGACAGGAATATTCGCCGACGAGCGTATCAGATATCGAGGAAGACAGTAAAAACATATGTTGAGGGGGTGGGGGTGAACCATATTCACAGTAAGCGGCATGCCAACTTCCTTCCGGAAGGCTTGCTGAGCAGGCTCGACCGATCGACTGGCGTACAATTTTGATAGCTCACTTGCATAATTCGGCAGGTGGGTCTTTGCCCAGCCAGCTACGCCACTTGCTGGCTGTGCTGACCCGACTCGAGGATGGGATGAAGGAGAACGAAAACATCGTTGAGCTGGGCGGAAATCCCTGGGCAGAGCCGCCCGAAGCGGTCGTGAAAAGTGGTTTAACGGCCGTGGCAAGGTATTTCGACGATCTCTTCTGTGAGCTCTGCAGCGTCCGGCGCAACAGCGTCAAGGTTGTGCTCGTCGGGAAAGAAGGGGCAGGGAAAACGAGGTGATACGTGGGACGTGGTCCGCTACAATTCAGCTCTTGGGGGGGGGGTCGGTTTTGCCGTGAAGGTATACCCGTAGTTCTCATGCCCGTACCTGCGTAGCCGACGGCAGATAAGGTCGTGGAAATCGTGTTGCACTAATTGTTTCGCGAATAACGATTCGCACAGAACATTATTAAGTGTTGATTATTTAGCATTTTTCTGCTGTGGGGGCCATGCTCGAATGCGTAGAATATGTTACGTCATCTACACAGCAACGAATGTATCGTTTAGGCGGAGACTTTAAAGTAGAGCTACGCCTTGACCAAGGTATGATATCGTTGGGATATTCATTGGATATGTCGCGGGACCGGCTCGAACATGTCGGGGGAAACACCAAGAGACTGCAGAGAGTAATTTTGGTGTGCAAGTCTCCTTAGGCTTGTGTTGGGCATAGGGTAAGGTAGGGGAGGGGGGGCGGGGTGATGCCATTATTTTCACCACCAAGGTTGGGTGGCTGGTGCGAGCGGCTCTGGCTCTCACTCAAAAACAGCTTTAAAACGTGTTTGATCAGCACAGCGTTGTTTTGTACGTTTCTCGGGTTGTCGAACGTTACATAAAGAGTACGGCCGTGTCGAAAAGTACTACGTGTCATGGTGGAGCAAGCGCTTGCGCACCTCTTTTACTTCGTGATGGGTTTTTGTATAATTATCTTCGCCAGGAAGGTTTACTCGAATGGGCGCCGTTACCATTTTGCTGTCCTGGCCGGCAGTGACATCCAACATTTTCGTTATTGCCGATACCATGCGGACGATGTGTGCATGCAGCTTGCGGCAAAGCATGAAGACCGGCCGAGCGACGCCTACCGAGGGATCGGCCGAGAGCACTGTCTGCGCAGATGTGGAGAGCGTGGAGCTCAATGGCGTTTCCGTTCGGCTGTACGATTGCGCGGGACAGGTATTGCTGGGACGTTGTGAACTGCATTGTTTCTGTTATTTTAGTACTCTCGTCCGCCCCAACTACACGAATTACTACACATATACCGTGTGAACTATACAGGCTGAGCACTGGCTACATGTTCTGCGCTAATATACTCCACCATGCCGCACCCTGCTCGGAGACAGGTAGAATACACACGACCAGGTCAGCTATGTTGTCGTTCGTCTTTGCTTGGCGCAACGTTGGGCAGGTCGCCTACACGGGGCTGCTGCAGATGTTTCTGACGCCGCGGGCCGTTTGCCTTGTAGTGTGCGAGGTGGGGGAGCTTGGGCAGCAGGGAAGCGGGGAAGATGGCCAGCTGGAAGAAGACATCCGCAACCTCGACAAACTGCGTGTTTGCGAATGGTTGAGATCTATTTCGCAACGCGTCCCCGAGAATGATGTTATATTGGTGGCCACCAAGTGCGACGTCGTGGGGGGGGGCTCTGCTGGCATGGCACGGAGACTGCACGCAGCATGCCGGACATGGCTGGCGCGCTGGGAAGGTGCCGGTATGAAGCATGTTCGACTGGAAGACGGGGTGTGCCTCACGAGCTGCCGCGTGACTGCCCCAGATGGACAGGGACAGGACGTGTCTAGAACGCAGGTGCGGGGGGAAGGGTGGGAGTGCGACTGGCGTGACGACTTTGCTGGGGAACCTCCTCAGAGCATGCTGCACCGGGTCGTGAACAAGGTGGACGGAAGTGGTCCCCGAGGATCTACGATGGTGCTTCCCAACAGCTGGGATATAGCCATCACTGTGCTCCGAGCTCTAGAGAGCGGAAGGTGGGTCTGGCGTCGAGGAAACATCACACCATGTTAGGAACATCTCAAGGTGTGCATCGCATATCAGGAATCAAAGGACACGAAAGTAAAACTGTTGATCAACTGCGTGTACTCGTGTGGCATTGATTCTCGCGTGCACAGGAATCCTGTGGAGGTTGTATTGCACACTTTAACTGGAAACGACCGAGGGGTGAAGAAACTAACCAGGACAAAACCGTTCAAGGGCATCACGGTGGAAGAGCTCGACTCGAGATGGGGAGCTGCCGTTCGTGAGTTGTCGGAGAAAGGCACGAAAGTCACGAATGCTGACCATGCCTTGGAAGGAGCGCTTTCGATCAGGTGCAGTGCGGTACCGGATTTGATCAAAACACGGTGAACGCGATTCTAAATTATGAAAAAAAAAAACGAAAGACGGGATGGGCTGTCTTAAGAAGGTGGATCTACAGTCTGAAGGGAAGTGTAGCGGAAAGTGCTCCAAACTATGCATGTTCTCCAATACGTTTGGATGCCAATGGCATGTCTGAATGGGGCCCGATCGAGTCAACATTTCCAACTGTGTCTAAACTCTTATATTGCCGCGACGTTAAGCTCAGACACCAAGCCTAACGCTGGCCAGGCGTAACTATTCCCTCATGATGCATCATGCCCGCCTTGTTCACCGCGTGATCGCGGGTGTCGGCAGGGAGTTCGACGGGACCCTCGTGCGGCATGAAACCTTCGTCTTCCTGGACGTAATCTAGCTGACAAGAATCCTCAAGCCCTTGCTCAACCACAAAGACACCGAACTTTTCGATGGCAAGGTGTTTCTTGGCGACACAGGCGACACGGGCATCACTCTCGACGATGAAGGGCACATCGAGGCGTGGAACAGGCTGAAGCAAGAAGGCGTGCTCGAACCCGATCTGGCTCGCGTGATGTGGCCAGATCTGTTCGAGTACGTACTGCCTACCCTGGCGTCTCTAGGTCTCACCTTTCCCCTTGACCACGACCCCGCGCAGGGCCTGGTAGTGCTGCTTCGACTCGGAAAGGACCGTCCTAAATGTGTCGGCGAAGACATCGATGAATTCCGCTCGCAGCACTCGGCGGTACTGAACGTGAGCTGGGAATTTTTCCTCGGTGTCCCGCCCGGGGCGATCGAGAAGGTCTTGACACGATGCTGCAGTATTGGCGGGGTACAGACGTTCTGGCGGTTTGGTGTGCTGGTGCAAGGCACTCTAAGTGGCAGCGAGGGCAATGGAAGTTTCGCCTTGTTCTTGGAGTATTCGTCTCACAGGAACCACCTGGACATGAAAGTGTACGGCGACATATGTACTGTGGCGCCGTGGGCTGCGCTTGGCTACGCGATGTCCGCCGTGAGGGCAATACCGGTGGAGTTTCCGGGACTGCGCTCGCGAGGGTTTCTTAAGTGTCCTCAGCATGGCACCGATATGACCATCACCAGCACGGTGAGGCTGCCATATGGCATTCACGTGTCGGCTGCAGCTTGCAATTACTATCCAGAGGGCCACGCACTAGCCAATAAGCATCGATCGCACGTTTTGTTTCGCAAATGATGCGAAGCAATCAATACATATCTTCAGTACAGATGCGGTGTAGCTGAAGATATCGTACGTTGACCTAGCCTGACAACTATGGAAATTGAATTGAACGTTTGGCATACCAGGTGATATGGCTCCTCTTCGGTACCTTTTATCTGTCGTATTTTGTCAACACCGCGCACGCGTAGAAACCCATGATGTATCTTGAGTTTTCTAAGGTCTACCGTTTACGCGCGCTAATCATCAACTATCGGGAGGGGAACTTATTTAAGTTTACATGCAGTTGGCTTCGGGATACCTACACGGATTTGTTGATGATTTCTTGGCGATATACAAGCCTGAGCTCATGCAGCGCCTACATGCTGAACAGCACTTACAGCAGCTGCACGCTAGGGTCGTCGGCGCACTTGAAATATGTATCAACTACTCCTATGTTTTGATGTAGTTTAAGGTCAACCGGGAACAATGAATTTCTCATATACTGAAGGTGATGAATATGGCGGCTACGTGACAACGAGAATCGCTGCCATTTTCAACAGCCCATGTGTTTGTTGTCTAGAGTGTGGTCGAAAGGTCAAGCTTCAGCGTGAGGTGTTCGAAACCACGGTCGTAGTGTCCAAACATACATAACATATTCTACCCACCAAAGTTTAAGGGCACTTTCCGTTTTTGATGCCGAGCACGCATCAAGTCTTGTGGTCCGGATAGTGGCATTTATCTCCGCCGGTACGGGGTGTGGCGCAGCCTCGCAGACCCTTAGGAGGCACAACTGTACTCCTACTTCCCATATTATGTTGGCCCTGTCTTAGAACTACTGTTGACCGACGCTGATGCTCTCGTTTGGAACCACCAGACCACTGGCCAAGGGGGTAAACTTCTACGGGATCGTGGGTGCAGCAGGTGCAGTCGCGAGACGGGCGGCATCGGGGCGGCGGCTGTTGAACTTGTTCGAATGGTGGACATCCGACAAGACAGAGGTGTGGACGGAAGATCAACTCCCTCGAGCCCTGTTCATAAGAGAGTTTCGGAATATGGAACCTGCAATCTGGAAACGCACCGCCAGGCAACATTACAACAGGCTTAATTTGAAATTTCGTACTGATTAGATAACGAGGGGTTCCGTGGGGGGGGCGGGGTTGCGTTTTGGTGATTTTATGAGTCGAAATTCCACATTCCAGATCCTACAGCCTGTACTCTGAAACGCGCTTTTCGCTCTTGTCGCGGTTCGAACTACCTCCCTGACCTCTCCCGACGAAATGGTTCCGCGAACTCTCAGTCCCGCCGGTAGTGTCCGTACATACGCGCTGAATTTTCTCTTGGAGGCTAAGGTGAAACACCGTTACGATCTATATGGTGAATGCTCAGTTGAAAATTGGTTATATGCGCGTGGGAAACCACGACGGGCTCGCGTGCTCTGATGGTTTATATCTAAGTGTACGTTATTTACCAACGCCGCTGTCTTCCATTCTACCTACTGATAAATTGTTCCCCCTCCCCGAAGGTGTGATTTTCTGTGAGGTGAACGCGAGGTTCGTCGGCTTGCAACTTGAATACGCCACCCTGAGGCCAGCGGTGAGACCTTAATTCGCATCATGTTTCGCTACCGGTAGACCAGTGGGCCGACGTATGAATATTCGGTATGAAAACAAAAGTATGATAGTAGGTCGTTAGAACTCTTTATTCGTTTCCGTGTGTGTGGTCTCATAGGGTCGGCTTTAGTTGGTGGGGCATGAGCACATAAATTTCGCCGAGGGCAGCAAAGGCATGTCTCTCCCCATTTAATAACGTCGTTACGATAAGGACCCCCTGGTGCTGGAGCAACGATGTGTAGGCACGTTGCGTGAACGCGTGCTATCGGTAGGGTTCCAATTATTTGTTTTTTAGGGCTCCTCACTGGAGGAGCGGTATACGTAATCCAAAACCTGAGTTTGAGATAAAAATGAACGCTTGGCCCAATGAACCATCCCGTGCCCTGGTCATATCACGAATGTCCTGGTAAAGAAGCGACTGTTTTTTGTAGTCCAACGATAACGGGTGTGAATATGCAGTTCCTCGGTCGAGAAGCCCCGTCAGTCAGAATTGGTTTCGGCCGAAAAACGGTACAGCAGTACCCCTATCGTGGCATGCGTCCGTACTGCATACCTGGTACATACCAGGTGTATATAGGTGTATATATATGTATGCCCTTGTCTGTGCCAAGACGGAGGAGTTCCACTCGAAAGCTTGTTGTCTGAGCAGTACGTGTCGACCACACGCCTTGTCTCCACTCGTTCGCTCCGCATAGAAATCGCGAGATGTTCGTCTTGACCACTACAAGAGCGCCCGGGAATCCCTTTTGAACGGGGTAATGGAAGACCTGGAAGGCGTACTCCGTTCCGCGGGGGGGTTGGCTGCCGGCGAGCCCAGCGGGGTAACCGCGCCATACCAGGACTGGGGAAACCTCCAACGCGCCGTGGGAGACCTTCAGCGGCGAATGGACATTGCTGAAGACGCGCGGGACGTGCCGAGTGGGGTGGAAGAAAGGATGGGCGGGCTAGAAGCAACGGTTTCCAACATCATGGACCTGTTGGCTGCTGACGACGGCGTGATGGGGAGGCTCGACTTCGTGGTGACCATGCTGATGGCGGAGCGGGGTGACAAGGTCGACACCCCTCGCCAGGCTTGTGTGTTGCCTGGTGACTACGACGAGCCACACGGTCTCTCGGACGAGCTGCGCAAACCGGAGGTGTGGACGAAAAAGCTGGAAGAGTGGTGGGAAAGCGACTTCGAGGCCGGGAAGGGCGTCTGGAAGAAGAAGATGCGGCTGTTTCTGGTTTGTGCCCACACCCACCAGCTCGTTCCGTGTGGACACCGCGGCCGGGGGTACAATGTTCAACGCGCCCGCAAGTGGGTCCGCATGACGGTGGATGTGGCGAAGTTCGCCCTTCAAGTGACGTGCGCGACGCTGGCAGCAGTGGTGGTCGCCCAAATGCCGCCCACCACCCTTGGCACCGTTGGTGAACAGACGGTCGGGGCTGTTTTAGCCGGACTAACGGGACGGCTGGAAAAGTTGATTCTCCAGAGCGACCGTGGGGTCCTACACAACGAGGTAATATGGGTTCAATGATAGCGGCTCGGTGGTTGGACACCTGCGCATGTGGCTAGCGGCCATGGCTTCCACGTGCCGGACACTTGACGCCCCAACCTGTCCAATGCAAGCTACGTCGTTGATGAGGTTGCCGTCCGAATCATACCCCACTTGTCGGGAGATATGGACACTCTACAAAATTGCTGCTGTAATCCGCCATCACCGGCGAAAACGCTTGAACTAACCTTGCTCCTGCCCCACCCGCCCGCCACCGTGCCTGTGTTTCAAGGTGCAAGCGCTTAGGGGAAACGCGTACAGTTGTCTGCGGACATTCGTGCACGAGATGGAGGACACTGCCCGCTACGAAACCAGTGTTGAGACGAAAAAGGCGCACAAGAACCGTCGCGCCCCCCCCAGCACTTTCGAGTTCATCTATTTCGAAGACGTCATGGCGAAGGTGCAGGCACGCACTGGCGACGGTCAGGCTCAGTGGGTGTTAAAAGAGCACGAAGAGGCCTGGCGCAATGCTGTCAGACACACCCCCCCGGGCTGATGGCAGCGGTTCGAGACTCTAAAGGGCTCGGTAGTTCTGACAAACACGCGACTACATCAGCGGGCGTTCCGATTTAGGCCTGGGGTTTGACATAAGGAGCAGTTACAGTTATATACCTTACCCAAAAGCCGAGTTTGAAAATAGTGGTACGTGCAACGTGAGGACATCGCCATGCCCCATGGATTATTTTACATGCCTTGTGCGTCGAAGTAGGCACGTCACGAATACAATTGCGTCAAAACACAAATGGGATGAAACGTCGTGGTTTGTGTAAGGTCTAGGTGAGAAGACCTGTCACCCAGACAATTTTGGGCCCACAAGTAATGGTCGCTAATGTGGCATCGCTCGCTCCGCGTTGGTGTTCGGCGGGCAGAATTTAGATGCAGCTGCATCGCGCCGGCCTTGCCCGCGTCTGTTAAGGCGCGTTCTGCCTGTTCCCATAATAGGCGTGTGTTTTTGTTGGGTTATTTTGCCGTAAGTTCTGATTCGAGGGTGTGTGGAACAATGGAAATAGCCCGTGCAGACAAGAATACGAACATTTCGAGAGGGCATAACCCACATTCTGAACGAGGCCGTTTGTATCTGAAAGAACAAACGCGTCTTCATAATGATGCCGTTGTTTTGTCTGCAGGTAAAAGCCTCTCTTCATAGCAGGGTGCGTACAGGCTTCCATTGTTTTATTGATATATATATGGTGTGTTGTGTGTCTGCCAGCTGCGTGCTGTCTGTCTGTGACAATCTCGTGTTTTAGCATACATGATTGCGAGAGCTGTAAGTGGCCGACTTCCACCAACCTGGTGTCTACACAAGAGAGCGGGGTTGGGCTAACACGCGGGCCTTGCTTCGTGGCACACAGTTTCGAGGTGATTGCACTCGCCTTGCCGGGCTGCTGTGGTTTTGGTGGGGTGTTGAGTGCGGTGGGATATCGTTGTTGTTTTTCCTTCAAGCGCAAAAGGGCGCGCGACATGTGCCAGGCAGCCGTGCGTCATGTACCTCTCTACTAGCGGGGTGCGTTCAGGCTTTCATATTGAAATAGTCCGTCGGTATGCCTACTGTGTGGGGTCTGTCGTGTTTTTGCATCAGCATTTTATTGTGCGAGCTGTACGTGGCCGACTTCCAAACCCAATTTCAAAAGGAGCGGGTGAGCTTGGGCTAACGCGTGAGACTTGTGTGGTCGCAAGCAGCCTTTTTTGGCCGCGGTCGCCGTGCTGCAGTGGTTTTCGTGGTGAGTTTTGGATACGGCGGGGTTTTAGTCTCCATTTGTCTTGCTATTATTTTGTTCGGAAAGAGACACGACCTACGGCATGTATCAGTCAGTCTTGCCTCATTTAGCGCTCCACTACGTACCTGCAGAAGGGTGCAGAGTGGTGCAATAGGGGGCACATACCCGTTTCTCGCGTTCCTTCCACGAAGGGCTTCGCACACCACCCAAACACCGATGCTGAGAAAAGGTGTACGCACCATACCCGAATCGCCACAACACTAAATAAAGAGTCTAACACACCTACGTATGCAGGATTGCCAATATGTACTATTAATAGGTGTAGGGTAGATCTTCAGGCGAGAGGTTCCCAGTCAGTCAGAAACGTTTCGGCTTTAATTCACCCCCCCCACCCCCCCCGGGATATATTTATAGGTTGGGTTGGCGTCGGTTGGCAACGACGCTGTAAAACACGCCACTCGCTGCGTGAGCTAGACAACCAGGGTGCCGTTTTTTTTTGTTATTTTTTTAGGGGGGCGTCAGCTGCAAAGGCTGGCGTCGAAGTAGGATCATATTGTGGGCGGGGTGAGAACCTTTGTTCCCACTAAGGGAATGGTCGTATCACGTATAGTGTTAATTATGGCAAGGCTGTCGCGACGGGCAGTTCATAGTAAAACCCATGCTGTCTCCGGAATGCCACACCCAAGAATTAAATTTAACTCATTGAAGCTGTCGTTCCATATGCAAGTCCGCATTCAGAGCGCGTTCTTAGGCAGGATGGCAGCCTGGACCCTCCATGCGACTCGCAATACCTCCACGCGCGTTTCGCGCTTTGTGAAAGCAAATTGTCGCACTGTGTGGTGAAACCCAACGCGCTCCGTCCGGCATTGTGGGATGCGAGGGTCTATGGTCATTTTGACTACGGCCAGTGCCACAACATGAGTCACCCACCCCCCCCCGCCCCCCCCCCCCCCATGGCACTATTGCTTGTGAGGCTACTTTTGCCGAACGAGCGGAGAACGCCGTTGTCCGCCTGGGGAGTTCCTATGGTCCCCGGTAACGTTGCGAGAGTGATCATTTAAGACAACGGCACGCTCCGATTGGAGCAGAGAAGAGCTGGGGGGTTTTATGTGTGTCGCTCTTCTTACAGCAGTTCGTGCGGCATTCCGCTTGGGGTAGAATGTATGTGGCGAAGATGGTCACGCCGGGACGAATACAACAGGCACTCGATTGTCGGAAAGCGTGGTGCGCTGAGAGACGCGGTTGAAGCGGCAGGGGGTGTAGAGGGGTGGATGCGCGTTGCCCTGAACGTGGACGCCTGGCCAGGTGTTCCTGTTGGTTGACCCAAAACCAACCGCGGTTGATGAAAAAGGAGTGCTAAAAACAAAAAAAAGTGAATGTTTTACAAACAAATGTGATACTCGTACACGTATTGTACAAATGTTTGAATATGGCTGACTTTAGGCTCGGGTTCGAAATTCTGCAGGTGTGTTGGGCACCAGACACCTTTGCCGAGCTGTTTGTGGTCATTTAGAGACTCGAAAACGTGAGGTACCCAGATTCGGTGAAAACCGACGGGACGAGAGAAGGCTGATCCTTGTGTGCGAAAAGTCTTAAGCAAATACCAGGGGGGAGAAGAATGATAGCTGTGGTCACGGCTCGTCCATTAGGTGGACGACGGTAAAGCTTCCGACGAGCTTACCTGGACAGTAACCATGAGATGCCTTCGATTAAACAACACAATATGAAAAAAAAAAAAAAATCCAAAACGTTCTGAAAATACATCAAGCATACTGCTGCCGTTGGTGGGTTGTACGGACGCACATCCCAAGGGGAGCAGCAGCACAACGGCACAACACACGAGACCCGATGTAAACTGGAAAATAATATTGCCATCAGTGCGACTATGCTCTCTTGCGCGATCCTGCGCAAACGACTAACCTATGTCCGTTTTAGCTGGCGAAGAGACGCGAACCTTCATGGCAAGAGGGAGCATGCAGCATATGACGTCGATGAAAACATAAAGGGGCCTACTTATTTGAAGCTCGACCAAGCTCAACCGCGCAGCAAGTCTCAACTAGCAAACACCAAAGTATTTCAGGAACTCTCACAAGGTCGCCTTGCAAAATCAACAGTCTGAACAGCATCACTAAGGCTTTTGCTGTAGTGCGTTGGAGGCACACCCGGTTAGTTGAATACCAGGGAAATCGGAGCTGGCAAGCGCCGCGTGAGAGGCACGCTAGGGTGAAATAGGCTGGAGGGGTGGAGGGACGCCGACACTCCACAAGGGCTGAAGGAACGCCAATTATCATTCAAAATTATCTAACGTTACCCGTAGTCCCCATATTCTTCTCCCTCATTCGCAAAATTAATTAATTATACCCCCCCATACCACGAACAACCTCGTACCTAACGAGTACATGTATATACACTACAGTATCTTATTCACACAACACATACATACTCACACATCATCTTAATACCTTTTAGTGTGGGCGACCAATTAAAAAAAAAAAAAAAGCCTGATTTTTTCGAGACAAAGCTCATAAGGTCTACCGGTATTCCCGGACGGCATAAATCCGTTGTGTTTTGATATATAGTGTATACCACTGAAGTATCGTTGTTCAATCGTTGTATATTGTGCACCATTTTTTTTACAAGTGTAACCCATTTACATTTTTTCCTCAACCATACCTGGCACCTGGTTTTTAGGTCAACCCTTTTGTATGATGTGTTTTAGAGACGAAGATGTATTAAAACATACACCGTTCAACGTTTTTCGTATCAAATCATACCACATAGATGTGCAAAATAGAGAGAGTGTGCGAGTGAGCACGCTTGATACACAACTCGAGTAAAACAGATAAACATAACTCACGGGCACGCATAAAAACAACAGCACGCACCCGAGCACTCTTGGCCGTTTTGGTCAACCAGATTTATCCTGGTCACCAATGTACTGGTAAGTCAACCATCCTATATTTTGTTATTAGTACTGTAGTAACAATTGACGCATTTCTGGTCAGCCTCGGACAACACGATACCGTATTAAAAAACACACCAGAGCGAGCTATGAAAACATACCGGCAAATAACACACCAATGAAGTACACAAGTGTGCCTGTGAGGAGTGAGTTGAGAAACGGGGGTGACTATCCCCGCTGCTGTAGCTATCGTCGCTGCTGTGGAGTGCGGATAACATCCAGGTATTGGACCGCAGGGAATACAGCAACTCCAGCGAATCGACCAGGGGCTGGATCGTCCAGGGCGACTGGTTTTCGGGTGAAAGACACCGAAGGCATCAGCTGCGTTCATGGAAATGGGAACGGGTAAAGGCCCACAATGGCCTGGTGACGTATATAACACTGTCACATGCCAAGGTTTTACTTTATATGTATACACTTGAATGAATGCCCACAGTTGCCCCAGCATGAAGGCTCCCCTGCTCGCCTGAACATCGAGGTCCATATCTATGTTGATGTGCAGTGGCCACGCTCGACAGGGTTGTTACAAAGAAGACTGATTTCACGCTACATATCGCCGTGGTACTCGCAGCAGTAATCTAAATAGTTCATGAAATCAACTACTGAGCCTGACACGAGGGAACCAATTCCTACCGTTGCATCGGCTACTCCTCAGGCTGCCAACACGTAGCAAGCGCCTCCGACATCGTCACGCGAGAGCATGGGCAGCCGCACATACGCCATCACAGCGTGGATGAGTTTTCGCTTGTACTTCTGACAAGCAATAACAGGCCACTTCGCTGACCTTCTCCCAAGGATAAGTCGTCCTACTGTATCCAGTCCCTCGTTAGCCCGCTGGAGGGGTAAGTCCCCACAGCTGTCGCGCTTCTAAACTGGTGTCCTCACTCCAATATAATTCCTTACTTCGCCCACTACGTAAAGAACACGGCCAGATGAATACGTTTAATTTCCCAAATGAACACCAAACGCTTGGTCCAGCGTTGGAATATGTCCGTTCACACTCTGACGAAGAAACGTTAAAGTCTTCGCTGAACTTCGCCCAAAGACGTGTCGTCCTGGCTGATCCAATCCCACGGCTGATCCGCTGGAGTGACTGCCGTCACCGCAACCGCTTTCTTCGCCGGTATCTTCACTGCAACCGTTGCAGTGGAGACATCGACGACGATAGCGACGGCGGTGAGGACAGCCACTCCAGCGGGTCAACGAGGGACTGGGTCAGCCAGGGGGGCAAATTCGTGGGCGAAGGTGAGCGAAGACGTTAACGGTCGCTCACAATGGAGTGGCAGCGAAACCGAACTACAGTAATACTAACACTGAAGGGGCCCGGCACGCTTCTGCCGTGATTTTGTACAATGGAAAAAAGGCACCCACAACCCGCGATGAACACCGTGCGCGCTGATTNACTCTTTATTCGTTTCCGTGTGTGTGGTCTCATAGGGTCGGCTTTAGTTGGTGGGGCATGAGCACATAAATTTCGCCGAGGGCAGCAAAGGCATGTCTCTCCCCATTTAATAACGTCGTTACGATAAGGACCCCCTGGTGCTGGAGCAACGATGTGTAGGCACGTTGCGTGAACGCGTGCTATCGGTAGGGTTCCAATTATTTGTTTTTTAGGGCTCCTCACTGGAGGAGCGGTATACGTAATCCAAAACCTGAGTTTGAGATAAAAATGAACGCTTGGCCCAATGAACCATCCCGTGCCCTGGTCATATCACGAATGTCCTGGTAAAGAAGCGACTGTTCGTAGTCCAACGATAACGGGTGTGAATATGCAGTTCCTCGGTCGAGAAGCCCCGTCAGTCAGAATTGGTTTCGGCCGAAAAACGGTACAGCAGTACCCCTATCGTGGCATGCGTCCGTACTGCATACCTGGTACATACCAGGTGTATATAGGTGTATATATGTATGCCCTTGTCTGTGCCAAGACGGAGGAGTTCCACTCGAAAGCTTGTTGTCTGAGCAGTACGTGTCGACCACACGCCTTGTCTCCACTCGTTCGCTCCGCACAGAAATCGCGAGATGTTCGTCTTGACCACTACAAGAGCGCCCGGGAATCCCTTTTGAACGGGGTAATGGAAGACCTGGAAGACGTACTCCGTTCCGCGGGGGGGTTGGCTGCCGGCGAGCCCAGCGGGGTAACCGCGCCATACCAGGACTGGGGAAACCTCCAACGCGCCGTGGGAGACCTTCAGCGGCGAATGGACATTGCTGAAGACGCGCGGGACGTGCCGAGTGGGGTGGAAGAAAGGATAGGCGGGCTAGAAGCAACGGTTTCCAACATCATGGACCTGTTGGCTGCTGACGACGGCGTGATGGGGAGGCTCGACTTCGTGGTGACCATGCTGATGGCGGAGCGGGGTGACAAGGTCGACACCCCTCGCCAGGCTTGTGTGTTGCCTGGCGACTACGCCGAGCCACACGGTCTCTCGGACGAGCTGCGCAAACCGGAGGTGTGGACGAAAAAGCTGGAAGAGTGGTGGGAAAGCGACTTCGAGGCCGGAAAGGGCGTCTGGAAGAAGAAGATGCGGCTGTTTCTGGTTTGTGCCCACACCCACCAGCTCGTTCCGTGTGGACACCGCGGCCGGGGGTACAATGTTCAACGCGCCCGCAAGTGGGTCCGCATGACGGTGGATGTGGCGAAGTTCGCCCTTCAAGTGACGTGCGCGACGCTGGCAGCAGTGGTGGTCGCCCAAATGCCGCCCACCACCCTTGGCACCGTTGGTGAACAGACGGTCGGGGCTGTTTTAGCCGGACTAACGGGACGGCTGGAAAAGTTGATTCTCCAGAGCGACCGTGGGGTCCTACACAACGAGGTAATATGGGTTCAATGATAGCGGCTCGGTGGTTGGACACCTGCGCATGTGGCTAGCGGCCATGGCTTCCACGTGCCGGACACTTGACGCCCCAACCTGTCCAATGCAAGCTACGTCGTTGATGAGGTTGCCGTCCGAATCATACCCCACTTGTCGGGAGATATGGACACTCTACAAAATTGCTGCTGTAATCCGCCATCACCGGCGAAAACGCTTGAACTAACCTCGCTCCTGCCCCACCCGCCCGCCACCGTGCCTGTGTTTCAAGGTGCAAGCGCTTAGGGGAAACGCGTACAGTTGTCTGCGGACATTCGTGCACGAGATGGAGGACACTGCCCGCTACGAAACCAGTGTTGAGACGAAAAAGGCGCACAAGAACCGTCGCGCCCCCCCCAGCACTTTCGAGTTCATCTATTTCGAAGACGTCATGGCGAAGGTGCAGGCACGCACTGGCGACGGTCAGGCTCAGTGGGTGTTAAAAGAGCACGAAGAGGCCTGGCGCAATGCTGTCAGACACACCCCCCCGGGCTGATGGCAGCGGTTCGAGACTCTAAAGGGCTCGGTAGTTCTGACAAACACGCGACTACAGCAGCGGGCGTTCCGATTTAGGCCTGGGGTTTGACATAAGGAGCAGTTACAGTTATATACCTTACCCAAAAGCCGAGTTTGAAAATAGTGGTACGTGCAACGTGAGGACATCGCCATGCCCCATGGATTATTTTGCATGCCTTGTGCGTCGAAGTAGGCACGTCACGAATACAATTGCGTCAAAACACAAATGGGATGAAACGTCGTGGTTTGTGTAAGGTCTAGGTGAGAAGACCTGTCACCCAGACAATTTTGGGCCCACAAGTAATGGTCGCTAATGTGGCATCGCTCGCTCCGCGTTGGTGTTCGGCGGGCAGAATTTAGATGCAGCTGCATCGCGCCGGCCTTGCCCGCGTCTGTTAAGGCGCGTTCTGCCTGTTCCCATAATAGGCGTGTGTTTTTGTTGGGTTATTTTGCCGTAAGTTCTGATTCGAGGGTGTGTGGAACAATGGAAATAGCCCGTGCAGACAAGAATACGAACATTTCGAGAGGGCATAACCCACATTCTGAACGAGGCCGTTTGTATCTGAAAGAACAAACGCGTCTTCATAATGATGCCGTTGTTTTGTCTGCAGGTAAAAGCCTCTCTTCATAGCAGGGTGCGTACAGGCTTCCATTGTTTTATTGATATATATATGGTGTGTTGTGTGTCTGCCAGCTGCGTGCTGTCTGTCTGTGACAATCTCGTGTTTTAGCATACATGATTGCGAGAGCTGTAAGTGGCCGACTTCCACCAACCTGGTGTCTACACAAGAGAGCGAGGTTGGGCTAACACGCGGGCCTTGCTTCGTGGCACACAGTTTCGAGGTGATTGCACTCGCCTTGCCGGGCTGCTGTGGTTTTGGTGGGGTGTTGAGTGCGGTGGGATATCGTTGTTGTTTTTCCTTCAAGCGCAAAAGGGCGCGCGACATGTGCCAGGCAGCCGTGCGTCATGTACCTCTCTACTAGCGGGGTGCGTTCAGGCTTTCATATTGAAATAGTCCGTCGGCATGCCTACTGTGTGGGGTCTGTCGTGTTTTTGCATCAGCATTTTATTGTGCGAGCTGTACGTGGCCGACTTCCAAACCCAATTTCAAAAGGAGCGGGTGAGCTTGGGCTAACGCGTGAGACTTGTGTGGTCGCAAGCAGCCTTTTTTGGCCGCGGTCGCCGTGCTGCAGTGGTTTTCGTGGTGAGTTTTGGATACGGCGGGGTTTTAGTCTCCATTTGTCTTGCTATTATTTTGTTCGGAAAGAGACACGACCTACGGCATGTATCAGTCAGTCTTGCCTCATTTGGCGCTCCACTACGTACCTGCAGAAGGGTGCAGAGTGGTGCAATAGGGGGCACATACCCGTTTCTCGCGTTCCTTCCACGAAGGGCTTCGCACACCACCCAAACACCGATGCTGAGAAAAGGTGTACGCACCATACCCGAATCGCCACAACACTAAATAAAGAGTCTAACACACCTACGTATGCAGGATTGCCAATATGTACTATTAACAGGTGTAGGGTAGATCTTCAGGCGAGAGGTTCCCAGTCAGTCAGAAACGTTTCGGCTTTAATTCACCCCCCCCCCCCCCCCCCATGGCACTATATTGCTTGTGAGGCTACTTTTGCCGAACGAGCGGAGAACGCCGTTGTCCGCCTGGGGAGTTCCTATGGTCCCCGGTAACGTTGCGAGAGTGATCATTTAAGACAACGGCACGCTCCGATTGGAGCAGAGAAGAGCTGGGGGGTTTTATGTGTGTCGCTCTTCTTACAGCAGTTCGTGCGGCATTCCGCTTGGGGTAGAATGTATGTGGCGAAGATGGTCACGCCGGGACGAATACAACAGGCCCTCGATTGTCGGAAAGCGTGGTGCGCTGAGAGACGCGGTTGAAGCGGCAGGGGGTGTAGAGGGGTGGATGCGCGTTGCCCTGAACGTGGACGCCTGGCCAGGTGTTCCTGTTGGTTGACCCAAAACCAACCGCGGTTGATGAAAAAGGAGTGCTAAAAACAAAAAAAAAGTGAATGTTTTACAAACAAATGTCGTGATACTCGTGCACGTATTGTACAAATGTTTGAATATGGCTGACTTTCGGCTCGGGTTCGAAATTCTGCAGGTGTGTTGGGCACCAGACACCTTTGCCGAGCTATTTGCCGTCATTTAGAGACTCGGAAACCTGAGGTACCCAGATTCGGTGAAAACCGACGGGACGAGAGAAGGCTGATCCTTGTGTGCGAAAAGTCTTAAGCAAATACCAGGGGGGAGAAGAATGATAGCTGTGGTCACGGCTCGTCCATTAGGTGGACGACGGTAAAGCTTCCGACGAGCTTACCTGGACAGTAACCATGAGATGCCTTCGATTAAACAACACAATATGAAAAAAAAAAAAAAAATCCAAAACGTTCTGAAAATACATCGAGCATACTGCTGCCGTTGGTTGGTTGTAGGTACGCACATCCCAAGGGGAGCAGCAGCACAGCGGCACAACACACGAGACCCGATGTAAACTGGAAAACAAGATTGCTATCAGTTCGACTATGCTCTCTTGCGCGATCCTGCGCAAACGACTAACCTATGTCCGTTTTAGCTGGCGAAGAGACACGAACCTTCATGGCAAGAGGGAGCATGCAGCATATGACGTCGATGAAAACATAAAGGGGCCTACTTATTTGAAGCTCGACCAAGCTCAACCGCGCAGCAAGTCTCAACTAGCAAACACCAAAGTATTTCAGGAACTCTCACAAGGTCGCCTTGCAAAATCAACAGTCTGAACAGCATCACTAAGGCTTTTGCTGTAGTGCGTTGGAGGCACACCCGGTTGGTTGAATACCAGGGAAATCGGAGCTGGCGTAGCGCCGCGTGAGAGGCACGCTAGGGTGAAATGGGCTGGAGGGGTGGAGGGACGCCGACACTCCACAAGGGCTGAAGGAACGCCAATTACCATTCAAAATTATCCTAACGTTACCCGTAGTCCCCATATATAGTGTATACCACTGAAGTATCGTTGTTCAATCGTTGTATATTGTGAACCATTTTTTTTTACAAGTGTAAACCATTTAGATTTTTTCCTCAGCCATACCTGGCACCTGGTTTTTAGGTCAACCCTTTTGTATGATGTGTTTTAGAGACGAAGATGCATTAAAACATACACCGTTCAACGTTTTTCGTATCAAATAATAACCACCATCGTAGATGTGCAAAATAGAGAGAGTGTGCGAGTGAGCACGCTTGATACACAACTCGAGTAAAACAGATAAACATAACTCACGGGCACGCATAAAAACAACAGCACGCACCCGAGCACTCTTGGCCGTTTTGGTCAACCAGATTTATCCTGGTCACCAATGTACTGGTAAGTCAACCATCCTATATTTTGTTATTAGTAGTAACAATTGACGCATTTCTGGACAACCTCGGACAACACGATACCGTATTAAAAAACACACCAGAGCGAGCTATGAAAGCATACCGGTAAATAACACACCAATGAAGTACACAAGTGTACCTGTGAGGAGTGAGTTGAGAAACGGGTGACTATCCCCGCTGCTGTAGCTATCGTCGCTGCTGTGGAGTGCGGATAACATCCAGGTATTGGACCGCAGGGAATACAGCAACTCCAGCGAATCGACCAGGGGCTGGATCGTCCAGGGCGACTGGTTTTCGGGTGAAAGACACCGAAGGCATCAGCTGCGTTCATGGAAATGGGAACGGGTAAAGGCCCACAATGGCCTGGTGACGTATATAACACTGTCACATGCCAAGGTTTTACTTTCTATGTATGCACTTGAAGGAATGCCCACAGTTGCCCCAGCATGAAGGCTCCCCTGCTCGCCTGAACATCGAGGTCCATATCTATGTTGATGTGCAGTGGCCACGCTCGACAGGGTTGTTACAAAGAAGACTGATTTCACGCTACATATCGCCGTGGTACTCGCAGCAGTAATCTAAATAGTTCATGAAATCAGCTACTGAGCCTGACACGAGGGAACCAATTCCTACCGTTGCATCGGCTACTACTCAGGCTGCCAACACGTAGCAAGCGCCTCCGACATCGTCAAGCGAGAGCATGGGCAGCCGCACATACGCCATCACAGCGTGGGTGAGTTTTCGCTTGTACTTCTGACAAAGCAATAACAGGCCACTTCGCTGACCTTCTCCCAAGGATAAGTCGTCCTACTGTATCCAGTCCCTCGTTAGCCCGCTGGAGGGGTAAGTCCCCACAGCTGTCGCGCTTCTAAACTGGTGTCCTCACTCCAATATAATTCCTTACTTCGCCCACTACGTAAAGAACACGGCCAGATGAATACGTTTAATTTCCCAAATGAACACCAAACGCTTGGTCCAGCGTTAGAATATGTCCGTTCACACTCTGACGAAGAAACGTTAAAGTCTTCGATGAACTTCGCCCAAAGACGTGTCGTCCTGGCTGATCCAGTGCCTCGGCTGATCCGCTGGAGTGACTGCCGTCACCGCAACCGCTTTCTTCGCCGGTATCTTCACTGCAACCGTTGCAGTGGAGACATCGACGACGATAGCGATGGCGGTGAGGACAGCCACTCCAGCGGGTCAACGAGGGACTGGGTCAGCCAGGGGGGCAAATTCGTGGGCGAAGGTGAGCGAAGACGTTAACGGTCGCTCACAATGGAGTGGCAACGAAACCGAACTACAGTAATACTAACACTGAAGGGGCCCGGCACGCTTCTGCCGTGATTTTGTACAATGGAAAAAAGGCACCCACAACCCGCGATGAACACCGTGCGCGCTGATTCCCTTCATAGCGGTATTTGCGGCAACGATGCAAACCGTTTCGCACTCGCTGTCCACTCCGCGCCGGGGTGCGGCCCACCTCCAGCACTTATCTGTTGCCTGTCTTTGCCGTGTGGTAAAACTTTTTCTATGTTGTCTGGCGCAGGGCAAGCAGGCCCTCCAAATGCATTGACGATTGAATTCGTAGTCGTGACTGGTACATAGCGTATGGTATACACTAATGCTGGTATTTGCGGCAGTATCGTTTGTGGCTACCCGCAGTGTGTTCATATTACCATTGTTGGATATTTCCGATTCTTGCTCGGCCACCAAGTTGCCCAACACCGAAACGACCCCTCCAATCTCCAGAACAACTTATCGCTCGCTGCGGCACGTTTGTGTGGAGAACGATGCACACGCCAATCGGCAGAACTCTTCTTGCGCGAGCTCTAGAGCGGAGTTGTTCACCTTGTTGCAAATACCGAATTTGCGGGTCATGTCGCGTAGCTCGGATTTGCGCTGCCTATCAGTACACTCGCCTGAACGTGGAGGTTAATATCTATGTTGATGTACAGTGACTACGCTCGACAGGAGTACTACAAAGAAGACTGTTTTCACGCTACTTATCGCCGTGGTACTCGCAGCAGTACTATAAATAGTTGATGAAATCAGCTACTGAGCCGGACACGAGGGAACTACTTCCTCCCGATGCATCGGCTACTACTCAGCCTGCTAACATGTAGCAAGCGCCTCCGACATCGTCACGCGAGAGCATGGACAGCCGCCGCACATACGCCATCACAGCGTGGATGAGTTTTCGCTTGTACTTCTGACAAGCAATAACAGGCCACTTCGCTGACCTTCTCCCAAGGATAAGTCGTCCTCCCGTATCCAGTCCCTCGTTAGACCGCTGGGCCCAAAGGCTTTCGCGCTTCTAACTGGTGTCCTCACTGCAATACAATCCCTTGCGTCGCCCACTACGTAAAGAACACGGCCAACCGTACATGTTTAATTTCCCAAATGAACACCAAACGCTTGGTCCAGCGTTAGAATATGTCCGTTCACACTCTGACGAAGAAACGTTAAAGTCTTCGCTGAACTTCGCCCAAAGATACGTCGTCCTGGCTGATCCAATCCCACGGCTGACCTGCTGGAGTGACTGCCGTCACCGCAACCGCTTTCTTCGCCGGTATCTTCACTGCAACCGTTGCAGTGGAGACATCGACGACGATAGCGACGGCGGTGAGGACAGCCACTCCAGCGGGTCAACGAGGGGCTGGGTCAGCCAGGGGGGCAAATTCGTGGGCGAAGGTGAGCGAAGACGTTAACGGTCGCTCACAATGGAGTGGCAACGAAACCGAACTACAGTAATACAAACACTGAAGGGGCCCGGCACGCTTCTGCCGTGATTTTGTACAATGGAAAAAAGGCACCCACAACCCGCGATGAACACCGTGCGCGCTGATTCCCTTCATAGCGGTATTTGCGACAACGATGCAAACCGTTTCGCACTCGCTGTCCACTCCGCGCCGGGGTGCGGCCCACCTCCAGCACTTATCTGTTGCCTGTCTTTGCCGTGTGGTAAAACCTTTTCTATGTTGTCTGGCGCAGGGCAAGCAGGCCCTCCAAATGCATTGACGATTGAATTCGTAGTCATGACTGGTACATAGCGTATGGTATACACTAATGCTGGTATTTGCGGCAGTATCGTTTGTGGCTACCCGCAGTGTGTTCATACTGCCATTGTTGAGGGAAGATATTTCCGCGTCTTGCTCGGCCACCAAGTTGTCCAACACCGAAACGACCCCTCCAATCTCCAGAACAACTCATCGCTGGCTGCGGCACATTTGTGTGGAAAACGATGCACACGTCACTCGGCAGAACTCTTCTTGGGCGAGCTCTAGAGCGGAGTTGCTCACCTTGTTGCAAAGACCGAATTTGCGGGTCATGTCGCGTAGCTTGGATTTGCGCTGCGTGTCAGTACACTCGCATGAACGTGGAGGTTAATATCTATGTTGATGTACAGTGACTACGCTCGACAGGCGTACTACAAAGAAGACCGTTTTCACGCTACATATCGCCGTGGTACTCGCAGCAGTACTATAAATAGTTGATGAAATCAGCTACTAAGCCGGACACGAGGGAACTAACTCCTCCCGTTGCATCGGCTACTACTCAGCCTGCTAATATGTAGCAAGCGCCTCCAGCATCGTCACGTGAGAGCGTGGGCAGCCGCCGCACATACACGATCACCGCGTGGGTCGGTTTTTGCTTGTACTTCTGACAACCAATAACAGGCCACTTCGCTGACCTTCTCCCAAGGATAAGTCGTCCTACCGTATCCAGTCCCTCGTTAGCCCGCGGGAGGGGCAATTCCCCACGGCTGGCACGCTTCTAACAGGTGTCCTCACTGCAATACAATTCCATGCGTCGCCCACCATCACACGTAAATAATACGGCCAAATGGCGCATGCCACGGTAGAGATACACCATGTTTTATCTGAGGGTGGTCACGTGAGAAGATCTATTCCTCGCCCAAAAACTAATTTTGGAGGAAGATAAAAGGGCCACCCGATGAACAATGCAATAGCCTGACTATACAATGAACGATGCTGTAACACAATAATACAAGTCCAACGCTTTTGGGTTAATGAGTCCGATCTTTCAGAAACAAAAACTCAGCCAAAACGTTCTACCTCTACCGTAGCACGCGTCGAATGTACATGTTTAATTTCCCAAATGAACACCAAACGCTTGGTCCAGCATTAGAATATGTCCGTTCGCACTCTGACGAAGAAACGTTGAAGCCTTCGCTGAACTTCGCCCAAAGACATGTCGTCCTGGCTGATCCAGTCCCACGGCTGGCCCGCTGGAGTGGCTGCTGTCACCGCAACCGCTTCCTTCGCCGGTATCTTCACTGCAACCGTTGCAGTGGAGACACCGACGACGAAAAAACGGTAGCGGTGAGGACAGCCACTCCAGCGGGTCAACGAGGAGCTGGGTCAGCCAGGGGGACAAGTTCATGGGAGAAGGTGAGCGAAGACGTCAACGGTTGCTCACAGTGGAGTGCCAACGAAACCGAACTACAGTAATAGAACCACTGAAGGGGCCGGCACGCTTCGGTGCCGTGGTTTTGTAAAATGGAAAAAAGGCGCCTACAACCCGAGATGAACACCGTGCGCGCTGATTCCCTTCAGAACGGTATTTGCGACAACGATGCTAACCGTTTCGCACTCGCTGTCCACACCGCGCCGGGGTGCGGCCCACCTCCAGCACTTATCTGTTGCCTGTCTTTGCTGTGTGGTAAAACCTTTTCTATGTTGTCTGGCGCAGGGCAAGCAGGCCCTCCAAATGCATTGACGCTTGTATTCGTAGTCATGACTGGTACACAGCGTATCGTATACACTAATGCTGATATTTGCGGGGGTATCGTTTGTGGCTACCCGCAGTGTGTTCATATTACCATTGTTGGATATTTCCGATTCTTGCTCGGCCACCAAGTTGCCCAACACCGAAACGACCCCTCCAATCTCCAGAACAACTTATCGCTCGCTGCGGCACGTTTGTGTGGAGAACGATGCACACGCCAATCGGCAGAACTCTTCTTGCGCGAGCTCTAGAGCGGAGTTGTTCACCTTGTTGCAAATACCGAATTTGCGGGTCATGTCGCGTAGCTCGGATTTGCGCTGCCTATCAGTACACTCGCCTGAACGTGGAGGTTAATATCTATGTTGATGTACAGTGACTACGCTCGACAGGAGTACTACAAAGAAGACTGTTTTCACGCTACTTATCGCCGTGGTACTCGCAGCAGTACTATAAATAGTTGATGAAATCAGCTACTGAGCCGGACACGAGGGAACTACTTCCTCCCGATGCATCGGCTACTACTCAGCCTGCTAACATGTAGCAAGCGCCTCCGACATCGTCACGCGAGAGCATGGACAGCCGCCGCACATACGCCATCACAGCGTGGGTTGGTTTTCGCTTGTACTTCTGACAAGCAATAACAGGCCACTTCGCTGACCTTCTCCCAAGGATAAGTCGTCCTCCCGTATCCAGTCCCTCGTTAGACCGCTGGGCCCAAAGGCTTTCGCGCTTCTAACTGGTGTCCTCACTGCAATACAATCCCTTGCGTCGCCCACTACGTAAAGAACACGGCCAACCGTACATGTTTAATTTCCCAAATGAACACCAAACGCTTTGTCCAGCGTTGGAATATGTCCGTTCGCACTCTGACGAAGAAACGTTGAAGTCTTCGCTGAACTTCGCCCAAAGATACGTCGTCCTGGCTGATCCAATCCCACGGCTGACCTGCTGGAGTGACTGCCGTCACCGCAACCGCTTTCTTCGCCGGTATCTTCACTGCAACCGTTGCAGTGGAGACATCGACGACGATAGCGATGGCGGTGAGGAAAGCCACTCCAGCGGGTCAACGAGGGGCTGGGTCAACCAGGGGGACAAGTTCGTGGGTGAAGGTGAGCGAAGACGTTAACGGTCGCTCACAAAGGAGTGGCAAGGAAACCGAACTACAGTAATACAAACACTGAAGGGGCCCGGCACGCTTCTGCCGTGGTTTTGTACATTGGATAAAAGGCGCCCACAACCCGCGATGAACACCGTGCGCGCTGATTCCCTTCATAGCGGTATTTGCGGCAACGATGCAAACCGTTTCGCACTCGCTGTCCACTCCGCGCCGGGGTGCGGCCCACCTCCAGCACTTATCTGTTGCCTGTCTTTGCCGTGTGGTAAAACCTTTTCTATGTTGTCTGGCGCAGGGCAAGCAGGCCCTCCAAATGCATTGACGATTGAATTCGTAGTCGTGACTGGTACATAGCGTATGGTATACACTAATGCTGGTATTTGCGGCAGTATCGTTTGTGGCTACCCGCAGTGTGTTCATACTGCCATTGTTGAGGGAAGATATTTCCGCGTCTTGCTCGGCCACCAAGTTGTCCAACACCGAAACGACCCCTCCAATCTCCAGAACAACTTATCGCTCGCTGCGGCACATTTGTGTGGAAAACGATGCACACGTCAATCGGCAGAACTCTTCTTGGGCAAGCTCTAGAGCGGAGTTTTTCGCCTTGTTGCACATGCCGAACATGCGGACAATGTCGCGTAGCTCGGGTTTGCGCTGTGCGTGTCAGCACACACCTACGAGCTGATACACGGCACGAACACGAGCTAGGCGACATGATCCGCAAATTTGTTATTTGCAACAAGGTTAAAACCTTGGCGGTGGATCTCGTACAAGAAGAATAGTCCGTTTGATTGCTGTGTGAATCGCCCTCCACGCGAGCGCGCCGCACGCGCCGTACGCGCCGCAGCGAGCGAGAACTTCTTCACGAGATTGGAGGGGTCGTGTACTGTAGTTGTTGGGGCAAATTTGTGGCTGAGCAAGACGCGGAAATATGCGCCGTCAACATCGACGGGCGTGTGGCAACGTTCTTCGCCGATGCACCGAGGTGGTCAGCACAACCCCGAGCTACGACGTATTCGTCGCATGATATGCGAGATCGTCCGAAAATGCGATCTTTGCAACCAAGGTGAACAACCTCGCGGTGTATAGAACTCGCCCGAGAAGAGTTCGTTCGTCTTCCATCATCGCGAACAACTGCGCCAGGCCCCCCGGTGACATTTTGCCCCATGAATCGGTCTTTGGGCAATAGCCACTGCTGATTTCCTCTCCCTCCTAGATTCAAAATTGAACGAACAGGATACGGTGTTGGGCGTGTCCTGCACTCTTGGCGCAGGTCGAATCGGGCTGCGGGTGCTGGAGGGGGGCTTTATTTTTCGTGAAGACCAAAATTCAAATTCGAACACACCCCACAGCAACCCGTGATACGTCCCGATTAAATGCCCATACCGCATCTACTCAGCGTAGGGAGGCGCTCACACACGCGTAGGTGATCACCGCTGCCCCTGCCTAGGTGCACGTTTCGAGGCTCGCGGCTGACGGAGATGTTTCTGACAGCGCGCCAATTTTCAATTTTCCACACTGCCTTCAAGATATGCATCCCCTATTCCCTTTCTCTTAACGCTAATATAACACATCGAACTCCACGCACGACATTTTCACATTTTTTCCACCCAGAACGCGCTGGGACACAGCGAACCAGCAGAGGAGAGAGGAGCAGTAGCAAACAGATCCAGTGCTCTGGTTGACAGGTGTGTAGTAATAACGTGCCCTAGACTCGCCTCGAGAGCTTTCCCCTCAGGTGTCATTCATGGGCGAGACCCAGCCTTGTATCATCTCCGCTGTTGACGAAAAGTTGAAATTCGTGCACAACTTCTGCCCTGCGGCGCGGGGGGATTGCTTTTCTGCACACGGCACACAGACATGTAGAGCAACGACAGGGATACCGATGCTGACACTACGCTACTGCTGCTTCTGCTGCCAGCACCCTCTGCCTGGTTGGAGTTGTCTTGCAACCTCGTGTGCGAAGTGTGAGCTGCTCGCTTTGCTTGCTTGCTTTTTTGTGTCTGTTGCCATAGGAGAAATCGGAGCGCGATGGAGGAGGCGGGCAGAACCAACAACACCCGGTGCTTCGATGTGGAAGTGTTCGATGATGATCAGGTACGAGTACTACTGCTGTGCCTGTTGCAATGCTGCTGTACTCGTATCATAGTGGTACATACGTGGTCATCTGTTACCCCCGTGAGGGAGAAGGCCGGAGAGCTTTGTAATCTTGGACGCTTGCTTGTGTTGTGTTGCATTGCCTCTCGTTGCCTTGCGCTGCCTTGTCTTGCTTCTATGTACGAGAAGGCTTCGATGGTTTACGTACAGGTACTTACAGCAGTACTTCGTGTTATGCTGCTGCATGCACGCACCAGGTTCACTTACACAGTAGTACGTAGAGCAGCAGTATATTAGCAGCAGCAGCAGTACAGCAGTACGAACGCCACAATAGCAGCACAGCAGTATTCTAACCGGAAGACTGCAGAGCTTTGCATGCGACATGCGTGCTCGCACTGCCTTGCCTTGGTTCGGTGGAAGTGTTCGGTTCGTAGTCGTATGATAAGAAGATATCACATACTGTAGTTTCGTGTAAGACAGGAGAAGCTTTGCAATGCGGCTCTCTGCCTTGCCTTGTGTCGCCTTGCCGTGCCCTGCCTTTTGGCTTGCCTTCGTAGTTCTGCCTTGTCTTGCGTTGCCTTGCCGTAGTTATCGTTGCTGCCCTCTGGTGTTTTGTGCTCAATCCGGGATCAAGTTGTATTACGTCCATACCTCCTCATGGCTGTTCTGAGGCTTACTACACACCTGGTACGAAGGTACGGTACATACGAGTACGTATTGTACTGCTGTGTTACAAAACACCTGGTAGACCCCGTCGTAGTCTTAGGCCATCTCTTACGGATGGGTTCTGAAAACTGAAAATGAACGTTTTCAGTTTTCAAAACCGATTGGCTCTCTTACGGGGTTGAAAGTGGGCCCATTTCCGATCAAGTTTTTCAATTATCACTTTCAAGTCGGCCTCCACTCGGAAATGGGGCCCCATTTCCGATCGAGATCACGATTGAAACTGGCGATTGGATTTGGAATCTATGGGTTTCCACACATCGTTGGAGGCAACACGCGTACAAATGTACCACAAACAGCAGCAGTTGAGTACGAGCCGCATCTGTTGCCAAGCAAGCAACAACACAGGTGTGCTGCTGCTTCTGCTTGCTGTGCCACGCTCCCCACCCACGCGTGCCTCTGACATCACCACAATGCGATGGGATCGGATTGTGATGGTGTCGGCCACGAGAGCCTTGCAACTGCCCTTGCAGCTGCGACCAATAGGCTGCGACTAACGAGGAACACAGACAGGGAGAAGGAAAACCCAACTTTTAACGACACCCCTCCGTCGTTTTTTCCGTTGTCCCGGCCGCCGCCGGGTACAATGCTTCTGCGCTGCGTGCTCCGGTGCGACGAACACCTCGATCACCCGTAGTCCAGGGCGGCAGCGAAATAGTTCGGAGGCGCTTTCGCGTACGAGTATATACGAGTACTCGTACGAGTAGTACCGTCTTCCTCGTACTGCTGCTGTACACTTTTTGTCACAACTTGCTGCCCAGAAATCATTTTCAATTCTTGGGTCATGATAAGATAGCCAACTGAAAATTTCTCAATTGGTTTTGACGCTCGAAAAAAACGTTCATTTTCAGTTTTCAGAACCCATCCGTAAGAGATGGCCTTAGGCCGTATTGTATTAGACGTCCACGCGTTGGGACGCACAGCAGTACCGCTGTTGCTGTTATGTCGAGTAGTAGCATACAGCGAGCTTCTTGTACAACTCTTCCTTGCCGTGTATCTCCGATGAGCGCGCCTAATTGCAGTGATATGATGGAACTTGCAGCAGTAATTTGTAACCCACGCGCTAAATATCAGTGGTTTACGAGTGTTTTTAGGGTGAATGCGCTGTCTGACCCATATAGATGTCGGGAGACAGGACTTTCAACCCTTGACAGACAGCAGATTTGCCTTGACATGCCGTGACTTGACACCAAACTACTAGGTTTTAGTGTGGAACACTTCGTCCCTACACCCTTGACAGCGCATGTTTTGCCTTGCTTGACATGTCTCCTGACATCTTTGACTCTGACCAACCCCAATAGACCACACGACCAGACCACACCGCTACCTTTTTATGTGCGAACACCCACACCACCCGACGCGTACTATGTGCAGGTTGCATCTGCAAAATGGTTTGTGCAGGATGCCGGTTTTAATGGGTGAGGCTGGCCTTTGGGCCGCATGTTTTTTTGTTGGAAAAACGCCATAAAAACACGCGGCGGAGCCGGGTGGCTGCCCCTGCCGACCTCGTGCTCCCCAAGGGGTTGGGGTTAGGGTTAGAGTTAGGGGTGTGTCTGGGGTTGGCTTGGCCTGGGTCGGCGGGCAAGGATGGAATTGGCCACGCACAGCCTGCACAACAACCTTTGCAGGTGCAACCTGCACATAACGCACGCCACACCACCCTCACCCTGATCCCACCCAGACCTCATCCCATGTGGCACCTTGCTCCCACTCGGTGGGGCAGAAATAGAGTCAGCCCTCCGCAGGGGCCGCCGAGGGCTGAGAGCTGCGAAGCGCGAACCGTAATAGCGTGTGTTGCAATTATTAATAGTGCTTGCAGTTCTAGAACTTCAATTAGCGCTGCCTCGCCCCGGTACTGAAAGTACTGCTGCTGTACCATTTTCTTAGTCCATTCAGAACTGAAAAAGTGCCCCACACTAATTCCAAGTAGTTTGTCCCCAAATTTGTGGGACCAGTTCAGCAAAACCTGCAGCGCAGAGTTGACCTTGCAGCGAAACCGGCAGCGCCGGGTTTTTGCCTGGTTCGATGCATCTCACATGTGCTGGGAGAATGCTGCGCTCTGTGATGCGTAACGGTCGCGTTTTTCGTCCCTTTTGGCATACCGTATACTGAAATCAAGTGATAAGAGTACACACTCCCTCGGACCAATGTGCTATTTATTTTGGCTGATTTTCTGGACAACGGACGATACGTCTTTGGAAAGGTCTCGCCGAGATATTTCCAAAGCTTAACCCCTTAAGAACTGGTCCCACATATTTTTGGGGACAAACTACTTAGAATTAGCGTGGGACATTTTTTTCAGTTCTGAATGGGTTAAGCTTCCATTTTTGTTGTGCCCCCCGTGAATAGGCACCCACGTGGCAGATACATAGTAATAGCCATTTGCTGTCTCTGGAA
The DNA here is from genome assembly GCA_008828725.1 of Saccharina japonica. NCBI lineage: Eukaryota > Phaeophyceae > Laminariales > Laminariaceae > Saccharina > Saccharina japonica. The sequence continues at coordinate 411,387 of MEHQ01000269.1, forward strand.
GTGGCCACACCAGAAATCAAATAAATTAATTGGACGCTCCCGCCCGTTTGCAAGTCCGCCTTACAAGCGGGCTCTTAGTAGCATGCAACTCACCCTTCATGCTACTCGCCGAACACCTCACGGCACTTCGCGCGTGGGGCTAGCAATGTCTGCCTGGTCGGTGAAAACCCGGCATGCCTCGTCCCGGCAGTGTAGGGATGCGAGGGTCTATGGTCATACGTCTACGGCCATGCATGAATATCGAGTACGCCCCCCCCCCCCTCGATCCCCCCATGTTTTGGGCAAACCCGTATCGGGAACTCCTCCAAGAGGATGTGTTATCTTGCGTGGTACACTGCTGTGAGTACTTAAGCCCCCACAAGGGTTCGTACCTATGTAACATTGCACGTATACCCCGTATACAAAAACAGTAGTAGATGACAGAGGCGTGCATTCACACCCCTTAACAGGGCTGTAAACACAAATCCGTTGATATGCTCAGCCGTGATAAGAGCCGTTGCATTATACCAGGCCCTATTAATGGTATGTTTCTTCATAGTCTACGGTTGTAGCGGTGATGCCTGAGTGTGTAACCCACGGCGTGAGATGGCCAGGCTGTAAAAGCACAACAGGCAGGCATGCAGGCAGGCCGAATTTTGTCACCCGGTGCCCTCTGGCCGCCACGCACTTGCCACCCAGTCCGAGGCGTACGTAAAATGCCTCCAGCACAACGGTACCTGGTCTGATAAAACATGAGCCACAAACTGCTTAGAAATAGCCTCGGCAGGAAAGGAAAGGGGAACGAAGTCTCTTGAGTCAGTGAATTTTGTGTGCTGCTGGCTCGCAACTTTTCTAAGTTATCGAAATTACTGCGTGCGTGGTTGTCTGGCTGCCTGCTATTCCTGCAGTGTCTATTGTACTGGTATTGAATAGTATTATTATTTACAGGGTATACGTATTGTCTTATTTTACATACTACAGTAGGAATCTGTCGTCAACTTGTGTGCGGGACCGTTTCGCCGAACGCTTCAGGCAAGTCGAAAAGGTCCCCATTTGTTTTTGGCGCCTGTCAAAATTAGAAATTCGCATACCGCTCATAAAACACCCATGCCCGACCCCCGCGATTCTGTTTTTTGTCTACTTTTGGTGCCTGTCAAAACTTTTAGGATTTTCTCAGATCCCCTTCTTAAAAGCCTGTCTCGAAAGGGATACGCGATCAATGGTAAAATGCCTATGTCGAGTAACAAATTAGTACGCCTCCCCCCCTCGCTCCTCTTGAAAGAACCATGCTCGCCCGACCCCTGCGTTTCTGTTTTGTCTCTTTCTCTTCATTCTGTTTTTTTTTGTGCGTTGTTAAGTTCGACCCGTCCGCTTTGGTGGCGACCACTCGCTCCCTGGTGCCGTTGGAGCGGCTGCGGGACGACCTCCAGGAGCACTTGACGGATCGTAAGCAGGTGGGCGAACTCACGATGAATACCTCGATGACGGCGCCACCGATCGTGCTGCAAGAAGGATTTCATTTTTTTTTTTTCGTGTTTTTTCAGCTCCAGCCGAAATGTAGCTTTTTATTTTTACGGCTCTCGTCTTACCTCGTCTTGTCTCGAGTCGGCTGCCCTTTCTTGCTCTCTGGTGACCGTAGGAACTGTTCGATCTGATCAAAACCGCGACTACGCCGACTTCATCCTTTTGTCCACCAATAATTTTTCGTGTTTATTTTTTCCAGCTCAAGCTGAAGGTCGAATTTCCTGTTTTCGGCTCTCGTTTGTTTCTTGTCTTGTCTCTTCTTCCTTGCTCTTTGGTGACCGCAGGAGCTGTTCGACCTGATCAACCGCGACTACGCCGACTTTATCCTGGTGTCCACGAAGCTTAGCGGGGTTGGGGGGAAAGTCGCCGATCTCAAGGACCCTATGGCCAGGTGTGATTTCAAACATCAGCATATTGTTCGGATGTTGTCGGTTTTGAAAAAATGTCCCGCCCTGGCCCCGCCTCCGCACAAAGAACAAATCTCCCCGCCCCCCCTCCCCCCCCACAAAGAAAAAACGCCTTTATTTGAATGGTTTCGTTGTTGGGCCAATGTGGCGGGGTTCGTTTGGTTGTTTCGGCTTTCGTTTTCGACGTGGTAGTGGTGGGGCCACAAAAGAGCGACAAGCACGGCGGCGATGGCAAGAGGGTTTTCCGGTGCCGCGATCGAACACGTAGGCTGTGGAGCAGAGCCCTTGTCGGAGTCGCAGAGACAGACAGGCAGACACACAGGCAGGTAGACAGACCTCCAGAGTACGGAATATAGACAGACAGAGAGGCGGGCAGACAGACAGACAGACAGACAGACAGACAGACAGGCAGACAGACAGGCAAGCAGACAGATAAGCAGACAGACAGACAAGCAGACAGACAGACAGACAGACAGACAGACAGACAGACAGACAGAACACCGCCGCACGCTCCCCCCCCCCACCCTCACCCGAGATCCCTCTACCACTGGCATCCCCCTGACTAAGTGTACGACACACGAGCCCTTTGCTTAACCCAAGGCCCCCTCGAGGCACGAGCCGAGCCCGACTTCGGCGCTCATCGTGAATTTTGCATTCCCTACACCAAAGTCCAGACCGCGTCTAAAAAACGATATATTTTCCCTGTTTTCCCTATTGCGGGGGACCATGGTAAATACTAGTAAATAGGACCTACGGTACACAAAAAAAACTACCAGGTATACTATTTATTATTATAACAAGATTGTACCCACTATTTCCTCGCTCTGGGCTCTCAGGCGCCGGTGTGTTATTTTTCAGTGATTCGTGGGCACACCGTGGCCAAGTATGCCAGCTCAAATCGTTTGCGGGTCATGTTCCTGTCAAAACCTTCGAAGTTTCGCTCGGGAAGGGTCGTTGCATGTCATAGCACGTCACGTTTAAGTTATTCTGTGCCAGCACTGAAGTTTCGTTTGCGTGTTGTGAAGTTTCATCCTCCTTCGTTAGCTTCGTCGGCGGCCTGGGCCGACGGCGGCATTCCCCTTGTATATCTATCAATATTATTACACTTGTGCCGTTTCGTCACAAATCGCTCTCAGGCGTCCGAGGGTCAAATCGGCTAACCGTGGCTACGTATTTCCCTTTTTTGCCCCATACCTCTCTCACGTCCGCCGCCCGCTGTACATGTCATAATGCAGTTTTTTGTCAAGATCCACTACTGCTGTGTTATTTCCTTGTTGCCAGCACTGAAGTTTCGTTTGCGTGTTGTGAAGTTTCGTCCTCCTTCGGTAGCTTCGTCGGCGGCGTGGGCCGACGGCGAAGTCCCCTTGTGTGTCCCTATTATTACTAGCAATGTGTGGTCCTATTTACTAGTGTTTACTACGGCCCCCCCGTAATAGTGGTCCTATTTACTACGGCAACCCTGGCAAAGGGGGCTGCTTCACTCCACCCCACCCCCACCCTGTCCCATCCCACATCCCACATCCCACCCCACCCTGCTCCACCCCATCCCACCCCACCCGGCCCCACCCCACCACACCCCACCACGCCTCACCCCACCCCACCTCACACCACCACACCACACCACACCACACAACACCACCCCCACCCCCACCCCCACTCCTACGCTACCACCACCCCCAACCCGTATACCTGCCCCAACCTCACTTCTTCCGTCAACGCCACCCCTGTTTTTACCGGCACCCCTGCCTCCAACTCACCGCATTCAACTCCACCTTACCCCACCCCATCCACCGTCTATGGTCATACGACTACGGCCATGCATGAAAATGAAGTACACCCCAACCCCCCCCCCCCCCGCATCCCACCCCACTGCATCTTTTGAAACTGCTTTATATGGTTTGCCCATTGCCAAGCCTGCTGTCGAGGGCCTCCGGTCTTCGCGCTTCTGCGGAGATAGAGGCGGCTAAGCTGGAGGCTAAGCTGGAGGAAAGGAGGGGGGTGAGGGAGAGGAAGAGGTCTATCCAGCGGTGTCTGAGGTACGATGGGGTTCTGTCTTTTATCTTCCCCCGTCGAAACGCTTCCTCTTGCCTTTTTGTGTCGACGCTTGAAACCGTCGATTTGGAATAATATCCCGCCGCAGTTCTCGCCAGTGTTCTCCATCGACACGTGTCCTCTTATTTGTTTTGGGGGGTTTTTGTTGAGCCTTGAAACCACCGACTTGATATATAAGACCCTCGCCGCATATCCTCCCGCGAATCTTGCCCATCACCGCCGAAGTGGGCAGGGAGGAGGAGGAGTTCCCGCAATTTGACCCCGGACGGTCTGAGTTACGGAAGGCAGGAAGCTGGAGACGTACACAATACGGCGAAAATAATGGATGAGACGGACAAGCAACAAGAGCAAGCAAGGAACAGGCGGACGAACAGACGAACAAACAAATATAAAACAATTAAACACACAAACAAACAACCAACCAAATTAGAAAATAAACGAACATACAAACAACTATAAAACAATTAGACAAACAAACAAATGTAAAACAAGCAAACAAACTAATAAAACACAACACAACACAACACAGCACATTGCAGAACCAAACAAACAAAGCAGCGAAGAAAAAAGAAAAACGCCTCCTTTTGTTTGATTTTTCAGGTTCATGTCTACACTTGAAACCGCCGAAGGCGTTCTTGGCATTAGTGACAGGGGTGCCGACCGCCTGGAGGACGAGATGGATGATGCCGGCGCTATCGGCGGGGGTACCGACGGGCGCGTCGATGGGGCGAGCGGTCGGTCGTTTTGGGACGTGGACGAGGAGGACGAGGTGCGTGCTTTCTTCCGTGTTTCGTTTTCCGTTTCGGTTTAAGGTGTCATGCATAATGTCCATGGTGGACTCTCACCCATACAGGTATCACACTAAGCACACGTACCCGAAGGTGACCACCCGCTCTCTCACGGGTGTCCCGAGGTGGCGCATCATGCCCATGCTTCCGACAGATCACTGATTTCTACTGGGTGATCTACGTATTTTAGGGAAGGCAGATGATCTGTATGATCTGTATGATCTGTATGATCTGTGTGATCTGTGTGATTTGTATGATCTGTACGGTCTATATGATCTGTACTATCTATAGTTCATGTCGCCCTCTGGGAGCCGTATAATCTGCATGATCTAGGACGTGCTTCCTGGGTTGGATCTGTAGTCTACTATGTATATATGTATAGTTATGTTTGTGAAATTTTCGCAACTTTTCGCAACTTTTCTCTTCGCGCGAGCGCTTTTCGGCAAAACGCTAAGTACCCCGACACGGGAGGCCCGGCCGGACACATTGGTCGAGGTTTGAGCTCGATCCGAGCACTGTAGCTCGCGTGGCGGGCGCTCAAAGGTTTTTTTCGCGCGGGAGTGGATAAGGCGATTTCCCGGGTTCTCTGCATGAGGCCTTACTTTTGTACGTACGTGCCGGCAAATAACATTGTTCTGCTTCTCGTTTTTTGCCCTTTCGCGAGCTCGTGATGAGCGCAGGATAGCCCAGACATATGTACCAGTATACTACAGGTAGACAACATAACATGGGAGCACAACGTTACAATTCCGCAGCGTAAGCACCAGCAGCTAACACCGTGCGTGTGTGACACGCACATGTGCGATGTACTGCTGTGGCCAGCTGTGATGATCGGAGCCTGCGGTCCGTACTCCACCATCTACATTTCTGTTCTGCTGCTGCTGCTGTGTCTGAAGGATCCGAACTCACTCTGGCCGAAATTATAAGGAACAATTTAATTGAGTTTTAGTATATAAACTGCTATTATTTTCCCGATTTGTTTCATGTTTCTTCCCTGAATCTCACCGCAGGAATCCGATGAGAGACTTCAGACAACATCAGACAACATGCAAATTTAGCAACACAAACAACGTCACAACACCGCCTATATAGCATGAGCATCACAAGCAGCAGCGGGCTACACCACGCGGCGTGTGGCAGGTCCACCATGTACTGCTGTGGTTATTCATAGTTGCTTTGTCAGAGAGGCTTGCATCCGTCAATCAGTCATCACCAATTTCCACCTTCTCTCGTCTCTGCTGCTGTGCTATGTATGAGGTGTGTCGTATGTATGTACGGCACGTTGTGCATCTATCTGTCGTGTGCCGTAAAAAATAATGCATGGTATTAATTTGGATATTTTGTGTTTTGCTCTGCGTGAGGCCCTGTTTTTTTCGGTCGTGCGTTTTTTTGTGAGTTTCTTGCCCGGAGCACCGGGAGCACACAAGGACAGCAGCAGCACCGCAGAAAGACAGCTGCAGTACAATCTCAAGGTTACAAACCTGCCGCCCAGCAGCAGCAGTAGGCATTGCACCATGCATGCGCAAGCAGCAGATCGGTGCTGCACCGTGGCTAGTTGCTTTTGTCGGACCCTGTGATCTTACTAATCGTGGTACCTGCAGATCGATGCTCATGTACGAAACTCTCCGCTGTCCGGAAATTTAATCATCGTCTGTTCATTCAAAATATATATTAAATGTCCTTACATTTCCGGACAGAGTGGTACTACACGGCTGTGCGCCTTGGAAACAGATCTATCTGTGCTGTGCTCTGTGTTTTTGCTACGAGTAGTTGCTTTCGTTGGAGCCAGCAATCCGCCACCAAACCACACCACCATCACCTCTCTGCTGCTCGCTGCTGCTGTTGATGGGTTCCATGTGTCATGCGTGTGCTCTGCATGCCGACGCATGCGATGATACCACACACAGCTGTCTTCGGGCGGTCTGACACAAAAAAAGGAGCAATATTTATTCCTGGCAAGTAATCACGTAATATGTTGAGTCCAACGTCCTGACGTGAATTTAATACGTGAGTTCAAACCCCGGACACGTCTTCTGTTTCCTTTTATTTTTATGGCATGCAGGTACGAGGGTACGAGTACACAGTACGAGTAGGCTGTATGTTGCTTTTTTTGCTGCAAGTTTTCCAGAGCTTTATCCCTCACGAAAACCAAGTCATCTATAGACTTCTATGTATGCTGTTTGGTTTTCATGTTCGTTCTTGCGCCACTCCCCTAGGCACGTCCCGGAGGGGAACCTTGTATATACGTATATAACCCGCATATCGCCTCAGAACGGCAGGTTAGGATCTATCAATAGATGATCTGCTATACTGTACATCATGATCTATCTATCAAACATGTTGACCATGTTGGACACTTGAACGCCAGCACACCAATCCCAGACGCCCAAACGCGACCACCGAGACGCAATCACTCGAACGCTTAGACCCAGCCTGATAAGAGGCCCTGTGCTGCTGCGTGGTGTTCGAACCGGAGCCACCTACGTTTTTCGTATGGATCGTGCTTAACGTTGAAGCACGAATACGCAAGCATTGGAACGTAGTGGGACCGCTCGGACAAACGAACGCGGCTGAACGTAGTGAGACCGCTCGAACAAACGAACGTGGCCGAACGCCTGCCCCCTTCTCTCGCGGATGGATGTCCATCTTGCTTCCACTTGTACCCCGCTAGCCCCCGCTTGCAGGGTAGGTATAGGTAAATTAGTCGCAAGTCGTGATGTTTTCGATGTTGTTGGACCCCCCGCCTGAACTGAAAGCACCCAGCTCTGCGTTTCCCCCCCGCTGTTGTGGTAGCTGCTTTGTCTTCTACCCTTACCGTGGCAGAAAACGCAAGATCTAGATATTTTCTAGCTCGTGATGTGTCCGATTTGTGTTGACCATATTTATGCCTTAAACTCACAAAACACCCGCCTCTTCTGCTCCGTCGCTCGGTCGCTGTTTTTTACCGTGTGTCTTCTTTGCTCCGCGTTCCCCGCTCACTCCAATGTTCCCCGCTTGCTCGCTTATTCGGCGTGAAGGGTTTCGACGATCCCGACTTGCTGGAGGCGTTTCCCGGGCTTGCCGTTGCCGCGCCGGATAGCGAATCGCAGCCCAAAAGGGGGCATGCGTTGGCCCAGGGCGAAGAGGGGGCAGGAGGGGGGGAGGGGGGGCAGGAGGAAGAGGAGGAGCTTAAGGCGGCCTCTCAAGCGGAGGCGGAGTGCGCGCTGTTGGAGCGGGCGGCGCACTACGCCCTCATGATGAACGCCGACTTGCAGGTGTGGAAACCCTTCCCGTACGTATATACTCGTATGTATATTTTGTTTTGTTGCTGTGTTTTATGCCCACAGGAAGACGCCGACTTACAGGTGTGGAAACCCTTTCCTTGAGTTTTTTTACTCTGCTGTTTGTTATTCCCCGATGATGAACCTTTGTGTTTTGCTGTTTTGGTGTTTTTTACCCCCCCATAATGAACGCTGGCTAGCAGGCGTGGAAACCCTTCCCTCGTGTTTGTATTTTGATGTGTTTCGCGCCCTTATGATGAACGCCAACTTGCAGGGGTGGAAAGGAAACACTTCCTTCCCGTTTGTACTCTGCTGTGTTTCACGCCTTCGTGAAGAACGCCGAGTTGCAGTCGTTGAAACCCTCTCGATATGTTTTTGAGATATATATGTACCTAGGCTTGTACGGTAACAATCTTCCGCCCCTTCTATGTTTTGTACTGCGCTGATTGGTGCATCTAAAGCATCTCTCGTAAGGCTCTGGTATTCCCTTTAGCGCGGGTGGCATAAGTGGGTTTCTATTTATGTCGTGGTACTGGATGCCCGCTGTGCGAATTACAGGGTTGTAGGTATAACGGCATCGTTAAGAACTTCCCGAGGAGTTCACAGAAGAACGAATCGGCATTGTTTCCCCTCAATTAATTAACAGTTTTGTTTGTTTTGGCACAGACCGCCTGCTACGATAGGGGTACCACTTTTGTTGCCTTTTTTTTTTGCCTTAAAAGGCAAATGTTGATGTTTTTGACTGAATGTTAGTATAACTAGTAGTGTGCTCCTTTACCCAATATGGATATCGTTGGAATACCATTTTGATGATATGTGCCACTCTGTCTCTAAATATAAGGACTTTTCGTGTATTAATATTTCATACAAACGGTTCTTATATTTTGGAACAGAATTGTATTCGATATTTCTCGTGGCATACATATATACGAAGTATATTTATTATATACCAGGTATGTATCGTAGGCCTTCGGGTTTGTTCGTCGGGTTGCCCTTTCTTTGTTAGCTTAAAACCGAAAAACAGTGGTTTGGTGAGGTATTGAGCTTCTCACGTTAGTATGTAGCCCAAAAGAAAATTAGGCCCTACCCCTACATGTATTAACCATATTTACACACATCTTCACAAAAAAACTCTACCTCGGGTACCTGTGAAATTGATGTTTTTTTGGTTTTTGTTTCTCGTTTTTATTTTTTGTTTTGTTTTCGACCACATACACAAAAACAATAGGCGGCCGCCGAAGACGAAGCTAGCGGGTCCGGGGACCCCGACGCCACGTCCCTAGTAAGGGGCCTGTCCTCGAGGGCGTCTCGGGTGGAAGCCGAGATCACACGCCGGCTGCGCTCCGAGTTCGCCTCCCTGCTGAAGCCTCGACAGGAGTGGGTGTTCGGAACGGCGATGGGAGGGTCCAAGGAGGCGGAGGCATCGACGGGGGCGGGAGGGGGGGGAGGGGCGGGAGGGAGGGCGTTCAAAGAGAAGAGGCGTCAGGCGCTGCTGAGCTGTCTGAGACCGTTTTCGGCGCTGGGGAGCGGGATCGAGGCGGAGAAGCAGTTCACCAGGTAAGGGTGATTTTGTGATTTTGTGTTTAGTTTTTGTTTCGCCGCCTGACAAAACACGTCGTTTGGGTTTGTTGTGTTTTCCGTGTTTCTTGGTGGTTCGTAGACAGTGCGCGCTGGGATACGGGGCGTGACATGGAATGGTGGGATGGGATGGGATGGGATAAGATTGGATGGGATGAAATGGAATGGAATGGAATGGAATGGAATGGGTTGTTGGAATGGAATGGAATGGAATGGAATGGAATGGGATGGAATGGAATGGGATGGGATGGGATGGGATGGGATGGGATGGGATGGGATGGGATGGGATGGGATGGGATGGGATGGGATGGAATATAATGGTTGAATGGGATGGGATGGAACGGAATGCAACATAATGATGGAACGGGATGGGATGGGATGGAATGGAATGAACTGATGGGATGGGCGTGGTTTGGGCGGGGGGGGTGGGGGTTGGTGTCGGCAATGATGGTGTTGGTTTTTGATTGGTTTTTGGTGTTGTTAAGAGTTTTGGAGACCCGTTTTTTTTGCTGCTACTGTCTTTTTATTGTGCGCGTCGACTTGCTGTTCTTGTTGTTTGAGTTTTTGACGGCCTTATTTATGGTCGTTTTGTTGCTGTGCTATTTTTAGACTTTGTCGCTTCGACAGTTAGTTTTTTGTTGTAGACCCTCGACCTTCCTTGTTGTGGTTGTTGTTTGCTTCTTCGCGGTCTTGGTTGGTGACAGGTTTCTGTTGTATTCTTTTTTGGTTTTGATGGTGGGCTATTCTATTCGCTTGTTGGCATAATCCTTCCACCTCGCTCGCTCGGGCGGCGCGCCCCCCCCCCTCTGGACATTCTTATCCTGAGAAAATGTTTTTTTTTTGTTTTTTTTTTCTTCCATTCGATGGTATCATGCGACATTATTCATGTACTTCTACGAGTATGTTTTCCTGCTGTTTTGTTGGTTGTGTTTCTCCGATCCCGCTCGTTGGGACAGCAGAATCTCGCGATGGAAGTATCGCCCTATAGCACACACAGCTTGAAAATATGAGTTTCGTCGAAATCCTCCATCTCACAGCTGCTGATTTTTTGTTTCTGTATTTTCGAACAGAATACAGAAGCTTTCTCTATAGCACCTCGCTGTGTTTATCATCTCTCAAGACGGGAAAACACTCATGTCGGGACAGCAGAGATGACCTTAGTTCTAACACGACACGATGGCACTTGAGAGTTTGGGAGTTTAAAGCCTTAAAGAATTGCAGGCTCGAGTTTGTTTTGGGCAAAGATAAGAATGTGCCCATTTTCGTACATAATTTAATAAATTCTAGCCTGGCCTGCAACGAGAGATTATTAACCCCTTAACAACTGGAATTAGTGTGGGACATTTTTTCAGTTATTAATGGGTTAAGCGGTGTTGCATGCTCTGCCGTAAACCAGGTATAGCTTGGCACGATCCGATGTGTCTTTTTTGTTTCGAGGGTCTCTCTCGTTCACGCGGTTGTCGACCCCGAGATTTTGCTCTCGTGTTTGGGTTCCGACACCTTGGCAGGGCGATATGTGCAGCCCTTGCCGACGTAAGGTTTCATATGGAACGGTTCTTATCCCTTTTTCTATGACACAGCAGTACGTGGCATGTGTTGAAAAAAGAGTTTTGAAGGTAAACAAAATCAGGCTTGAGTTTTGTTTTTGTGATTTAAGAAAAAAACAGCTACATAAGCCGTTGTGCCCAGAAAGGAACGCTACTCGTACTCTGAATCCTATGATTAGCCTTTAATAGTTTTTCTATGCTCAACGTTATTTTTGACATTACTATAATAAGCCGCGAGCCTTATAGACCAAACATAGGCGATTCTTAATCTGCTGTCGCATACTGTACGCGAGCAATTTCGTGTGAAACCGCCCCCGTCCTGATATTGACCCCCCTCCGCACAAGGGGGATGATCATATCACGTAGTGTGTATATGGTAAGGCACCCACGCGGCAGATACATAGTAATACCCATTGCTGTCTCCGGAAGTGGCCACACCAGAAATCACATCAATTCAATGGAGGCTGTCGTCCATATGCAATTCCGCCTCACAGGCGGTTCTTAGCTGGATGCAGCTCACCCTCCATGCGACTCGCCCAATGCCTCACGGCGCTTCGCGCTTGGTGCAACAAGCAATGTCTGCCTGGTTGGTGAAAACCCAGCGTGCTTCGTCCCGGCGTTGTAGGGATGCGAGGGTCTACGGTCATACGACTACGGCCGTGCACGACATGAGTACACCCCCCCCCCCCGTTTATGCCTTCCCTGCTTCTTGTACACCTCCCCGGCAGAGCTATCATGCAGCCGTTTCTAGACGCGAGGTTCACCCAGGGGGCCCTGGACGGAGGGGAGAGGGGCTCCGGCAGGGGTCTGGGACCGCTGCTCGACGAGCTTATCGCCTACGTCGAAGAGGTGTGTGTGCTGTTGTTGTTTAGAGGGTGGGGGTAGGTTTTCGTAACCGTTTTTTTTTCTTCATAAATATGTTGCGTATAAGGCCCCTTAAGCTGCGGGGTCGACGAGCTTTTTGTCGCATAGTAAAAGTCGAAGAGGTGCGTGCGTTTCGTAGGCAGGGTGGGTAGTTGTTAAACCGGTATTTATATTTAGAAATATGTAAGTTTAACCCCTTAAGGGGTCCCTTCGGACAAACAATATATGAGCAAATGAAAAACAAAGCCGTTTTAATTTCAGTTGCAATACTATTTCTGGTATAGTTTCCACATTTTCGTGACTCCCTACGGAAAACGGCATTTCGCCAGTTCTAATGCTCAGAATTTCGACCGATGAGTAGTTTCAGATAGCCTAGATCATGGTCAACATTTGTGTCTCACGAGGCATATCGATCAGACGCCTTGTTCATCACGAAAATAGCCTCTTACTCGAAAACGACTCGCCAAACCCCTGGTACCCAAGACGAATTTGAAAAATAGCAGTTTCTCCGGCTGCTGGTATTGTTTTAACTCAGATTTTCGACGAGGACGCCGAGCACTAGTAGGTGAACGTACCTGAGCCTCTAGTTCGACCGTCCGTACGAGTAGCGTCCTACGTGGCCACAGCAGAGTGTAAATACCAAACAGGAGCTCCGAAACGATCAAAATCTTGCTGCGGAGCACTTTCGTTTCGTGATGCAAACACAGCAATGCTTGGTCTCCCTTGCAGATCCAAGAGCCCCAATACCTCCTAGAGACTATAACGAACAAGCTATACGTTGGTCGGTCGAAGGTCTGAGCATTAGAACTGGAGCTATGCCGTTTTCCGTAAGGAGTACTGATATGGTGTTATTATACCTTAAACAGTATTGCTGTAAAAAAAACGAAGAATATATGTTTTTCAATACTCAAGTACTCCTTTTTTTAAATACCGAAGGGGCCCCTTAAGAACTGGTCCCACGAATTTGGGGACAAACTACTTGGAATTAGTGTGGGATCATTTTTCCAGTTCTGAATGGGTTAAGGCACCTCAACTTTGAGGTTGTAGAAATTATCGTCGAAACTCCATATATAGTTGAAAGCTGCGTGTGATACTTCGACCGCGCGCCCAATTTGGGGGCCAGATGCAGGCACCAAAATTACGACAGATGTGCTGTTGTGACGGGGGAGCGCAGTATTCATAACCAAAGCCTAGGGGGGTATACAAATAGGGGGTATTCAAATAGGGGGTATAAACATAGTGGGGTATGTTGTTTTGGGTCCCCCGTGGGTGCCGATTACTACTTACTGCATTAGCCCACCCGTAACAGTGCTCCCATTCCTGGAGGCAGTACAAAACGTATACTGGTATATATGCATATGCATGTGAGTTATGCGACCAAGCGAATTGAACCGCTACGAACGCTTGAAACAAAGTTTGGTCTCGCCACCCCCATCTCGGTACGTATGAAAACAAAAGAAAGATATACGGACTGGTTGGATACCATATTATGTTTTCAAAAAGGTATGTATGTATACGAATTGCAATGACTTCCGTGCGCCCCGATTTTACTCCGTCCTTTTATTTCTTTTTTTCAATGTCAGGTGGCCGGAGATGCGGTGGAATTCGCGGAGGAGATGTTCGCCACCCCCGCAGACTTGGACCGATCTCGTCTGACGGAGGCAGGCGAGAAAGGGGGAGGGGGGGACGGGAAAGGAGGGGACGACGCAGCACCTCTCCCAGTGGACCTGGTCTGCAACGGAGTCTGGCGACCGGTTCAACAGGTACAGTACGTAGTGGTTTGGTCCCTCTATACGGTAGTGGTCGCTATATAGTGCCGTTTATTCGCCAGCGAAGAAATACTGACACCTTATATACTGTGTCTCTCAGATTTTGTTCTCACATACGGGATGTACATCCTGCATGAGGACGTATGAAACCCGTAAGTACGCGCGACCGAGTATCGCACTTCGCTTACAAAGAAGGGCTTCGACGAAATCCTCGATCGCATCACAGCTGTTTTATTTATTTTTTATTTTATAAACATGGTGTCTCTTGATTTGCCAGAAAAATGCTTACGACTGCTACATAGACGTCCGGGTCGATGTTGGAAGGTCAGCCGTGGTTTATGCCTGGTTTAAGCATTCCGTGCCGTGTCTTTCTACGGTAACACTTGACGCGTGCAGCCGCAGTAGAGGTGCGCCATGTTTTTCCTGAGCTCCTTTTCGAGGAGCTCCATACTAACAGCAAGCCAAAAACTGATTTTGGGCGGAAATACAAGTGCTACCCGATGAACGATACGATGGCCTTAAGTATACCACAAAGTACGACGGTTTTGGGTTAACCCTTTTAGAACTGCAGTCCCGTTTTGGGGACAAACCACTCTAATTCTAAGTGACTTGTACCCAAAACGGGACTCCAGTCCTAGAAGGGTTAAGGAGCCCGACCATTGAGAAACCATTTCTGCCAAAAAAAAGGTACAATTCCTCCATTGTAGCACGCGTCATTGCAGCGTCTGCGACTACTCGGCTTCGGTCTCGAGGTATGCCGTAGCAGTATACCGTAAATGGGCGTTGAGTTCGCACCGGGGGTGCGATCGTTTTTCAGCGCTCGATTTTTGTTTTGTTTTTAAGAACGGGAAGGTTTTCAATACCGAACAAGGCGTTTTTAGGAAAAGTCTGGTCGAAAAAGCCTTCCTTAGAATAGAAATGTTCGAAATTATTGTTAATACTCGTATGTAGCAATACTCGCTTTCCGTCGTCGAGCAAGCGAGCGAACATTGTATTTTCGGCAGGCTCTTGACCAGACTTTTCCCCCCGAAAACGCCTTGTTCGGTATTGAAAACCTTACCTTCTAGTTCTGGAAAAAAAAAATCGGTCGCTGAAAAAACGATACAGCACAGCACCCCTGTGCGATCTCAACGCTCTTTACTTACTCTTTACGGTGTGCGCCAGCCAACAATACCCAGTAGCTTTCGCCAGAGCTCTTGTCCCACAAATCGTACAGTACCAGATAAAGTACCTAATATATATTTTACGGTTTTTGTGGTGGTCCGCACATTGTTTTTTTGTTTCAGATTGTCCAAAACGCGCGCACGGGTCGGGCCTTAGCCTTAGCCTTAGCCTGGACTACGGTTGGGGTTAGGGTGGGGTTGGATCGACGGCTTCTCGTGATTTGATTTAAAAAACACGTAAAACCATCAAGAATATCACCATATATTTGGTGAGTTTATCTGGTACGATTTTGTGGGATACGTAAGAGCGGTAAAGGCGCCTCGCCATACCGGCACTATACTTAGTGGCAACCGGCACTAAATACTCCGCGCACTGGCCACGCGCACTTGGTTATCGTGGTTCCATCTGTGCCAAGTGTCAAGCGATTGAACAGGCACCAGAAGCGGCCAACCGGCACTACTGAACGGAACCGGCACTATATAGGGGCCACTACCGCATCGCTACGTATTGACCTCTTGAGTTTTTTTCATCAAAATATTAATGTTGGCGGTGTTTCACGTGGAGTAGGAGCTGGATCGCTTTTGCTGTGGTAAAAATGGCCAATATGTTTTGTCGTCCACGTAGCCGGACGAGGCCATGTGGTATGTGGATGGATGGAAGGCGTGTTGATGGCCTGTCGGGAAGGAGTTTTGTTCACTTTTTGGGCTGTGTATGATGTGCATGTAGAGGGAGGGCGGGGTGTCGCGATTTTTCCTTGAAAAAATGCAAGTTTTGTCTGTATTATGTAATAATGTCGTAATTTTTCTTACAAGTAATGTTTCGGGTGGGATATATTTACGTTGACCTTCTCAAGTGAGCCGCTCATAACATAAGCCGCCACTCCTAAAAGGCGTTTTGTTTGCTCTGCGGCAGGTGCTGATGACCCGGCTGTCGGCCATCTTCGCCACCGGAATGGTGGCGGCCCAGCGAAAAAACTTCGCACTCTGCATGGAGTTCCTGGAGAGATTGGCAGGTGTTGGCGGGGAGGAGAAGCGCCCGCGGATCCGGCAGAGGCTGCTGGCGCAACCGTGCGTGGCGGAGTTCAAGTCCCGCTGGAACCTACCCATCTACTTCCAATTACGGTGCGGGCCGGAGAGTATGTACGATGTTTTCACTGTTTTACACCTCGCACACATCTTCTACAGATCTCATTGTTTTCCGCTTGATGATCTAGATGTTTCAAGGCAGGTATTTTCCTGATGTCGGTACATATGATTTATATCATATTGGCGGGTTGGAGCCGTTACAATCTGCTTTATCTACGCGTATCATAGCGCCTGTTTACTCGTTTGGATCCGTGCTGTGCAGATCCAGCACAACCTTTCGCAACAGCAGGTGAGGAACTAGATGATCTAGATCATGATCTATCTGTAGATGATCTAGATCATGTTCTATTTGTAGGTATCTAGATCATGATCTATCTGTAGATAATCTAGATCATGATCTATCTGTAGGTAATCTAGATCATGAATGGTCTAGATCATGATATATCTGTAGACGATCTTTATCGTTATCTATCTGTAAATGATCCAGATCATGATCTATATGTAGGTATCTAACTCGTGATCTATCTGTTCATGACGTCAATCCTCATCTATCTGTAGATTATCTAGATCGTGATCTATCTGTGTGTTGTCTAGATCATGATATATCTATAGATTGTCTAGATCATTATCTCTCTGTACACTATCCAGTCATGGTCGTCAAAAATACAGTCTGTGGGTCACAGGACAGACCCCACTAACTCTGGAGGGGAAGAATACTTCGAGGAAACCTCAACATCTTCATTACTTGGTACATACAAAAACCAAACAGCACACAGCATCATAACTGGGGAAGCACATCGTACACGTCTTACACCTCCGTTTTTTTGTAAAACCCACAACTATTAGGTCGCGAGAGATATCGACGCGCCTGGAAGCAGCTCTAAACTCGGCGGTGGAGGGTGGGGGGGGCGGAGGCGTTGCCGTGACGGGGGAGGAGGAGGCGGGGTACGAGGGCCCGGCGTTCGAGCAGCAAGTATTCCGAGAGGCGTGGCGATGCCTGATGCAGTGTTGGGACAATGAGGTGTGTGTGTGTGGGGGGTGTACTCGATACTCATTCATGGCTGTAGTCGTATGGCCATAGACCCTCGCATCCCTACAATGTCGGGCCTGATGCAGTGCTGGGACAATAAGGTGTAGGGGGGGGGGGTACTCGATGTTCATGCATGGCCGTAGTAGTCGTATGACCGTAGACCCTCACATCCCTACAATGTCGGGACGGAGCATGTCGGGTTTCCACCGACCAGGTAGACATGGCTAGCACCAAGCGCGGGGGGGGGCGGGGGTTACTGATGTATTTAATGGCCGTAGTCGAATGACCGTAGACCCTCGCACCCCTACAATGTCGGGACGAGGAATTATGAGGTGGGGGGCCGGGGGTATATAATTAACGGCGCCACAGGTCCAACCCAACTGTATAAAATAAAACAAGGTGCTTAAAATCTCAGTTTTGACTGTGCTTATGTCAGTTTTGATTGTGCTCATGTGAGTTATGACTGTGCTTGCCTCGGTTTTGACTGTGCTCGTGTGAGGTCTCATTTGTTCTTAGCTCGGTTTTGTTTCTGCTTATCTGAGTTATGATTGTGCGAATCTCGGTTATAACTGTGCTTTTTTTAGTATTGTTTGTGCTCAGCTCTGTTGCGATTGCGATTATCCCAGTTTCCGTTGTGCTTATCCCAGTTTTGGTCGTGCTCGGGACAAATAGGGCGAAATGTTGGTCGTCACCGGCCGTGGGTGGCGTTGTGCTGAAGGAAGGGACCGGGGGGTCTTTCAGATTCGGTTGCGCCGGTGTTAATGGAGACCTTGGTTTGTGCTGTAGGTTTATTTACGGGGGACCTTAGTAAATAGGACTAAATGTTGTTAGTAAAAACAGATAAATATATAGGTTTTTGTGTGTACGTTAGGTTCTATTTACTATGAGCCCCCCGTACTACTGTAGTTTTTTTTTGCCTTCCGACAATATCGCGTCCCTTATGTCAAAGTTAATGAATCGACACTATTTACGGGGGACCATAGTAAATAGGAGTACATATTGCAGGTAATAATAGTTCAATGCTATGGTAGTTTTTTTTGCCTTCCGACAATATCGCGTCCCTTGTCCAAAGTTAATGAATCGACACAATTTACGGGGGACCATAGTAAATACTGTAGGACTACATATTGTAGGTAAAAATAGGAAAATGTATAGGTTTTTGCGTGTACCGTAGGCCCTATTTACTTCATTAGCCCACCCCGTATTAGCTCAAGTCAGTAATTGATTAACCCTTTTAGGACTGCAGACCCGTTTTGGGGACAATCCACTCTAATTGCAAGTACTTTATCCCCAAAACGGGACTCCAGTCCTACAAGGGTTAATTCCATCCACCCCTTCCCCTACCGTATGAAAGATGTCTGTAAACCGCAGCCTTAGGCGGAGGGTATGCTTGGAACAACATGTTTCTTGTCGGAATTATTTCTATGTTTTTTTGTTTTGTAGTTGCGCAGGTCATGCCAACAGGAAAGTATAGAGCAAGTCTCAACTTTAGACGTTGTCCCTCTGGGCGTTGTGCTATATATCATATATAGCCTGCTGTCGTGGGCCCTTGCCGTATGCTCTGACCGTCGCGCAGGCATATTTCTGAAACAGTGATCGCCGCAGGTCCCGCACTGTAGCGCGAAACACTCTTTCACGGTTTGCCGTCAGTTTTTTTTATTTGCCTTGGCTTTTCCAGCGCCTTGTATGATAGCGCCCCTGCAGCACCAAGTGTTCAGCGTGCTCTATTATTGACCGCACTGGTCTATTTCTGAATCAGTGTTTCGTTATAGGTCATGCGCTCGAATCGTATTAGATGGAAATGCTCGTCCCTGGTGGTTTGCTGTTGGTGGTTTTCTCTGTTGCTGTTGTTGTTTTTCCGGCGTCTTGCATCGCCTTTGCGACGCCTTGCAACACCGTCTTGCAACACCGCCTTGCAACGCCTTTCATTCTGCTCTGATTGTGCTGATACCTCTCTGAACGCAAAACACCACTCCAATGTTTTTGCCAAGCCTGGCTCATTGATTACTCCGGCCGCACTACTGGTGGTATCTACTGGTGGTATCTACTGCATATGTATCAATCACCACTGCGCTCTTTCGCAGGGCAATGCGGCAGGCATGCTCTGACCCCACCGGCTTTCCTCGTTGCTCTCTTACGACAATCTTTCCCTGTAGGTGTTTCTGCCGTGCCTGGCTCACCGCTTCCTTAGGCTGTCCCTCCAGGGGATCGGGCGCGTCGGGGCGTGGGCCGGGTCGGCCGAGGTGATGGCCCTCCCCGCGGATGACATCGTTCCAGTTGCGGCGAGCCTCGAGATGTAAGCGCGGGACTCATACACATATACATACCACTCTGGACCGGAGTATAAAGACCTTTTTTTTTTAATTAACATTTAGTCGAAATGGTCCTTATATTTCGGTTCAGAGTGGTAAATGAAAGCAACGTCGCTTGGGAAGTTTCTTCAAGGTGCCCTCCTGCTATCTTAGGCGCTGCCCGGTTATCTTGAGCTTTCCCTGTTATCTTGAGGTCACTACCGTGTATTGCCCCCGCCATCAATAAATATGCCTCCATTTCCGCACACACACACCCCTGTCTCTGGAAGGGGCCACGCCGGAACTCATTGAAGCTGTCGTCCTTATGCAAGTCCGCCTTACAAGCGGTTCTTAGTAGGATGCAGCTCACCCTTCAAGCGACTCGCCGAACACCTCACATTTCGCTCTGCGCTTGGTGCTATTAATAGCAAATGTCTGCCTGGATCGGTGAAAACCCGACATGCTCCGTCCGCGGCATTGTAGGGGCGCGAGAGTTTATGGCCATACGACGACGGCCGTGCATGAATATCAAATACCCCTACCCCCCGCGTTTTTTTGGACGCACGACAGCACGACAGCATGTCCAACTCCCGCCCCCTTTTTTTTTTAACATGCAAGGTTTTTGTCCGGACACTGCGCACCGATTTCCCCGCCCCCGAATGAAAAGAACGCCTGTTTTGTCCACACTGTTTTTCTGCATATAACACACACAACAGGTTGCTCCGCGCCCTCAAGGCCGAATTCGTCACAGTCGCCGCTGGCCGAATCTCGGCACCCGCGCCCGGAGAGCGGCATCGCGAGGGCCGAGGGGCGATGGCCCCTGCAGACGCCGAGGAGTTGGTGGGGGGGGCGGTGGCGGAGGCTGCGGGGGGATTGGGGCCGCTGGTGCAGAGGCTGTGGGAGGAGGCGACCTCGCAGGTGGCGGGGCAGTGCAAGGCCATCCTGCAGGTGCGTCTTGTTGTTGTTTTATGTGTGTTTTTTTTTGCGCTTGGTGTCTGTCTGGTCTGTGCATTGTGTGTCTGTCTGTCTGTCTGTCTGTGTTCTGTATTGTTTATTTGTGTCTGTTATGTCTTTGTTTCGTCTGTCTGTGTGTCTGTCTGTGTGTCTCTACGTCTGTTTTTGTTTGGTGTGCCTGTGCCTGCTAGACATGCCCGTGCCTACAATGCCATCCTCAGTCCTTGTTAAACACAACCTGGTGTCATACGCAGCCTGGCTCTGTCGTCCCATCACCCACCGATTCAATATCCCATGGGTAGGAAGGTCCGTGAGGTGGGTTTTCGGTAACAGCCAGTGCTGGGGAAGCTTGGTCCTGTGTCGATTTTACATCTTTCAAGCATTTTACGTTTTGAGGTGTCGAACTGGTGTCGCAAATATGGGTATAACTGTTGCTAGGAAGAACATCGCGAAGCACGGTATCGTTCCCCCCCTTTTGCTAAATTAATTAAGTACATACACTATCCAGTACCCTATGTATGATACGATATACTATGAGTCCTATTATTTGTTTCTTCTACTGATAATATTACCGCATAGTATCGTAGACCAATCACCCCGGTGGTCTAACAGGTAACCACGCAGCCTGTTAGGTCGGAGGTCGAAGATTCCAGTCTCCGCATGGAGATTTTTATTCTCAAATGACACCAATTGTCGAGAGCGCATATTATAGCGTGGGTAAGCACAAGTCGACGAGAGTTGACCAGTGAAGAAAAGTGCTGAAATCTTCCTGGCGATAAAAATGCAAGGCAATAACCGTAGTGGGGGAGGAGGGAGAAGAGCCTACTTTGTGACCCCAGATCTGAGTTACGACTAGGAAGGGCGAAGATAATAAATAGGATGGAAAAAAGAAATCAAGATCAGAATAATAGTTAGTTTGTCTATCGTACATTCTAACATTCGTAACTGCCGTCAACTTGTGTGAGTTGGTGCAGAGACTATTACAATGAGGGTGGAGACTTCAGACTGAAACTCGAACGAGGACCCTATTTTTGGCCCGCCGTCCCAATTATAATTCTCGCATTCGCCCGCAGTTGTTGTTTTGGATGCGTTCGAATGTTTTGTGTGAGTTTTTTCAAGACAATTCATGATTGCAAGACGCATTTAAAGCCTTATAGTATAATAGCCACGGTTATCGTCACAGATAGCTGCCGCTATAAACCATTAATGGTACTCGTTGCCGTGTTGCCGTGTCATATACAGCCGCCACCGCTACCGGCTAAATGCACCTCTAACGCTGCTTCTGCCCCTTGCGTTTTGTTTTGATTTGTGTCGTTGTACTGTGTGTTTTTTTTGTGTTTCAGGCTGTGAAAGGCATCACCGCCACCTACCGCATGACAAACAAGCCGGCGCCGCAGCGGCCGTCCCCGTTCGTGCCCAACGTGCTCCGCGCGCTTCGGGAGTTCGACGCGAGATGGGGAGCGAGCTCGGCGAGCGGGGGACAGCAGGGGTCACAGAGCGGGGTCGGAAGCGGGGGGTGGAAAGATGGTGTTGTTCTTCAAATCTGTGCCAGGTATATACGTGTATACGGTTCGTAGGAGCTTCGCTTTTTGGCATTGCAGAACTTGGTTTGTTCTGGCGAGCGCTCAGTTTCTTCTTCGACCAAATTTTGCAAAAACGCGACAGGTCTGTATTTCGGATTTTGGGTTTTTCGAGGTTTTCCGCATACTGTACGCTCGACGTTTTTCAATAGTGTTTGCGCGCGTACCTATGGGGTATATTGTGGTGATTTTGGCTGTGGACGGCAATGTAAGGTCCGTTCGGGCAAAACTGTGATGAACACCAAATGGTCCTTACATTTCCGTCCAGACCAGGGGGGGGGCAGACACCAGGTATCCCCCAATTATTACGCACAATATATGACTATGAATTATTGCCGGGGAGCTCAGTAATCAGGACCCGTCACGTGCACAAAAAAACGATATATTTCAGGATTAATAGTTGTTTTACTATTAAAGAGCATACTTGGTCCTGATTTATATGTTCCCACGCAGTATTGATTACTGCGGGGGAACGTAGTAATCACGACCCGTAGCATAGACTAAAACCTCTACGAGGTATGTGCAATTACTAGGCTCCAGCCATCGTCGTCGAAGCCGCACAGAAGTCGCCTTTGAGAGGTCCCGGAGCGATGGTCCCTTGTAGCTGTCGTTACGGTCGACGTAACCGACCAGAGTTCTTTCTTATAATGTAGCAAGGAGAAATGCTACGGCCCTCTTGGGGTAGGTATAAAACCGTGGGGGGGCTTATCGAGGCGGAGGTACATCGAGCCAGCTTGAGGGGAGGGGTCAAACGTTGTCCATGCAGCGGGCCTCTAACGCGCCCAGATCCGGTCTGGCCGGATCTTTCATGCCGCCTGACTTTGGAATGTGTCCTTCCCATGCATGCCGTGTTCCGAGGATCTACGATAGATACGTCTAACCCTAACCGTTACATTGCCCCCCTCTTCATTCGCCTCGAATTGATATTAGCTAAGCATTATATTGTGTCGTCATCTGGAGGATGATTAGTGGTGGAACAGGGTTGTCGATGTATCGGATGTGAACACGGAAGCTGTGATCATGTTTGCATCCACTCCTGATAACTGCGGTATTGAGTGAACACGGGTGTTGGGGTAAACACCGGACCAGCGAAGATGCGTGCATGATTGCAGCTTGCATGCTGACAGCGTATGCTGGAGTTATTCGTTTGGGAATTCCAACGATTTTTTTTTCAACGCCCTAGGTACGTTTGGCAACACGTTCTGCGCGCTTCTCGTGGGTGCTGCTCTGATAGACTAGACCGCTCCGGCAAATGGTCAGTCCTTATAGCTGTTTTACTGTTAACAGACATTACTTGGCCCTGTTTACTATGTTCT
Organism: Saccharina japonica; assembly: GCA_008828725.1. Lineage (NCBI taxonomy): Eukaryota > Phaeophyceae > Laminariales > Laminariaceae > Saccharina > Saccharina japonica. Next base: position 434,575 of record MEHQ01000269.1, read on the forward strand.
CCCGTGATAGTATTTGCTGGGGGCTCTGGAGCACAGCAGTGAAGGAAGTGTCAAGTTTCTAAACCCCCCCGCGCCTGAGGAGATTTTTGTTTTTCGTAAAGAGCGTTGAGATCGCACCGCAGGAGTGCGATTGCTTTTTTTCTGAGCTCGATGATTTGCCGAACGGGGAAAGGTTTAAGGTTTTGCCAATACCGAACAAGGTGTTTTCGGAAAATGTTGTGGTCGAGGCAGTGCCTTCCGAAAATGTAAATGTGCGACTTCAGCGGTCCATTAAGTTAAGTGCCGCCACATGTCAAAGTGTTTCCCAAAATGGCATGCCTACTGTAGTATGTACCGGTAGCACTTTTGTGCCGCATATTGTCTAGTTACGCCGCATACGGGCATGCCGGGCAACAAGTTTTGGGCCGCAAGATTTCATGCCGAGTCAGGACTTTGCGCCGCAAAATATCGTGCCGAGCATGATTTGTCCCGCAAAATAAAGCAGGTTGTGCCGCGAACGGTGTACCGTAGGACTCTGCGCCGCAAACTACCGTGCCGAGCAGGAGTTGTCCCGCAGCAAGAAACACGTTGTGCCGCAAACGGTAATTGTTCAACCCATCCTCGCTTTCATCTGTGATACCGCCCCCGTCCAGGTACCTGGAAATTGTATCCGAGTTACTGCTTACCGTGAGGCAGATGGAGAACACCCTCAACAAGCGGAGGGTGACGGCACGGAGGGGGTCTCGCGCGGGGGCCGCCGACCAAGGCCCGTCGGACAAGGACAAGATTATGATGCAGGCGAGTCAAAGATAATTCTTGGAAATTCCCGAGGGCGGCGGCACTGGTGGTGATGAGAATACATCGACCCGCCGGGCCTGCCTGCCTGCCTGCCTGCCTGTCTGCACCCGGAAGTTGAAATTCCTTAGACATACATCTGGCGGTGTGGTGGTGGTGGTGGTGGTGGTGGTGGTTGGGTCATGTTTGTCGGCCGTGCCTGCCTGCTTTCAACCGATGGTTGAAAATTCTAGATAATATATCGGGCATCGGTGGTGGGAGCACGTATCGTCAGCCGTGCCGGCGTTCCTGTCTTGCCTGCCTGCCTGCAACCGGTGGTTGAAAATTCTTGGAAACTTCTCTGGCTTTGGTGATAGTGGGAGAACACGTTTGTCCGCCGACTCTGCCTCTACCGTACGGGGGAGGTTTACGCCCCACTTTCCACGCCGGATTTAGGCCACTAATGCGGGAGGCCCTTGCGTAGTACTGTTACCCCAAAACGGGCTCCAAATATATGGCTTGATACTTCGCCAGTACAGCAGTAGGTAGCCCCGTTTTAAGGGACCCCTAGATAAGGAAAGACGGTATATAAGGGACCTCAAATTTTCGACACACCGTTTTAGCCCCCACTATATACTGATTATAAGGGACCGGTATAAACCAACTCTGATAAGGGACGTCGGAATACAAGGGTCCTCCAACCCCGCATGCAACAACCCGTCCTTCTAGTATGGAAACCCGGTACAGTAGAGGTCCCTTCCCCTACTAACTGTATGCTACGTAGAAGCTTTCGTGAGTCACCTTCAGTTCTTGGAACATGGGGGCCTTAAAGTGCCCCTCCCTTACCGTAGCCTGCTACCAATTATTGAACGGTCGTGTCAAAGTGGTGTTAGCCACGGTGCTGCTATAGGTCGGGCCAAGCGGCTCTTACAATTGAGGCTGGCCGCGGTCGTCGTATTAATAGTGACGCTGATTTACTGTACATAGTCTATAGTATCTACTCGTATGCTACTGGTGCTGCGCGCGTGTTTTGTTAGTTATTTCCTCCTGGAGGCAGTGGTTTTATGAGACGAGGTATCGAGCTCTGCCTTATATTGCAGTGAAGTTGGTCGTACTTACGCATGCTACTTTTAGTTTACAGTTGCGCGTTTTCTGCTTGGAGGTGACGGTTTTAAGAGCTGATCGCATGAGCAGGTGCGGTTCAAGCGGCGCGCTCGCTGTCTTGTGCAGCAGCTTTGATTGGTTGGTCCCGTTTTTCGAAAATTCTGCACGAGGTCACGGTTCCGCTGGACGGGCCGGGTAGGTATACCGTACAGGACACCTGATAAGAAACAGGCTAATAGGAACGCCAGGCTATGATTTAAAGGAAAATAAGATATTCGGGTGTCGTCATCTTGTAATTGGTGTAGAAAGCACCCTCTCTCAAATAAGAAATACCGCGTGGACCATATTTCATGTTTCTTATTCTATATCCTGTACTGCAGGTGTACTGTAGGTTTGGAGGCATGTGTCCAAACCGCGCTCATTGGGCAGGGCTGTTCACGGGTCAGGTCAAACCTCGCGGGTCGGGTTAGTCACCCCGACCCGTGATATTTTGAAACTCTCATGACCCGACCCGACCCGACCCGACCCAACCGGGGATGTTTGTTTAGACCTCCTGAACCGGACCCGGGGGTCGGGTCATGAGCCGTGAGGAGCCCTGTTCGTGACGTTTTTTGTTTGTTTTTTGTTTGTGTTTTTTTTTCCCATCTCCACTTGTCAAGAGTTCCGTTCGAGGTGTTTTTTTTCTCTCTCCCCCCCCCCCCATTTTGTTTTGCTCCTTCGTTTTGATAATTGGTGTCTTTCAATGCGTTGCCTTGAAGCCAATATAATCGTACCAGTAGAATTTTGCCGTTTTTGTTTTGTTCAAATTATGTGCCATACATACTCGTTTCATATTTCGTGTCTACGTTGGGGTTGTCTTGAAGCCTACACAAAAACCGTTTTTGTTTTTTTGCTTCAGTGACCTGTTATTTTGATAGTTGGTGTCTACACTGGGTCGTCTTGATCAAGTGGCCTTCCCACCAGAGAGTAATTTGAAGCTGTTATGTTTGAACTCTGCCTCTGTCGGGTGCAACCAACCGCTAGCACTGCCATTCCTGTTCCTGTTTTCCACCATTTTCTTTTTTCTGTTGGTTGTTGATGTGTTCAAATGTGTGAAATGTTTTCTCCAATCATCGTCACCAAGTTAACTTTGTTCAAAATGGTTGCTGCTGCTGCTGTTGTTGTCGGTTCTTCGTGTATTTCATTTTTTTCGTACATTCACCCCCCCACCAACATGTTTGTTGCTGTTGTTGTTTACTGTTGTCCTCTAACGCTCGCAACCGCTCGCTCTCGTCGTCGTCCCTCTCCTTCTCCCCCTCTTCCTCCTCCTCCTCCTCCGCTTCCCCTTCCACCATCAAACAGCTCCGGCTGGATGTGCGCGAGTTCGGAAAGGAGGCTGGCCGCCTTGGCGTCGACGTCACCCCTTTCGCCCCCTACGAGCAGCTGCTGGAGGTGGTTGAAGCAGGCCGCGCCGGAGACGGTGGTGCCTCCACCGGTGGCGCAACCTCGCGCTGATTGTTTTTTCCTAGCTAGGGTTTTTGTCGCCGGGGTGTCCGTGTCCTTCCCTCGTGACAGCCTGAGTGTCCCACAACCGAGCAAAACATGACACAATTCTGGCACGACGCAGACAGATGCGGGAGTAGTTGATTTTTTATTGTTTTCTGTTCGCTGGAGGGTATAAACAAGTTAAGAGATACCTCAATATCGGTCAAAGCCTTTTTGAGGCCGGGTTATCTTTTTTTCATGTACGGAAGGGACCTGGTTTCAGGAAACATCTGACAAAATAACATTGGAACGGTGGTGGGAGCGGTGAAGGGCGGGGATTAGCGGGTTGCTCGTGTAGATGTTTTTTTCTTTCTCCCCCCCCCCCCCCCCCCCCCCCCCCCCTCCCCCCCCCCCCCCCCCCCCCCCGCGAGGGTCTATGGTCATGATGCTAATGGGCGTGCACAAACAGAGTACACCCCCCCCCCCCCCCCCCCCCCCCCCCCCCCCGAGAATCCGGACATAATGTTCCAGGAAGATTCCTGGACCAACGGGAATGGGTTGACGAGGCCTTTTTAAAAGCTTAAACTGGACCAATGATATCTTCTTTTATTCCGACACTTCATTGCGGCCCATATTCGCTGGTGTTCGTTAGCGACTGACTGCCTGTCGTATCGCAACATAAAAACCGATAGTATTATACGTTCGCTCCCTGACTTCCTGCCTACATGCGACTTTCGCTGTTAGACCAACTATTATGGGGATTTTTTTTTTTACATTTTTGGCTCTCAAAACTAATTTCTGGACATTTGTTTACCGGTTTTACTCCGGTGGACAGTCAAAAACACCGATACACGCCTTAAGATCCACCCCGTAGTTTTTCGTGAGCTTTCTGCCGCAGTTCTCCGTTTTTAAGGGTCTCGTTTTGATTTTTGGCGCAACATATCAGTTTCCAGAAATTGGTCTTGTTGGTCAGAACTGAGGCCAAAAATAAAGGATCTTTAAGGATTTTTGGCAAAAAAATAATCTTGTCGTCAGAACTGGCAACTTGGACGAACAGTCAAACAACGACCCTGGAGAAACTAAAAAGTACGCCAGAAAGCTCTACGAAAACTACGGGGAGCATCCTGACGAGTCTAGCGGTGTTTTTGGCCGTCGCGCCGAGTAAATCGCGTATTTTTGGCTAAAAACTCAGTTCTGAGGGCCCAAAAATATTTTCCCCTTAATAGTTGGTCTTACTCTCCTCCCCGCACTTTTGTTTTTCGACGTTTCACCACATGAGAAGCTCCATGGACATTCCGACGATTTTGTCTGGAAAAAAAAAATGCAACCCGATGAAAAAATGGTCAGATTTCGACGATTTTCGGGTTAAGGAGCCCCGTCATTCAGAAAACGTTTTATCCAAAAAGTGCTACGTACTACATATCATGTATACCTCTATCTTATATTAATAGTTGCAACGTCGAAATGCATGCTTGCCAAGAAAAAAAAAGAGACGCTCGCTCGAGTGGACCGCTGATACGAAAAGCCCTACGTACGTAAAAGCGCCCCCAACGATCGCTATACCTCAGGAGTAGCCGAAGGAGGCGAAACAGAAAGGGGATAGGATTAGCGAAAAAAAAAAACTCTTGTCATCTATGGAAACAGCGTAATGCCAAAATGTTGGAGGTGTGTCTATTAGGAGTAGGAACGGTGCTCCGTCTCGGAAGGATGCGTGGTCAACGGTCAAATGACCCAGGCAAGCAACAAATGAGTACCCGCCGGCCGATCTATACCACATTGTCTGAGTTTTGACTTTACTTCCATGAAAGTTCCCACCTTGTTTTTTTTCTACTTTCATGGAATTAAATTTTACTCTCACGAAAGTTTTTGTACACCCTTGGTTCCGTGGTAGTAATATATACCTGGTATAAACCTTCCACGAAAGTTTTTTTCACTTGCATGGAAGTAAAATCCACTTCCACGTTTTTGTTATTTTACTTTCATGGACTTCCATGAGCTTTTTTTTCTTTCATGTGATTAAATTGGAAGTAAAATCGTGCTTCCACTTCCATAGAAGTAAAACACGGAGGAAGGGCATGACTTCAGCCCCTGCTCCCAGTTGGTACACCGTCAAACCCAAAAAGGACCCAAGCCGATTACCAAAACGTGTACCACTTAAAAATGAGATAATAAAAACCGTGTAGCGAACAGCGCGAAACCTGTCTAGACCTATCTAGTGGCCGAAGGCCATCTTGAAACTTCCACGGAATCATGGAAGTACATGAGAGTAAATACGGTTAACTTCCGTGAACTTTTCACCTAAGTTAATGTGCTTCCACGATTTTGTTTCACTTTCATGGAAGTAATTTTTATTTTCACGAAAGTAAAACACTTTCAGGGAAGTAAATTTGCTTTCATGGAAGTAAAATTACTTTAATGAAAGTAATTTTTTACTTCCATGAAAGTTTTTTTTTCCAATGGAAGATTTGTTTTAGTTCCATGGAAGTACATGAAAAAAGACAAATAATGGGAGGATGGAAACCAAACTTCCACGGCAACTTACATGGAACAAACTCACAAGCTTAATGATGCGGGAGATCGGCTCAGGTTGATGGCCGATCTTTGCCGCCTTGTATCGAGGGACCGCCGTATTCGTGGTGTCTTACACAGTCCCCACTACTACTGCCGTATCGCCATGCTGCGCGCGCGTTGTACTGCTTTCCTTGAATGTACGTCCCACCCAGGATGCAAAGTTTAACTTCTTCCATGAAAAGTAAAACAACTGTTTTTATTTATTTCCATGAAAGTGAAAAACTATCATGGAAGTAAATTGACGTACATATTATTATGTGGAAAAATTCATGGAAGTAAACCAGCGAATATTTTTGCATGGAAGTTCAAATTTTTCCATGGCTCCGTGGAAGTTTCCGTTCCAAGAAGGCCTTCGGCCACTAGACAGGTCTACCGTGGTTCGGCGCTGCGCGCTACACGGTTTTTAACATCCCGTGTGTAATTGACCCACGTTTTGGTAATCGGGATGGGCCCACTTTGGGTGGCACGATGTGTACCAACTGGGAGCAGGGGGTGAATTCAAACCCTCTCTTCCATTTTTCCTTCCATTCGGGAGTAAAATATTTAATTTACTTCAATCACATGGAAGTAAAAACACTTCCGTGGAAGTAAATTCTACTTCTACTCTGGAACTTCCGAAGTATAAAATAACTAAGAGTATATGTTCGTGGGAGTAAAATTGACGCACACGAAGTTTGTTTGAAAAGAACTTTCGCGGAAGTAACATTTACTTCCGTTAGAGTATAACTACTTTCGTGGAAACTTTCATGGAAATGAACTCAAAAGTCAAATAATGTGGTAGATCGAGTGAACCTTTAACCGTTACCAATATATCCAAGATCGTTGTCGACGCCAAAAACAGTCCTGTACTATTCCGTCTGCATCGGTGATTGGACTAGCCACGTATGACCGACCAGCCCTCGCGTATCGCCGAGACTCCCATCTACGGGTAAACCTGGGGTATACCTCCAAGATTATCGTCGACACCAAGCCACCAATAAATAACGTGATCGCGTACTTCTACGAGTATTACAGGACCGGCCCTCAAAAGAAACTGAGTCCTCGAGCATCGTTGACTTCATCCAGCCTGCCTGACAATCCAACGGTATAGCGAAAATTATATGTATATACTCGTACCACATATTGAGTGCTTCGACCTACCGCAGCAGCCAGCATTAAAGGTAAGGATACAGACACATATCGAAAGGTAGTTGAACAAGGACATAACTAAGAGTATATGTTCGTGGGAGTAAAATTGACGCACATGAATTGGTTTTTGAAAAGAACTTTCGCGGAAGTAACATTTACGTCCGTTAGAGTATAACTACTTTCGTGGAAACTTTCATGGAAGTGAACTCAAAAGTCAAATAATGCGGTAGATCGAGTGAACCTTTAACCTTTAGCAATATATCCAAGATCGTTGTCGACGCCAAAAACAGTCCTGGACTATTGCGTCTGCATCGGTGATTGGAACTAGCCAAGTATGACCGACCAGCCCTCGCGTATCGCCGAGACTCCCAACTACGGGTAAACCTGGGGTACCCCCAAGATTATCGTCGACACCAATAACGTGATCGCGTACTTCTACGAGTATTACACTTCCGGCCCTCTCATAAGAAAGTGCCCCAAACGAAACTCAGCCTAAACATTACGGGGGAAATAAGAAAGTCGACAGCTATTATACTGAAGTTAGTGTGGGACACACCCCTTTCTTAAATAAGAAAGTCAGCCTAAGCCCGATTTCTGGTTTCTTATGAGCGGGCCGGTACTGTAATACGCTGGCGTATTCAGTGGTTGAAACAACCGAAGTATCACGGCCAGCCCGCGATAGAGCATCATTGGTCCACATCCAGCGTGCTTGATAATCCGACTCATCAAGTGAAATAAAGTCTACTACTAGTGCTTCGAACTACATACAGCAGCAACATCATGAATCAACATCCAGCTAGGTTGAAGACCAATCTGAAGTGAAACCGACATACATACAAAAAAAAGGGCTTGGAACCTCAGCTGTATCGTTCGTTGCGCAAATATGTAGAATGTGAAACACACCTATGATACCTGATGTAAACATGAAAATCATAACGACTAATAAACCCGGGCAACACGTAGACCCAATACCACTGGCGGCGCCCAAAACGACCCTGCACTATTAAGTCTGCTTCGGTGATTAACACAAGCCATAAGTACTGTAGTACTACAGTATCAGCCAGCCTCCGGGCATTCGTTGACACACATTGAGGCGGCTCGACCGTCCGACTGAAGTGAAAATGGGAGAAGTGTCGAGTGTTTCGAACTACTGAATATACTTCGTAGTACTACAGCAGCATTGACGGTGAGGGTGCAGATATAAGGAAATACTCTAAGCGCAAATATCTACAAACTCCCAACGGCTAAATCTGGGCGATATATCCAATATATTCGTCGACGCTCAATACGATCCTGCAGTGTAACGGCGGCCTGGGTGAATGAAACAAGTAAAGTACGACCGGCCAGCCCTCGAGCATCGTTGATCAGCATCCACAGCTATTTTGGCAATGGGATCGAAGTGAAAATAATGCACATATTGAGTGCGTCGAACGATACCAACATCAGTGGTGGAAATTACCAGTATGCAGTTACCGAACGATACGAGTATGTGTTGCAAAACCAAGAAATCCCAGCGGGGATACCTCCCTTCTGAGCAATAGATCCAACACTACATCCGTGTTGACGCCGAAAACAAAACTGCATTATTTCGTCTGCATCGAATCGGTGATTGATTCAAAACATGTGGACTGGCCATCCCTCGAGCATCGTTGATCTACATCCAGCCAGCTTGCTTGGCAATCGAGTTGAAGTATCAATATGATCCATACAGAATCCTTCAAACTACAACAGCAGCAGTAGCATTGTCGGCAAATATACAATATGCAGATACAGAAACATAAATATCACTGCTGCTGCGGAACATAGCAAATTCCCAACAGGTAAACCTCTCCGCAATGGATCAAATATCCTTGTCGACGCCAAAAACGATCCTAAACTACTGTTACCTCTGCGTCGGAGATCGAAGCAGGCCAAGTATGACCGGCCAGCTCTCTCGCATCGTTGATCCACATCCATCTAGCTTTCTAATCGGACTTGAATTGAAACTGTTATAGGAGTCGAAAGCTTTGAACTACAGCAGCATTGGTGGTAAGGATATGCAGATACCGAAATGTAACTGCTGTAAAAATCTGGAAAATCAAAACGGGTAAACCTGGGCAATGTATCAAATATCCTTGTCGGCGCCGAAAACGATCCTGAACTACTGGCTGTACTATGTCTGCCTCGGTGAGTGAGACAACCCAAGTATGACTAGCCAGCCCTCGAGCATCGTTGTGATCAACATCCAGCCAGCTTGACAACCAGACTAAGTGAACACAACATACATATACAAACTGAGTTATTCGGACAACAGCAGCAGCATTGACGGTAAGGATACAGATACCGGAATATATCTACGCAAAAAACAATACACCCCCAACCGGTGAACCAGGGCAATACAACGAACATATCCTTGTCGACGCAAAAAAACCCCCGGTAGTTTTCTGTCTAAATCGATCGGTGATTGACACAAAAAGACAAGTATGTATGAGCGGCCAGTCCTCGAGCATCGTTGACTTTCATCCAGCCTGCCTGACAATCCGACTGTATAGTGAAAATGACATGTATATACTCGTACCACATATTGAGTGATTCGACCTACCGCAGCAGCCAGCATTAACGGCAAGGATACAGACAGATATCGAAAGGTACTTGAACAAGGAAACTCTTAACGAGCAGTGAATAAGACTGACCAATGCATCCTAGATCCTTGTCGACGCCAAAACGATCCTGTTCTTCGTATAACATCTGCATCGGAGATTGACGCAATCCAAGTATGACCGGCCAGCCCTAGAGCATCGTTGGTCAACATCCAGCCAGCTTGCCAATAATGATTAAATGAAAACATTCTATAGAATAAGTGCTTCAAGGCACAGCACCAGCATGGCGGTAACAGATTGTTACCGATACGTACCAAAAGGTAACTGCTGCGAAAACCAGGAAAAAACTATCAACGGGTAGACCAGGGCAATATATTCAAGATCCTTGTCGACGCCAAAATTGATCCTGCACTTTTGCGTCTGCATCGGCATCGGTGATCGAAACAAGGCAGAACTATGAGCGCGACCAGCCCTCGGGAATCATTGATCACCATTTCACCTTTTTGACAACATTCAGACTGAAGAGAAAACAGGGTACGTATTGAGCGCTCCGAACTGCAGCAGCATTAGAGATACCAGTGGGCGGTAGGGATACAGGAAACGAAATACGACGTATGCCTTTTGCAAAAATCATGAAACTCCCAACGGGTAAAAGTTGGCAACAGACCCAATATCCTTGTCGACGCCCTGAACCGTCCAACGATCCTGCACTATATTTATTGCGTCTGCCTTGGCGATTGAGACAGCCCAAGTATGACCGGCCAGCCCTCGAGCATCGTTCGTCAACGCCCAGCCAACTTGGCAACTAGACTGAAGTGAAAACAAGACATCTATTGAGTGCTGTGAACCATAACAACAGCAGGAGCATTCAATTATTGGCGGTGAAGAATAAATACACCGAAATATGATCAAGCAAACACGAAGAAACTCCCAACGGGTAAACCAAGGCAATATATCCAGGATCCTTTTGTCGACACTGAAAGTGATGCGGCACTTTAACGTCTGTCTGCATCGATCGATGATTTGCACAAGGTAAGTATGAGCGAACAGTCCTCGAGAATCGTTGATAATCTTCCACAAGTAGTGCCCTGTCGATGCTGTGTTCGTCACTCAAGTTCCAGGGGTAAACCAGCAGTACGTAGTGGGTTTATTTCCGCGCGTTCGTAGAGGGATTGTGATGTTGTCGGTTTGGGGCGGCCGCCGCCCCGCAACCCCAAACCCAATCAGGCAGTAAGTCCCAACCAAAGGCCGGCTTGGTCGTCGATGTACATTGGGAAGACCCAACCTGGTATCATAGGTCGCTGGGCTTGGGGATTTTGAGCCGAATTTGTTTGTTTTATGAATTTGAAAAAATACGTCAGCTGTGAGTACAATCATCATTGATGAATGGTTGAAACTCAACTTTGCAAGCTGCGGAATACGCCAGACACGTGCTTATGTTGTTTGCTATTGATCGACGCCAACCAAGTTGTTACCGGTCCAGGTTTGTAGACGTTGCGACGGTTTCGGATAGATAAACAGCAAAGACAATCTATCACAGTGCTACTCACAGTGAAAGTAAAATAAACTTTCATGGAAGTATATTGACTTAATGTGGAAACTTTCATGGAAGTAAACCGCATTTATTACATCCATGGAAGTAAAACACTTACATTGTTCCGTGGAAGTTTCCGTTTCAAAAGGGCCTTCAGCAACTAGACAGGCCTTACTCGCAGCCGGAGCTGTAATTACCGGAGCGGTGGGCGGAGCTGCAGTGACCCGGTCGGTGGGCCAGCTTGCAGCCGGAGCTGTAATGACCAGAGCGGTAGACAAGCTCGCAGCCGGAGCTGCAGTGACCGAGGCGGTGTCTTCCCCTTGGACTTGGTGACCTGGCAGGAACTGAGCCTGGGCCGTCTCCAAGGCGTCTTGGGCGGCCCGGATGGCATGCGTCGAATCCTGGCTGGCGCGGGTGGCGTCGGCGAGGCCAGTGGCTTTGGCCGTCGCCAGGGTCTCCACCGCCGCGGCGATGTTCGCTTTACGACGGGCTTGAGCGGTCGCTGTTAGCCCCTCCGCGATCGACTCCCAATGATCCGTGGCTATTGCCTTTGTCGCGTCTGGCAGGGCGGCCCATAGCCCTTGGAGCGCTGGGTTCGCGAGCAGGGAGGGGGGTGCGCTTGGCGGGACCTGCGTCGCCTGGTCCCGTTTGTGGGCTTGCCACAGCGCCGCCTGCTTCAGCAGCTCCTCCTGGGGCAGCGACCGCGGCGAACGAGCCTCCTGGTGTTTGCGGAGTTCCCTGGATTCGAGCTCCTCATCCTCTGTGTCTAGGGCCTCGAAGTCGAAGGCTCCCTCCGGGGTCGAGGGGAGATCCAAGGGTCCTTGAGGAGAACAGGTTGGGCGGAAGCGCCGAGTCCGAAGTGTAGAGCTGCTCCTACAGTAGACCCTGGTGGGCTGTCCATGATGCAACGACGAGCGGCAGCGAAGGGCGTAGGGGTCGGGCGCAAAAGCACCGGGTTAGCATCGAATATACCGGGTGTGACAGCAGCAGGTGTAGCAGGGGTGGCAGCAGAACGTGTAGTACCACCTTTGACAGCAGAGTGAGCAGTAAACAATCGTGCAGCAGGAGAAGGTGCAGCAGAGGCAGCAACAGAAAGTGCGGCAAAAGCTTGCACAGCAGAGTTCGACACTGAAACTTGTGGAGCAGAGTGTGAAGTAAGAGCTTGTACAGCCGGGTTGGACGCATTTCGTGCCATGCGGCGGGCGCCACGAGCGCTGGGAGTACGAGCAGTGGTCAAGGGAGGAGGAGTTATGGGAGGGAAGCCTGCTGGCGGGCCTCCAGCCTCCATACATGTACCAACAGCAACGGCCGTTGGACCTTGCACGCGTCCAGTACTGGTAGCAATATAGAAATAACCTCGCTCACGAACGGCTTTGTTGAAAATCTCATCAGTATCGAAACTCGAGGTGTCAGCGGTGAGAAAATCTGGATGTATACTGAAATCCAGTGTGCCATCTAGCGAGCGGGGTGGGGACAAAATATCTGGAACTTTTGTTTTGCGTACAGCAGCAGTACCGCTGTCTGCCCTCGTACGAGTCCCATCGCAATCCGGCTTAACAGCAGCCAGCCCCGCGTCTTGCTTAGAGCCAGGAAGAGCCAGGAAGGACAGGAAGTCGGAGGCGCCGCCTACTCGGATTCTGCTGGGCAGGAGTCGTAGAGACTGAGGCGGACGAGGCCTGGCGCGGCGCGTCGAGAGGCGGAGGGTCCAATTCGGCCATTTGGCGGAGAGGAGGCTCTTTCTTCGTCTTGAGGGGCCGAGCGTCATTTAGGGGCTTCCAGGCGTCCGAGATCTTGGGAGGCAGAGCTTAATCGAGAGGCTGTGAGGCGTCCGAGATCTTGAGAGGTAGAACATCCTATGGCAGGGAGCGTGAGGGGCTCGACTTGCTCTCCCAAGGAGCAAGGAAGTTGTAGCTCAGAGACCTGCCTTGTTGACGAAATCGCAGCTCCCTTCTCCAATTGAGTCCTCCGGTCCTCAGGTTGGTCTGCTGTAATTGCGCTTGATCCTCATCGGCGCTTCGTGAACGGTGGCCCAGCAAGGAGCCCCGGGGTTCAGGGTCCTGGTCTTGGCCACCGCGAGGAGGAGAAGACCCTCCTTCCTCTTGAGTCGACATCAGAGATGGATGAGCGGAGCAACACAAGCTCGACAAAAATGCTCTAAGAAAATAAAAAACACGAACGGCTACTAAAGAAACCGAGTTGGTACGAGAACAACGTTTCCCGAAAGAGGCTTGGTCCTGCCGATAAGCAACGCCAATTGTGATGTGATTTGGGTAAGGACACAGAGTATCCCTAGCCAGGTCAGCCTATGGAACCGGTACTCGTTGGTACTCACGTGTGTTGTTTGCTTAGAGATATAAGAAGAGCAGCTTTATTCCTTTTGCCGTGATGAACGACTGAAAGACAGTGAGCTCGGTTTGTCCCGCTCTGAGGAAACTCCCTAGTTTTCGAATAAGATACGCCTTCCAAGTACTACCAATACGACTCTTATACCTGGTACCAGGTACCAACGTTTCCACATCATTCCAGCAGTACCATAGCACCTATACGTAGTGTGGTTCCGCGCTGCGCGCTACACGTTTTTAATACCAAGTTTGTAATTGATCCACGTTTATGTATTCGGGATGGGCCCACCTTGGGTGGGACGGTGTACCAACTGGGAGCAGGGGGGGGTGAATTCATGCCCTCGCTTCCATGGTTACTCCTATGGAGGAAGCAAAAACATGTTTTACTTCCGATTCAATCCTAAAAAGTAAACAAACGTCCATGGAAGTAAACTTTTACTTCCATAAACTTTCATGGAGGAAGTGAAAACTTACCTCCATGTAAGTAAAACATATTCCATGGAAGTAAACTCTACTTCCTTAAAAGTAAAAAAACAACTTTAGCTTGAGGAAGTAAAATTACAAATAACAAAATTACTTCCATATATATTTTTTGTGTAGTTCCGTGAAAAATGTCACGGAGAAAGTGAACTTAAAAGTAAAAAAAAATGTGGTAGATCGGGCTGGCTCGGGCTCAAGGCACCATTCACTGCGTGCTGTGCACTACCATATAGGGCAAACGTCTCCTACGAGACAAAAATAAGGAAAAGGCAACCCATGGAAGTGCATTTTACGTCTGTTATAAGACTGGGTGAGACACAGTAACCTTGCAGGTTTGTCTATTAAGCATCCTTGGTGTTACTCACTTTCCGTAGAATCAAGCGTAGAAGAGAAGCAGGTTTTATTTATCCCCGAGCCAGATGACATCTGCCTCGATGGGCTTTAAGTATAGCCCTCCGATCTAATAAATACCCCGAATACGAATGCCATCCAAGTTATGCGAAAACGGACCAATTACCTATACAGAGGTCTTTACGGCTTTACCGGCCTTCCCTGCCCATACCATTACACTTCCTTAAACGTAAAAACAAACTTTTGCAGAGGGAGTAAAATTTACTTCCATGGGAATTTTTTTAAGTTCCGTGGAAACTTTCACAGAAGTGAACTCAAAAGTCAAATAATGTCGTAGATTGGGCTGGCCCGGGCTCAAGGCGCCATTCACTTCTTGCTGTGCACTACCATAGAGAAAACGTCTCCTACGGGACCAAAATAAGATAGGGCGACTTGAGAAAATGTGCTTGGCGCGTGCCCAAATAAGAAAGTCAGCCTCTGCCCTACAGGCTGGTTCAATCATACCGCCCAAAATGTATTCAGTAGCCAATGTCCACGCCGTTTTTTGGAGTTAGGCCCTGAAATTTGGTGTTTTGTGCGCCCTATCCGAGCCGTTAACGAATTAGTTTTTCTTTTCTTTTTTTGTCCACCAGATATTATTGTTTGTTTTGTTTTCATTTTGGGAAATTTGGGAATGGAAAATTTGGGAAACTAGATAACAAAAATTCCGCAGCCATAACAGCAGTTGTTTCTGATTGTGATTCCCGATACATACGCACTCGTGCCCTTCGTATAATCATTCACTCACATTTATACTCGGACTCCTGAGATTCGCATTTGTAAAATAGTCTGCACTTTCTTGTTGTGGGGTGTGTACGCTTGGGGTACCCGCGTAACCCACTCGCGCATGACCCCCCGTCGGCTACATTTAAGCCATGTAAACGATCACAAAATACCGTACCCGTCGCGATATCACGATTCATGGAACTTGGAAAAAATCCTCGGATAGTCGACAAGCTTTTATCATGGCGGAAAATACATATTTACCAGGGTTTCTGCCCGTGTTGGCACAAAATTGCCCGACATATTCCAGATTGAAACTAGATGCAGGCAGGGGTCAGAGATCGACCACAAAGCTCAGGACGAGTTACGCGCCTGCCAATTTATAACACACCAATTGTAGTAATACCGCATTCGTCTTTTTGAAGACCTACATGTAATGCTTAGAACACAGGAACACTGGCCCAAGTGTGCTTAGCCGAGCTCGTCTGCGCATCTTCGTCCCTCGTGCAGCTTCTGTCGGTTGAATACATTTAGATCTGTTCGAGGTCGGAATAGTACAGTTCACGCCGATTTCGAACATTAAAAATAAAAATAAAACTTTTTGACCCGTCCTCTACGCGAAAACTGATGTGGCGAAATCGATGTTACCACTAACCACCACCAACATCGTCCATCCAAACGTTTTAGCTTTCACCAATCGATTCCATCACTTGGGAGAGAATACATTTCTTCCTCCATGGTCGTCTGGCTCGTTACCCAGCCGAGGGTGGACTTCATATTTATGAATGGACGCGTTCCATACAAACTTCAGTACAACGAGCCCGAGTTTATGTCTTCTGATTGGTCGTTTTCTTACTGCTGTAGGTGTCCTGAACTGTATCTGTGTGATCTGCACGAGTGTGGTTGTTCTGGTACCATAGCGTCCTGCGGCATATATATATTGCCGTATCTCTGCTCCGGCTCATCTAAAGCAAGCGTTAAAAAGGTATTATACTGATGTGGACGCCTTGCACGGCACAATTCAGAGCCTCGTAGGGAGGGCAGCCGGCGTTTAGAACGCCCGCACCCAATAGTGCCAGTACCAGCATTGTTGAGGGTCCCAGTCGTTTCGAGCAGTTTTCACCGGCATTATTGGGAAGAGTACGTAGCACTTTTTATTCAGTTCAACACTACTGCAATTGGAGCCCCCCATTGTACATAACTGACAATCTTATCGGCAATTCGTGTTTGAATCGATTTTATGATTACTCAAATGTATGATTGATCGGTTTCCCTAGAAATCAACTGCTCGACGGGAGCCAGGCGAGCAGAGCAATCCGGCTGGTGAAGGGGGACTATACTGCCAGCAAAACACGTTTTCAATGCGAAGGGCGACACGGCCGGAGACACGCGCAAGTTGCAGAACCGCAAAACCTTAGCCGTGATCACAAAACACATACGCACATCCTAATGTCCAGCTTGCCCATCCGTGCTAGTAATTAGGTACACATGGTCGGTGCCGAGTGGTCAACGTCCCAACTCCTTCAGTTGCTACCTGTAGACAATGGTCGTTGAGACCAGATTGTGTTTTGGTTGCACTTGTCTTGCTTCAAGCTGGATACCTATTTTCAAACGTTGAGAAGGACCACGAGGAAGACGAGTTGGTTTTAAAGCTTCAAGACTCCACCCTGACGCTTACCTATGGGTCGTTCACGACACAAGCCGTGCCGCACCAACTCATTGAAGCCGTGAACGCACCAACCCATCATTACGCCTAGGGATTGGGCGCGTACTGCTGTAGTAACTACTCCGCTCGCCTGTTGCTTGTTGCTCAATTGCCCCCGCGGTTCCAATGGGAGTTCCACGCGGTTTCAGAGGCCGCTGGTGCGCTGGGCCGATTTCTGAAGCGGCCCCTATGGAGACCTCCGTGGGTATCGAAGTTTTGGGTGTGTGAGATCAAAGACACTACAGCCACTGCAGCTGGGGGCCTTGTGTGTGACAACCTGAGATCGGTGACCCCTTGCGACACGTGGACCAGGTGCGATTGCGTTTGTTTCAGTACTTTGCTTATCCCTTTCAACGTGTCTGCCCGTGACGATATTGGTGCCAGCCAAAGGCGCTGACGTTGCGTACGAGTATTTAGAGCGCTTGACTTGCTTGACCTTCTTGGCTCCTTCGTGGCTTGAAGTGTTTGGTATGCTACTGCTGCTGTTATAGCTACCAGAAGGTTTGAATAGCGTACGGGGCGCTGCGTGATCCCGGCTGCCCACCACCGCCGCGTGCTATGCGTGTGGTGTAAATACAGACTGCTGTACCTGATATACCTCTCGCAAAATAACGGTACTTGCAGAAACGTGTCGTCAGTTCACAGCTTGTGACGACGTCTGCCCGAACTCCAGTGCCTGGAAACATTCACTTCGTTCAACCGGTTTGCTTCTGACATACACCAGGTAATAATCACTTGCTGGTGGGATCAAGGTATGGGCGTAGACTCAACCCAACTCCTAACCCGAACCACGAACCGGACGTACTCAAAACGGACGGACCGCTTTCTTCGGCTCAAACCTTCTGGTAGCTATAACAGCAGCAGTAGTAGCATACCAAACACTTCAAGCCACGAAGGAGCCAAGAAGGTCAAGCAAGTCAAGCGCTCTAATGGGACCGCTTTCTTCGGCATCTAGAGATAATTTTCCGAGAACATTCTGAACGCGGGCCACGATTCCGAAGTGCGTACCGCGCCTTGTTTTTTTCCCCCAAGTATTTGGACGAAAACTTTGGTAAAAAGTTTTGTAAATTATTATTCCTCGTGTATAGATCTACGTACTGCTGTACTCGTACAGGGGATCTATCTGCAACACACATTCCAGAACGGAGTCTGAATGCTCCATTAATAGCGACGATTCAAGATTCAACTACAAAAGCCTTGATCCCACCAGGAAGTGCTTCCATAGCTTTGCAAAGCAATGCGAGAAGGGAACAGCCCGCCCCTACAGTAGGAAGATCCTAGCTAACGAATTGTATAAGGGGCTCCAACTATAATGGTGTACGGAAAGACACCTTCGTATGTACGGGTACAGCTGTAAATTGTGACTGCTGGAGATAACCATGGTTTCGACGTAAATTTTCAAGTTTGGGACGGGTACGACCATTGGAGTTCTGAGATGCCAATGGGAAAGCAAACTTACCCTAAAAAGTTTGAATTCCTAAGATCCCCGCCAGATTTTTCCAGAACAAGCTTGCTATGGGACCGATTCTTAAAACGGAATATTCCCAACTTTTGGAAAAGCCCGAAAAAGGCAATTCTCAGGCCGATGTTGGGACAAGATCGGCTTGAGAAAAACTCAGGCGGATGTTAGTTCGAAGCGGCGAGATTCCGAGTCCTCGACAGACATGGATCGACGAAACCAACGCCTGCGTCATGAATTCTGAACGCGGTGCGCTCGTTACGGGCTCCGACCCATCCTAGGGTCACCGTATTCACACGATGGCCGGTGATATGTGGCGGGCGCTGGCCAGGCGTCTGATAAACAAACAATTGGCTGCTGGTGTGCATAAAACAGATGACAAAAATTCTCGATCCGTCTCAAATGGCAAAAAATAGTTTTTTTTTCGGGTTTGGGAGAAGAGCGTAGGACGCCGCCGGCAATCTCTCGCCTCCTAAACCATGGATCCACCTTATACCTTCGAGGCCGTCATCTGCACTCGTTGGCTTTGCCCGACCCGAAGCGGGTTGGCCGTGGGCTGAGTCTATGTCGAGGTCGAAGGTCTATCGTCGCACGAGCTGATTTTTATCAGGGGTGTTGACGATTTGGAACGAGAAATGGCAAATTGCGCCGCCTGCAGCCGTTTGAAAAGAAAAAAGAAAAAATCAAACATTTTTTCCCTTTTTCCCCACAGCGGCGGTACGACAGATCTTCAGCCTGAAAATTATAGGCAAATAGTTCAAAGATCGATTTCCAACTTTGCTTTCTCATTGGCATAGGTCTATAATAGACGACGTTTCGCACGTACGTATAATACGTTCGAACATGCGTACGTAACATAATGTTGTTTATACGTAGGAGTGCGTAGGAGGGCACGCCGGCGGCTTCTATAGGCGGCGGTGATCTCGCCTGGTTCTCAATACTCGAAGGATAAAAGCGTTTTGCCCAATGATGGCTAGTAATAATGTGCAAGTGGCGAGTTTTCGACACTGCCCACGGATACTATCCTTGCCGAGTTTACAAGAACGTTCTGCGGTCACTTATCCGACAACACACAAATAAAAGTCTGCTGCACATCAACTGTTGCTGTGTATCTACAGCAGTGCCGTATCAATCTGCCTACACCACGCGAGATGTTTGACCACACGTCATAGTTACGCTAACATCCAACACACACAGACACATAACGGAACAACAGCAAACCAGTGTTGTACCAGTATATAAGTGGACAAGGCTCCCTTCCGGGACGTGCATAGGGGAGTGGCGCAAGAACGATTATGAAAACCTAACAGCATATATATTGACTTGGTTTTCGTGAGCGGGCCGAAGATGACATGTTTTTTGTGTGGGTTAAAAGTTGACTTGTTTTTTGTGTGAAATGATGAATTGATCGAAATCGACTTGCTTTCAGCGTGGGGGGTCGAAACTGACTTGATTTTCCGTGTAGGGTTCGAAATTGACTTGGCTTTAGTGTTGAATACCAAAACGACTTATCTTGTTATGATTTCGTTTGCCGTCCGACAATATGCACCATGAGGACACTGATCACTCACAGGCATCCCCTAAAAGAAGAAAATCAAAGCCAACCAAAACAAAAAAGAAACCTATACGTACGTACACATAAATTAATGAACTTGTCACTCCTTCATATCTACTTCCCTACCTTACCAGGTATGTACATACGTCATATTGCTGTTTTGTTTAGTGTCTACAGTAGATCGAAATTGAGTTGGTGTTCGTCGGCGGGACAAAAATGACTTGGTTTTAGCGTCGGGATTGAAATTGACTTGTCTTTAGTGTGGGGGTTGCAATCGTGTGGGTAGTCGAAGTTGACTTGGTTTTTGTGTCGGGGCATCGAAGTTGACTTGATTTTAGAGTTGGGATCGAGCATGACTTGATTTCAGTGTTGGGGTCGGAATTAATTATTTGGTTTGTGTGGGGCGGTGGTTAGTGCCGCGGGATCAAACTTAAATTGGTCTTTGTGTGGGGGTGAACATTTACTTTGTTTTGGGTGGTATACGTACATACGCCCACGAACAAAATAAAGGAGGAAACAAAAAAATCGTAAATAATTATCGCTCACAGAAAACACACACGACTACTGGTACACAATGGATCAGTTGTGCGCCTGCGACTCCAGTACTCGCGGCCAACGAGTACTAGCCAAATCTCTGTGAAAACAATATCCGGGTACTCGCGAGTATTTCCGCTCTTTTAAGTTAGGTGTTTAGTCAGGTGTATACGTGTATACTCGAACTGCCGGTTTAGAGTCTACATTTTTATGTAAAAATGCCATATCCTACGCACAACTATATATGTTTGTTTGGTTTCGTATTACATCCTAACCACAATACAATTACAGAGGGTCCTAAATTATCGCGAGTATGGACGTACTATACTTGTACCCGTGACGTGTACTACTACAGGGTAGTAGTATTTAATAGTTCTACTCGCGAGAGAACCCGGCCATTTGCTAAAAGGGATACGTACAACTCTATAACTGGCACCGGTAAATATCAATAAACCACAAACATTCATCATACAGACGTACTATTCTACAAGCGAAAAAAATAAAAGGAAGCACCTGCCGGGATTTTAACTCGCGTTCTAATTTCAAGTCGGGAAGTCGGACCCTACACGTTACGTGATTGCTTGCCAAAAATAAGTATTGTTCGTTTTTAGAGTCAAACCGCTTAAACACTGGTATCATCGCATGCGTCGGAATGCATCAGGCACGCTAGACGCATGACACATGGAACCCATCAACAGCAGCAGCAAGCAGAAGAGAGGTGGTGGTGGTGGTGTGGGTTGGTGACGGGTTGCTGGCTCATCTGAGGGCATGTCAAGACAGAAACGAAAATCAAAACGAAAAACGAAATTGTTTCGTTTTCGATACCATTTTAGCCGATGTGTCCAAGCAGAAACGAATTGGGAACAGTAAGATCTAGGCGAAAACAACTGGGAGCACAAGCTATGGGCTGTTCACAACTATAAACACATGCCGACAATCTAGCACTCGGCACCACAGGCCCACCAGAGGATCAGACGGACGCGACGACAATTCGATACCGGGAGGTCGTTGGGCCTCCCATGGACGTGGTCTTGTGTCTTACGTTAACGCCCCGGGATCAAAATTCAAATTATACTGAGAACGAACTTCCAACCTCATGATCGAGGGCATCATGATGAACTCTACTCAATATATTTTGGCTTTGGCTCTAACACCGGCAAACAAAGGCCCCAGAGAGTCGGGGCTGGTGTTGTGGTTGGCCTGCTGGCTATTTACGGGGGGTCTGTGTGGCGTTGTTGCCGTGCTAGCTGTGGGTTGCGTGCTGCGTGCGGCAGTTCTGATTTGATATTTTGACGTGGCTGTGTATTGGAAGACGCAATGTTTGTACGTTCCTGATGGTTGGCAAATCGCATACATGCGGGTATTGTACAAGAGGTATGGCGGCATATCTGCAAAATCAAACTGTTTGTATGGAATTTGATACGGGAACTGTACGAGTTAGTGTCTCAAATGCTACCGTGTGGCGAGTACAATAACAGAGAAAAACAGAGGCGGCAACTTTACAACAGAGCGTCCTAAATTGGACGGAGAATTACGATGGTCACTAAATAAAAGCCATATTTAAAAAAAAAAAGTATACAGAAACGTCAACTCGAACCCGGTGACTGATGACAACATAAAATGGGAAGGTAGCACACTCATAAGCTGAACTGGTGGTCTATTTGTGGTATGGTTGTTGGTTTTGAAGTAAACATTCGTGGCGTTGGTTTATTACCTGAGCTGACATACGGTGACAGCAACGGGCGCGCTTGGGTGGAGGTGGCTGTACCTCTTGTTCAAGCGAAACGGTGGCGCACGCGACTCTCAATAAACGTGTGCAGTACTCTGGCAGCACAGCGAGCAGCAGTAGGCCAAACTGACAACAGACTGCTACGGTTGACTGGAAACAGTGCAGCAACACTACATGACCCCAACAATTACGTTTTGAAACGAAAATCCAAGTTTGTACAAAAAACGAGTATCAGGCAGTGAAGAGGAAACCATTTGAGATTCGCATCTAGCAAAGTGCGCTGTTATTGTGTACAGGGCGGGGCATGCACCTTGATAGCGTCGCGGACATGCACCCTATTCAAATCAGCTCCACGGGTGTTGGGTTGGTAAGGCGCATTGTCCGTGACACTTTTCTAGCAACCCTGGTTGTTTGCGTCGTGTCCGGGTAAGTACACGTGAACACGTATAATCCTACTGCAGTACCACAGCCAAGGCCAAGATTGTATGGATACCATTATATGGTGTTTTGCAATATCACTCCCTATATACCTAGGCTTCGAATTGTTCATTGAGTTGTACTTTCCAGTTTGTGCTGACGACCAGGTGTTGGGTGATCAGGAGAGCCCTTCACGTAAGGAGCGTCAGACAAAAACAGTGCTGCCTCCGCCGTAGTACTCACAGCCTTGCATGTCCCCACCAGGACCATTCAACATATTGGCTGATGTAGCCGTGAAGAAGACTGTATATAATCCCGCATGTACCTATGGTATACTACCAACCCCCCGTAATTGTGTGTGAACATATCATAAAAGGTAACGAGGTTTGCTTACGAGGCTGGGGTTAGTCCTTCATTGTCTAGGGAGATAGGAAGTTATCATGCGAGTTGGACTTACCTAACAAATTCGTGACTGAAGCGGCGCCGATTCACGGCTCCAGAATTCGCTAAGATGTCGTCACCGACTGTGAGGCGGGGGGAACTAAAATTGCCCCAAGCTCATCACTGTAAGCTGATGTGTTTTATCGTAAGTTCATGAGGTATGCCAACGTAATGTAGAGAAGAGCTGGCCAAATTATGGCACACATGTCGACTATAAGACATGAACAAAGCGGGTGAAAAATTGAAATAGGCGAAAACATATAAAGGATGTAAGTAGACCACCAGCACATGCTTCTAAACCTTGGACATGAAGAGCAGTACTGCACGGACAAAGCAACTTTCGTAGAGCACCTGTTCGTTGACTGTCTCTCCATACTTCGAGGTACAACGCCTGCGGTGTATTGTGAAATATTGGTTTCAGTTTTCAACCACTTCCCCCGCTCAATTGTCAAATATTGTGACCAAAGGTGACCAGATGGGGCGACACTAGGTACGTGTTGCTGGCTGCATATGGAGGGGCGCGTTCATTAGGGTGTTGTATTGACGCTACAATGGTGGGTTTGGCAAAAACGGCATATACCTGTGTACCGGCATCGGTGGACGTCGTTTGCTTCAGAGAAACAGATGTAGAAATTCGTTGAGAATATCAGCTTCAACCATCTCGAATCGGGCCGTTGAAAACAATGCGTGTGGGTGAAAATTGAAACTCACATTCGCTAGCAATAGTTACAAGGTCAAGGGTTTGGACACCGGGAAGGCCTTGCGTTCTCTTGCACTCATGCCCCATTAATTTGCTTGTTATATTTTAAGTTCCGCGCTGTTAATTAATATGTGGCTTCACAACCGAGAGGTCATTGCACCTGATGCTTTATATAGCCCAGTTGCAGAGGATGAACACCGAGACGGACAGTTCTGGAATAGCCGTCAAAGTACCAGTACCTCCGAGAAACCGTCATCGTGTCAGCTTTGGCGCCCTAGGGACTCGCGATGACCCAGCCCGTTAATATTTCAGCACGGTAGGGACTCGCGAGGACTCAGTCGTTTCAGCTTTCAATACCGTAGGGTCTCGCGGTGACTCAGTCCTTTCGTCTTAGAGTACCCTAGGGACTTGCGCGAACTCAGTAACTGTAGCGTTCAGTACCTTGGGGACTCACCAATACTCAGCCATTTCTGCTCATCGTACGACCCTAAGATGTTGTTTATTTTGCTTTTGTTGTTCGTGGTGATCTTGGTTGTGGTGGTGGTGTGGTGGTTGCGGCTGCTGCAGACGATGCTGCTTCTGCTTGTTGCTGATGTTCGTCGTCAAACACCTGCCCCCCAAGGTTTCGTTTGAACAATCAGCAGTACGTACTGCCCACTTCTTGTGGAGAACGGAAATACTTTACTACACCACGCGGCAGAACAGTCGCTTTTGTGCACTCTCGGCTTGCCTATATGTCATATCTAATGATCAGAACAGGGATTCGCGGAGTCATAGGCAGGCGTCCGCCCGCCCCGCGAATCCCGCCCTGTACGCACATATGTACAGTTAGGTTCGTAAAAATTTCGCACTTTTGGCAACTTTCCTTTTTGCACGAGCACCTTTCGGCAAATATGTACGCGTATTGTTGTGTTTCTGAAATGTTCGTACTATTCGCAACTTTTCTCTTCCCACGAGCACTTTTCGGCAAAACGCTGAGTACGCCGACATAGGAAACCCGTCCGGACGCGCTGGTCGAGGTTTGAGCTCGATCCGAGCACTGTAGCTCGCGTGGCGGGCGCAACATGTGGCGGGCGCAACAAGTTTATTTCGGCGGGAGTGGATAAGACGAGTTCCCGGGTTTCTCTGCGTGAGGCCATGTTTGTTTTCAGTCGTGCGTTTTTTTGTGAGCATTTTTCCCGGATCACGGGGAGCACACAACGACAGCAGCAGCACCGCAGAGAGCGCGCTACAGTACAACCTCACTGTTACAAACCCGCCGCCCAGCAGCAGCAGCAGATGTTACGACATTTATGCGCGTGCCGCAGATCCGTGCTGTACCGTGGCCAATTTGCCTTTGTCGGACGCGGCGATCTTCCTAATTGTGGTACCTGCAGATCGATGCTCATATGTACGAATATCTCCGCTGTCCGAAATTGAAAATCAGAATTTGTTCATTCAATATATATAAGGTCTCCTTACGATTCCGGATAGAGTCGAACTAAACTGCTGTGCGCGTTGGAAACAAATATGTCTGTGCTATGCTCTGTGTTTTTGCTACGAGTAGTTGCTTTCAGGGCGTGTCCAAACCGAAACGAAAACGAAAAATTAAAAGCGAAATGAAAATAAACGTGGCGCTGATTGGTCCCTGGCACAAACGTGTTTCCCTTCGTTTTTTTTATTCTGAGAAAATCAACGATTTCTAACCTATGCAAAAAACAAAAAGTTGACAGCTGCAAAACGAAAAGGAAAACGAAGGCACGAGCAGCAACAATTCAGCGTGTCTTACTAGTCAGCGCATCAGCACATACGACTTCCTAACGCGAAATACGGCATGATGATACATACAATGCTGCAATAGCTCAGTCCTCACGTTCGTTTGATAGTTAGGTCTTGCCGTCGTTATTTTACGGTCCTAGCAGGGGCAGTTTGTTCCACCGTACCTCGTCTGTCGCATCACCTAATAGTGATTTTCGGCATCGCCTCCGCTCTAAGCACCATAGCGACCCTTGCTGTGCGTGTGCGCCTCTTTACGGTAACACGCCCACCGCTCTGTTTTATCTGCTTGCAATACAGTCGATTCTTGCATCCCTATCTCCCGTTTTCAGTTTGGGGGTTATCGGTAGGTACAGCTGGGTATTTTTCAACTTCTGTAACGACTACAAGTACTACTAACACTGCTGCTGCTGCTACGGCTCGTGGTTTTTCCGCTGCAGTACGAGGTTTTTGCCTTGTGTTGATTCTAACCAATACTCTACGTGGAACTAAGCTGGCCCTCTACTTTGTTTGTTCTATCTGCTACTACTGTAGTATTGGCGACGTAATTTTTATGTGGTACATTGAATAAATAGTAGATTATCTTACATTCAGAGGATCGATTTTCTGCAGAGGGCAGCCATCCTCGTATTGTCGAGTTTCGGACCTAAGCGCGAACATTCATAAGACTCAACATGGCACACGTTTCTTGCGTCGCTGTGCATACATACACAGGAGTGGTTACTTGTCTGGAATGATGCAGACTGGCTGAGAAAACTATCCAATTTGGTTCGGAAAGTTAATCAAGTCAGACGAACACCAGGCGGGAAGGGCCATAATTTCTGCTCCCGTCATAGATTTCCGTTCATACTGCGTTACAGTCAACACAGACCTGCCACCAAGCAGGTGCTTGGTTAGGGTTTTCCGGTTATAATGGCTATTTTGAGTCGATTTGTTGTTCTTGAGTAAAACCCGAGTAGAATTGAAAGTATTTAACCCGTCTGTCCCACCTCACGTTCTCCCAAACCCTTTCTGCCATCTGTCCCACGATGATGTACAGGAACACCATGTCCGTCAACGAACCTGCCGACGTAGAACGTCCCGCAGTGAAAAATTCGCTTTGCATCAATGAAGACCTCATGGCCTTGCTGCTGGAGCTGCTCTCGGAGCAGTATGTGTTTTTCGCTGGTGTATCGAAGGAGTGGAGAAAGGCTTGGGGGGACCTGCCCAAAATAACTCGAGCTATAACGTCCGACACTTCTGTATCTCAGCTGCAGTGGAGCTTTGACAACGGCCTGAGACAGAGACCGAAGCTATGCGAGCATATTGCTGAACACTGCGACGTAGAGATTTTGAAGTACGCCCACGCTAACGGATGCGGCGCGCACGTAGACGCTTGTTTCAAGGCAGTCGCGCGAGGGAAGCTTGAAATGATAGAGTGGGCACTGGAGAACAAGTGGGGCTGGAGCAAGGTACTTTGCAGAGCTGCTGCGGCAGGGGGCAACCTTCGTATTCTGATGTGGGCACACGAGCACGGCTATCCCTGGGACCACACTATCTGTAGCGAGGCTGCGTTTTCCGGGCATCTCGAGTTACTGCAGTGGGCGCGGTCCGAAAACTGTCCTTGGGATTCATCTACGTGTATGAGAGCTGCTTGGGGTGGACACTTTGAAATTCTTAGGTGGGCTCGAGCTCACGGCTGCCCCTGGATGGAAGAAACATGCAACAGAGCCGCCCTTTCGGGTAATCTCGAGATGCTGCAGTGGGCACGATCCGAAAATTGCCCTTGGGATAGCGGAACGTGTTCAAGTGCTGCTAAGGGTGGACACCTCGACGTTCTCAAGTGGGCGCGCGCTCACGGCTGCCCCTGGGACAATGAGGTTTGCGCCAGTGCGGCTGCCGGAGGTCAACTGGAAGTGATTCAGTGGGCAACTGCGAACGGTGCTAAATTGGTGGAATCCGTGACGTACCGGGCTGCAGAGGGGGGACACCTGGAGCTGCTTCAGTGGGCTGTGGCCCAAGGTTGCCCATTGGATGCAGCTGCGTGTCACGGACCTATTGGACAAGGTCACTTAGAAACGCTCAAGTGGTGTGTGTCGAACGGCTGCCGCTTGCCCCTCATGGCTGGCTTCGTGGCGGCTCGTCGTGGACACCTCCACATCATCGAATGGCTGCACGCCAGCACCCACGCCTGGGACAAGTCTGGTATATGTCGGGCGGCTGCAATGGAAGGGAATCTGGGCCTGCTTCAGTGGGCGCGATCAAACGGCTTCGACTGGGGTATTGGTGTGTGTTCCTCAGCCGCCGAGGCAGGACATCTTGATGTTCTTAAATGGGCGAGGTGCGACGGCTGCCCCTGGGGCAATAATACCTTCATAGACGCAGCCGGGGAAGGTCACCTGGACATCCTCCAGTGGTTATGGACCCAAGGTTGCCCGTGGAGTAGTCGTGTATGTGGCGAGGCAGCTATGAGGGGACGTCTCGACGTCCTGAAGTGGGCACGGCGTGTTGGTTGCCCCTGGGACGAGACAACATGCGCACGTGCAGCTGAAAGTGGAAAACTACACATAATGCAGTGGTTGCGGGAAGAAGGCTGCCCATGGGATGGCAGTACCTGTAGCAGGGCGGCTTCGGCGGGTCGTTTTAAGGTGCTCAAGTGGGCGCGGCGTAACGGATGCCCTTGGGACGAAAATACATGCGCAAGTGCTTCCGGCGGTAATCATCTGGACATATTGCAATGGGCGAGGGCAGAAGGGTGCCCGTGGGATCATCGTACGTATACGAAAGCTAAACAGTGGAACCGCCAGCCTATCATGGAGTGGGCTGAGCGTAACGGCTGTCCTCTTGACGCGTAGGGCGAGCAGACGAAAGTATCTCCAATTTTTCTGGTTGTTTCGATAGCAAGTTGTATGCAAGCCATGCTCAATTGCGCGGGTGCCTACGTCACGCGGTGGCAGAAATAGTACTGTGGTTACCATGGCCACAACAGTGGTGCTTCCTTCGTTTCGACCGCAGAGTCTCCTTGTTGGTCGTCGTTTTATTGCATGTGTTGGTGGAATTTTAAAGAACTTGCCTGAGCGCGAATACCATTCGCATAGCTTAACCCTAGTTTGCTGTCATTGTGTATGCTGTGTATGTGGTTATCTGTAGTGTGGGCAAGGGGGTGTGTTCGGGAATCAATATTGCCAAGATCGGTTGGTGGCTAAAGCATGATTGATCGCTGCCTGCCGTGTTGGTATTGGTATTCAAGTGTAGGCGAAGTGGTCATTAGTCTTATGAGCGTGTTGCTCTGAATCTCATATCTAAACCGGGTTGCGTTTCATGTCTTATATTTGTGCAGGTATTTTAGATATGTCTTCGTTCCATACCTCTCGCACTATGAACGACGGCACGGCAATGGTGTTTGTTCGGTCGATCTTGCCTCGCTTGGCACCCACCGTGTTATTGAAATCGGTGAAAAGGACACGTGCGTAGCATCGCGCCCCGAAAATGATAGACATGTCCGAACATGTGACTACGGCCTCCCTAAACTTCTTACCGAACACTCCTGCGTTTCATGATAGCTACAATTTGAGGATGCCTGTGTCGGCCGTCGGCTTGGTTGTGTTGGATGATATATCCGCATTTTGCTGGTGTTAGACTTGGAGATTATCCAACGGGTAGACTACGAGACCGACGATTAACCCGATTAAGTCGAGAGCTTCACTCTAAATGTGGCTATACATTCAGTCTTTTTATGAGTTATTCAACTAAGCCAGTCTTTTTTTTTGTCTTTTCTCTCCCACTTCCCTCACCGCTACCTTTCTTCCAGACGGTGTGCTGTGGGGTGCATGGAGAGAGCTAAACTAGCAGCGGTTGTTCCCATTTGTAGTTTTTTTTTGTTTTTCGTTTTATGTAGTAGATACATGCTAAGGTAAAGTTGCCCCTTTTGTTTCTGAGGGTCCTCGCTTGAGGAGCTCTGTTCTAATATGAAGTAAAATCGTATGTCATAGGAAATGAGAAGGGCTACCCGATGAACGATTCCATGGCCTAAACAAATTTAAAAATCATATTGCAAAATAAGTGCTCGTACGATGGCATTCCGCCGATTTTTTGTTGTTAAGCAGTTCGGTATTGTAGGTAAAACGTTCTACCCCTATAATAACACGGGTACATGTTTGACTGAGACCCGAAGGAGTCGAAAAGTGCTGTGCCATTGGGGGGCTTGAATGTCCGGCAAAACTGTAGGTGGGCGGGAATTAGCTTGCCTTTTGAATGAGCGAGGTGCGGCAAATGTGCGCGCGAGATATACAAAATATGACAGGATCCGGCCATATACGAAATATATATGTATCTTTCCCGCTACCCAGAAGACCCGCAGCGACAAGGCGGTTCGAAATATGTGCGTACACACTTCCACTAGGGGATTCCTTGGTACCAGTCAACGACTGGAGCAATTCTGAAGATTGCAGAGATGTCGCCAGACCTATGCTGTTCAATACGAACTGCCAAGCAATGGGCAAAAAAACATAACTATCGTCGGTCTCGGACCACCTGAAGCACTTCGAGACTACTGTAACTACTGTAGATGAAGGCGGGAGTGCCTTGGAACTACAGTACTAAATCTCGACCCCTCTGTTCAACCTGGGTCTAACTCGCACTGTAATAGAGCTGGTGTATTTTGTTTTGCGAAACTACAGCTGTCTGACGGGGTTACTACCCTCCCATAGAAGTAATGTGCCTTTTTCTGGGTCCCTAAATTTCTGGCTAACGGGGCTCCTAAACTGCGTAACTACTGTACCTAATAAGGCAAGACTTATCGTTGGAATCCCATCCAGGTTACACAAAAATTGTTGTGGTACACCTAAGGTCGTGTGTGGTCTTCATTTTGGTTTGGTCGTTGTCGGTTATGGGGCAAGGTACAGAACTCTCCCTCAAGTGAGGAGCCTCATATACTGAGCGAGCTACTCCTAGCGCAGCTCGCGTCGTCTACGAACGTTGGATACGCCAGACTGCTATTCGTTCTTCAAATTTGCAGGTGGGATCGCGCCACTCACTACTTACCTTTCACCCACACCTACCTGTGTGTTGCGTCAAACAATATCCACGCAAAAACCATACCACCTATATACCAGATATCAAAGTATGACGTGCGATACCCAGCGAACCATGTTTATGTACGCCGCTGTCGAACGTGTCCCTTTCTGGCCCACGTGCCTATACCGTGAGTCGTCATGGAGGAGTAGTAGATAAAATACTCGTACCACCTAATAGCCAAATATACACACAAGTAGAGCCAGTACCTGTCGTCAAAGGCCCATCATATAAACCACACACAGGAGGTAAGCCGCACCAGGGTTGTCACCGGCGGCACGCCTCACATATATACGAGCAGTTTCATTGTCATCAGAGCCCGGGTCGTATCATTATCATCGCCGACTGCTCCCAGGAAGGACACAGCAGCACGCTAGGGTTGCACCCCGTGCGACTGAGAACCGGGTACCCGGTGGCGAGTACCCGGAACCGTCGGGAACCGGAACCGTACCGGGACAAATAATTTACCCCGGGTAGTTTGGACCCCGGGTACCCGGATACCCGTTGATTGTGATTCATTTTTTCTCCCTTTTCTCCTACAGCCTTCGCACAACACTAAGGTTGCACCCCGTCTGACTGAGAACCGGGTACCCGGTGGCGGGTACCAGGAACCGTCGGAACCGGAACCGGACCGGAACAAATAAATTTACCCCGGGTATTTGGACCCCCACCCGGGTACCCGGGTACCCGTTGATTGTGCTTTACGGAGCCCCCAAGACTGGGACATACGTTGATTTATACATACACTGTGCCCCTAGACTCTCCTTTTTCCTTTTCTCCTACAGCCTTCGCATAACACGCGACTAGGGTTGCATCCCGTCTGACTGAGAACCGGGTACCCGGTGGCGGGTACCCGGAACCGTCGGAACCGGAATCGGACCGGAACAAATAAATTTACCCCGGGTAGTTGGAGAGGTAGCTTTATGCCTTCTATCTTATTTTTTTGGCATGATTCATCGAGAGAATAGACGAAATGAAGTCATTCCCTCCCACCGTCCGCCTTACCACGCCGCCTTCGGACCGTTCAGGCCCGCTGAAACGCTAAAAGGGGAGAAAATAGTGCATGGTATCCCGGGTACCCGGGTACCTGGGTACCCGGGTACCCGGGCTGAAAGTAGGCCGGGTACCCGGTTCCGGTTCCGTCTGAACCCCCCACAATCCGGTCCGGTTACCGGTTCCAAATTTCGAGGCCGGGGTGCAACCCTACAACACGCGAGGCATCCATCATCTCAAAGCATAATGCCTCGCCACACCATATAAAACCCCGATCTCCGTAGACCAGTATGAAACCCCCATATATATTCAGGAAACCAGTATCAAGCAACCGCATACCACAAACAAACTGCAACGAAATCCGGCGTATCGGGTGTATCGCGTGTCCGGTATACTGCGTTAACCCTTCTCGGACTTCATAGAGGGACATTGGCTTTATACCCAGAGGTAAACCGGCGATGAAAAGTGGCGATTACTGCCACGGCCATTTCGCAATTGTGGAGTTAAACAACTTGGTGTCCGAGTAACAGTTCGCGGAGTTGTAGATTGGCAATCAGGCGCGAAAGGATTGCCCCCCGTCTTTCTGGCCCTTTTCGCTCCTCGTACGATACGGTCGATAGCGCTAACAAAGTTAAACTTTGTTTTGTCGATATATCGGGGTCCGAACACCATATTAATTTCACAGTCAGTTACCTCTGCTACATAGAATCACTTTTTTTTTTGCAACCCGGTCTCTTGATTACATCCAGCGGCAATCCCACACGTGACGTATATCACTGGCCCACAGGGTGCGTTCATATCAGGATGATGTCAGGTTTGTGTTGGATCACAGTGTCGGGGAGGTGTGAGCCTTGCGGTTGGGCTTTTCGCTGGGATTTTGAAAGGTATAGCGGGCAGATCACAGTCCAGAGTGCCAATGGGATTATCCATGTCTGCATGGCGTCGGACTTCCCGTGGTAAGGTGTGCAGTGATTCGCGCTGTGTACCGTGGGCGTTGTCATGGTATGCCGAGGGGAATCTTGCGCGCTTCGATGCCTTGCCATGTCGGGTGTGTCGTGACTTTCCGTGGTAAATTCAGTTGGCTCTCACAGCATGAGGCGAGATACCATTGACACTGTCGCGGTTGGCAATGGCATTGCAGTGCTGTGGTTTGCAATCGCGACTGTCGTGGCATTGCCGCGGTACACGCACAAAAAATAACCCTCGACGTAACAGTGTTCGCAGCTTTCGATCGATCAGTTCTCGACTACGAGGTAGTCATCAATTAGCACCCAGCGCCCGGACGGCGTCACCGCAACACAGGACTACCGATTGATTGCTATTATATACTCGTTTCAACATCTAGTTCGAAAGAGGCCACGAATGCAGACACTGTGGGTAACTGCTCGGCAAGCGCCTTGCCTTGGTAGCGTTCTCAGCGAAGAGCTATCGATCTCTACGTGGAGAAATGCAGTGAGCACAGCATGTACCCTAGAACGATTTAACGTTTTGCCTCGAAAGGCGAGCAATGAAAGTGTACTGCTGTATAGAATCAAAGCTGCAACAACGACAACAACAACAACAGCAACAACAGCAACAACCATTCCGCACTCGTAAGGCTCCTTGTTCGAAGGCTTCTGCATCATTGTCATACATATGTACAGCAAGTCAGCTAGTATATCACCCCAAACACCAAGGGTCCCGCCTTCAAACCCTGACCCACTTCGTTGATCCTCCCCCCTGTACTCGTTGTAGTTACATTTTGCCAGAAAAATCCAGGTGGGCGCTCCTATCTGCAGTTACTCCGTAACGTATTTTTCAAACGTATTATGTCTGGTGGATGGCACGTCGTTGGCCCCGCACTCAACTTACAGGGTTAACACGTTTTATTCAAACAGTAGACCTCGTCGTGGTATCATATTATAATTTTCAGGGCAAACAAAATCGAGAGTTACAACGATGCACGTTGCCGCCGGCCCGACTGCTTCCACGACCATGACGACGTTTCAAGTTGTTATTTAGAGCGCCGACGGGGTAGCTGTAGCCCAGGGTATTTGAACGCGGAATATCATATCCAGCGCAATATACAGGGTGTGTACAAGGTAGGTACGCTCCGCTTCCTGTGTATTGCGTAATGTACCTGCGGAAGGAGAAGGGAACACGTGTGCCCTTGGTTAGAACTTCTCTATTCGCTATTGGTTACGCTAATTGATGCTGACCGATTGATACAGCCTGTTACCAATGGATCCACGTTTCCCTCACGGCCGCCGATTGGTACGTTTTCAGAATAGGAGGCACCATGTCATGCACCAAAGCTCTCAAAACAGAATTCGCTGGAGTTGCGTTCTTGCTCGACGCCAACGAAGGCATCATGGCGTTCCGGGTGGAACTACTGTACTACCAAACACGTTTCTTTCCTTTGCCGGTGTATCGACGGAGTTTGAGACACGCTTTGGGGGGACCTTCCAAAAACCCACGCAAGCCATATCGGGCGATACGTCTGTATCTCAGATGCAGTGGAGTTTCGACGTAGGCCTGAAGTGCAATACGAGTCTATGCACGCGCATTGTCGAACATGGTGGGGTTGACATGTTACAGCACGCTCACGCAAGCTGGTGCCGGTTGTCCCACCGAGCTTTTTAAAAAGCTGCCGCCCTGGGGAAGATAGACATGATCCAGTGGATACTCGGGGTCGATTGTGGCTGGAGTAAAGTTATTCGCAAAGCTGCTGCGGCGGTGAGAATGTTTCGAATTTTCCAGTGGGCCCACACGAATGACCACCCCTGGGACAGCAGTACATGCAGCGCGGCCGTGGCTTCAAGCCATCTTCAAGTCCTGCAGTGGGCACGTTCCGAACACTGCCCCTGGGATAGTGAAACATGCTCGAGAGCTGCTGGGGGTAAACCCCTAGATGTTCTGCGGTGGGCCCGGTCAAAGGGCTGCGCGTGGGGCCATGAAACGTGCAGCAAAGCCGCCGGTTCAGGACATCTCGACATCCTGCACTGGGCACGTTCTGAAAACTGCCCTTAGAATAGCGAAACCTGTTCCAAGGCTGCTCGCGGTGGCTATCTACTGTAGGTAGTCTCGTGTGGGTCCGAACTCATAGCTGCAATTGAGACCATGAAATGCGCAGCGAGGCCACCGGTTCAGGACATAGCGATTTCCTGAAGTTGGTCCGTTTCCAAAACGCTCCTTGGAATTTCACCACCTGCGCGGAGGCGGCTGGGGATGGACACCTCGACATTCTGCAGTGGGCTTGATATCGTGGCTGCTGTTGGCACGCCAAAACGTGCAGGCATGCGGCTGACGTGGGACACCTGGAAGTTCTCAAACGGTCTAGAGAGAACGGCGCCGATGGGAACTCATGAACAACCTACGGGGCTGCAGAGGGTGGGTACTTGGAGGTACTCGCCTGGGCGAAAACCCATGCTTGCCCCTAGGAGCCGATCGCGTGGTGTGGACCGGTTCAAAATGGGCTTCTGGATGCACTGCAGTGGATGTTGGCGAACGGCACCCCCTGATCCCGCGCCGCTAGCGCTGAAGCAGCTCAGTATGGGCACATTCATATTCTCAAATGACTTCAAGCCAGCCACCACGTGTGAGACACTGGGAGCATCTGCTTGGCGGCGGCAATATAAGGAAACCTAGACATACTGCAGTGGCTGCGGGCTTGCAGCTTTTTCGCTGGAGCAAGCATATCTGCGAAGAGTCGGCCGGCAGAGGATATTTTGACGTGCTTAAATAGGCGCGATGTAACGGCTGCTCTTGGGACCAAGTCACATGTGGGCCGGTAGCCGAGGCAGGTCACTTACGTATACTCCAATGGGTGCGGTCAGAAGGCTGCCCGAGGGATGCTAGTGCCTGTAGCGCAGCAGCGAGTTGCGACTATATGGGGGTGCTGAAATGGGCACTGTGTTACGGTTGCCCGTGGGGCGAAAACACTTGTATCAGTGCGGCCGCGTCAGGGCATCTACCCATTCTGCAGTGGCCGCGGGCAGAGGGCTGCTCTTGGGATCGTAATACGTACGTATATGCTTTTCGGAACAATCACTAGGACTTGTGGTTTTGGGCCATGCTAAACGGTTGTATTGAGGAATTGTAGGTAACCTGGAATAAGTAGGTGTGTGTGTAAGTTGCTACCAAGCCAGACGAGGTGCAGCCGAACGCTCGGTGATGGGGCTAGCTGGGACGAGTGATCATGCGACATATGTGATCCCAAGCACGGAGGGCCAAGCGCGTCCGTCTTCCGACCGAGTACGTTTGAGTTGTGTTGGCCGGGGTGACGGTTGGAGTAGAGGGGCCAATGCGAAAAGGGGATGTGGCTGTGCATGCAAGGAACTCTTCAGGTACATGATGCCCTGCTTAGTTATCAAAAACTATTCCCTAGGTTGTTATTGTGTCTTGACGCATGCTA
Organism: Saccharina japonica; assembly: GCA_008828725.1. NCBI lineage: Eukaryota > Phaeophyceae > Laminariales > Laminariaceae > Saccharina > Saccharina japonica. Next base: position 470,376 of record MEHQ01000269.1, read on the forward strand.
CGATAATAGAGGTGCACCATGTTTTTACCGAGTTCCTAACTCGAGGAGCCCCATACCTCACCCGAAGAATAGGTTTCAGAGGAAAATAAAAGTGCTACCCGACGAACAATTCCACGACCTGAGTCTAACAGGGAACATATATTGCAACGCAAGAAAGGAAGTCCGACGGTTTTTGGGTCAAGGAGCCCGATAATTCAGAAAGCGATTCAGCCAAAAAAAGGTATACCTCTATCGTAGCACGCGTCTCTTCGATAACCAAAACTTCCAGAGCCTCCATTTCGTATGAAAACCCAAACAGCGGGAAACCGGCGAGGAGTACGCCAGTGTACATACACTATAAGTCCACAATTCGGCATTGTGCATTCCCCAAACAATTTTGTTTTTACCTCCGTACCCAGACTCGTGTTGCCTCCGGTATGCCGTTTTCTGACAAACGTGCGATATGGCTCGTGTACACTTGTTTTTGGGGACCTTGCACTGCCGAAAGGTGGACTTGTACACCGTAAACTCTGGTAAACCTCACTGGTATGCATGTATATGTAAGCTTACGTAGCGGAGACTGCCGGTGTTTTGTTCCGGTAGTTCCTCTGGAGATTTACGTGCTGTTTTGATTTAGTTCTATTTTGGATCGGTTGAAATTAAACGGTATACAGGGGGGGGTGGAGGGGGTATGCGACTAACTGCACCGAAATTTCCAACTGGTTTTAGAGGGGTATCACAACAGGGATACTCATTTGAGATTTCCCGAAAATTATAAGAAGTTTTTTTTTGTTTTTCTTAGAATCACAAACCAAAACGAACAGCCCAGAATGAAGATGCCAATCAAAACCAAAGGCATTTTGACCCACAGATTATCATGACGAACCAGAAGGTCTGCTCGGTAACACAAGGAACTGGAGCCCGTCATTTGACCCCTTGTGGCCGGTACACTGCTCTCCGATCTGCCGGCAAGGCGTGTTTCTCCGAACTGCAAAAAGCACGGCAAGTCGGTAGTCCACATGCGTGCACCAGGATAATTGATGGGGCTCGAGCCAGCATCTCAACCCAACGAAACCAAGGTTGACATGCACCCCGCGACCCATGGGCCCATTGTAACGTCGGCCGTTTCCAATTTCGATGCTTGCATCGCTTGCGGGGTCAATCTGTTCGTACTCGTACGGTGCTGGTACTGCTGTACGAAAACACAAAATTACGAGTACTCGTACCAAAATATCACCAATAATATCGTTTCGCCGATTAAGGAAACCTGCGCAGATTCTGCTGCTTGTAGGCCCAACTCGTGCTCGACCTAGGGAAGAGGGGTGCAGGAGACATTTGGCGTGGCTGTTGTCCACCACTGGAGAGTTCGAGGAGATCAATCGGCGACGCAAACGGTCTCCCCTTTCAGAGGTAGGGCTGCCCTCCGTCCAGATTCGCCAATAGAGAGATTTACCCCGAAAATCTCAACAGAGCAGATCAAGGACCGACTTCGAACAGCACCGCGTTCTTCATCGACAAGGTACCCCATGACCAGCTTCAGGCACTCGTCGAGTGCTACCTCTGACCTCGGGAGACGGCCTCAAGTCGTCGCAGCGAACAATAAGCCTCAATGAGCGAGTTTCAGCCTCTGACCTTCGAGGATTATGTAGATGAAAATCGACGAGCCACGATTCCACCCGCTTCTGGTACGAACGAGTACGAGCAGATTGACCCCGCGAGCGATGCGAACATCGAAATTGGAAACGGCCGATGCTACACTGGACCCAGGGTGCATGTCAACCTTGGTTTCGTTGGGCTAAGATGCTGGCTCGAGCCCCATTAATTTTCCTGGTGCACGCATCTGGACTACCGACTTGCTGTGTTTTTTTCAGTTCGGAGAGACACGCCTTGCCGGCAGATCGGAGAGCAGTGTGCCGACCACACAAGGGCTCAAATGACGCCGGCAATGGGTAGAAGAGAGCTCCAGTTCCTTGTGTTACCGAGCAGGCCTTATGCTTCGTCATGTCAATCGGTGGGGCAAAATGCCTTTGGTTTTGATACGTATCTTCATTCTGGGTTGTTCGTTTTTATTTGTGATTCTAAGAAACAAAAAATTATAAACTTCTTGTAATTTTCGGGGAATCTCAAATGATTACCCCCTAAAATTATACCGCTTTATATATATATTTTACGGTGCCAAAACTGTTTGAATTACAATGGACATAAAATACCCAACCGCGAGTAGACGTAACTATCATAGAGAATATCGCATCAGCAAAGAGTGGTAGTGTATCTTAGGGCTTGGACCAGCAGCCATGATATATCGAGCACTACATGGTAGCGCGGAACGACGAGAATACAATACACCCATCGCCACTCCCCGTTTCAACGAAAGTTGTGATACATTTGTAATAGCCACCTATTATATGAAAAGGGCGAATCGGCCTTAAGAACCGTTCCTAGCGTCCGCCCGAAACTCGCGCACGAGTGTTGGCTTGGGTTAGGCCATGATTTGTAGGCTTCAACCCTGTCAAGTGGAGGCATCTAACTCACGAGCGAGTGTTGATGCGCGCAGTCGATCGATGGGTCCACGCAGCGCTCCTGAACTCGGGAGATCGGTTGGGATAGCATAATTAGAGCCTCGCACGCATTGTTCAGCTTATTATGACACTTTACCGAGGCCGATTATCTGTGTTAGGGCTTGAGGCCATTCCAGCACCGTCGTGATGCAGCTGCTCAAGGCGGAAGCCAAACTTCCAAAGTGGGTCGAACAATCGATATAGCCTGATGTAAGTCGCGCGCTGATGGGGTATGAAGATCCGGGGGCAGTCGCCAATACACATGTTTTGCACATGTTCAGCCGGTCACGTTCAGAAGTCGCCGACGTCGAGGGTATGTGTTTGGCTGTCGAGAAGTGTGAAGAACACCTGTCGCGCGTCTGCAATCATAGATGCGAGGTTAGTTCTGGCCCTATATAGCAAATAAGGGGTTTCCCGCAGAATAGGCCAATGTAGCATTCAATTGATTTCATTGCGTAACTACTGTACAGTACACAGTAGTGTACGAGACAAATGAATATATATATATATCCTAAGGAGGGTCAAGCAACCCTGGGCCTGTTGGTAACTACTGTACGTATTGTTCGGAAAACGCAGTTCCCTCAATCCAATTAGGGCATGTTTTCAAAGCCTTGGTTGACCGAGAATCCGTTCTACGTTAAGGATCGCTTTCCCGAGCAAAACCACTCCAACCTCACGGGGCTCTTGAACGGAAGAAGTATACACCATAGTTAGAATAGTCGGGTCCGATTGATTTTGACTATTATATCTCGATACTCTTTGCGCCCCACGCGCGCATCAAAACCTTTCCGGAACCTGCGCTCGATTCAAACGGGATGCGTGTTACGTGTTTGCATATGTTTGCGTATCATCGGATCGCCAACCCCATATTGCCAACCTGCTATAATGTTGAAACTATTTATTTTATGTCATTTCTTACAAGCAGGCTAGCCGTTGTCTACGCGGGACCATTTTTGTTCAGATTACAACTCATCCTTGGCGGTATAACAGCAACAACAGTAAGCCGTACAGGATATAGTAAGTAATACAGTAGTTGAAACCAGAGTCGTCCCGGTCGGCCCGATGATCTCGTTGTAAGCCGCGAGTACTTATAGCGTTGCATTTATGGGTTCAATTCCACATCAGAAGTATTTCCTTTCGAAATATACATCGGCTGTCGAGAGTTCAAATTATAGCGTGCGTGGCGCGTACACACTGCGTGATGCGATAATTTCCCTCGTGCCGAGTTGAGGTTCTCAACCCCGCACAAACGATCTAACTAGACCGCCGACCTTGGTGACCGCATGAAAACAAACACACCATAAGAAACCGGTACCCTGGTTGTATACCTTACGCAGTGAGAGGCGTCGTTTACAGCGTCGTCGTCAACCGACGCCAACCCAACCAATAACAAAACATATATTTATAGGGGTGCGGGGGGGGGGGGGGGGGTATCGCGTCTTGCGCTGCTTCTGCTGTTTTGGTTTTGGTTTGAGCTTCGCATTTTTGTATGTCTTGTTTTGTACCTGGTATTGCTCGAACATCAGGGGGGGGAAATCGGGCGCTGGCGAACTCGGCGCTGCCGCTGGTGCTGTGTTATATGTTTTAGTTTTTTTTGTGTCTTCCCGTTCAATCTAAATTTTAATGTATACACTTTGAACTTCTCGAACCTCATGGGGGCAGGGGGGGGGGGGGGGGGGGGGGGGGGGGGGTCGTTTCGCTGCTGCTGCTGCTGCTGCTGCTGCTGCTGTTTTGTGTTGTTTTGCATCGCGTCTTCTTGTGGGTTTCGTATTTTACCTGTTTTGTAATGGTCGAACATCAGCGGGGGGGAGAGGGCGCGTCAGTGGTCTTGACGCTACGGCTGGTGCTGTTGGTTTGTATGTTTGGCGCGTCGCGTCTCATTTTTCCGTTATTTCCCCGTTGAATTGTTTTGTATCGCTCAGAATCAGGAGGGGGAGGGAGAGGGGGGGGCGCAGGCACTGGCGGTCTCCACGCTGATGCTGCTGATGCTGCTGTGTTTGGTATCATATTTTGGCGTCGCGTCGTATCGCGCTTTATTTTTGTCTGGTTTTGTTTTGATCGACCATCACAGGCAAGGGGGGGGGGGGGTCACGCTGCGCTGTTAGGTCTACTGTTGGTGTTTCTTGCGCTAGTCCTCGGTGCTGATTACTGTGGCACCACGGGTCATAATGGTATTATTATGAGGCAATATGGCAATTCTTCGCAGGGCCTATCAACCTTAATATCCCCCCACGAACGTCTCCTCGACATGTCATGGGTCTGGCATGGCGTACTGCTGTGTGGCATTGCAAGGCACCTTCATCGTACCCCATCAATATCACCACGAACGGTGCTGCCATTGTGTGCTCGTGAACGTCTCCACGTCCTGCCATGTCGCGGCCTTGTGATGATTATGTCACTGTGTACTGCGGCGAAATCATTTCGCATTGACATATCACTGCATCGAGCTTCCACGGGTCTGTTATAAGGTACACGAGAGGCCCACGGTATTGCCAACGCGAAGCCATGGAAACCCGTGGTGATGCCCTGTGAGTACACCATAATGACCATGGGGTGTTCGACGACACCACACCATCATGTAGCTGCCGTGGACCGTCCCATGGCATGTGCCATGGTCCAATAGCATGGCAAAATTATGGTGTTTTTCGTGGCGTGCAAAATGCTATGGGTATCGTAAAACCCCCATGGTAACGTCATTGGTGTCCAAAGAATCATCGTAGCATGGCCTTGAAGGAGAGTGACGGTTCGTGGGAGCCCATGAAGGGCCACGAGGTGCCACGACGTGCCATGGCTAGGCGATACCAACGCCATGCACTGCCATGGTAACTTCCATGGAATTTCCAATGCTCTCCATGACTATGGCACGACGCGCGTAGTACCACCACCATGGCAATACCACGGCTGGTGATGTCAGCACCGAGGCACGCCATGACCTCCCCTTGCAACCCATGACAAACACAATGAGGTCCCATCATGGAAAAACTCAATGAATGCATCCCCCCTCGGCATAAACACTCAGGCAGACCCGAAACAGTCGCATTATTTTACACATGGGAGTAACGTACTACATCGCTTGGCAGTTCATCACGTAACGTGGGCTTCTGCTGTGGCCGGCCCGTCAAAACGCGTGGGCGGGCACCTGGGTAAGCCAGAGCGGCACACATCAAGTTCACCAACAATCGCGGCCGTGGCCTGGCGACCCCTCCCGATTTTGAGGTGATAGCGCACGCGTGCTACCACACCTTCATTTTCTGAAAAGGGTCACTTGATTACAACATACGTAGGAGCTCTGAAAGTTATCGAAAAAACAGATTTTGAGACAACTTTGAAGAGTGCTATATATTCGATGAACAAGCGAACCACGAATTTTCCATTGTAAAAAGCTAACAGTAGTACTTCGACAATATTGGGTTAAGGAGCCCCTTCGGCGAGAAACCGTTCGGCCAGTACGTTCTACCCCTTTAATTTCACGCCTCCGCGCGAGACAACGCCCGCCCCGACTCGTCATATTTGTAACGTTCTCTACCCTGCCCGGGCCGCCCCATCACAATGTTATGATCGGCCTTAACCGGCCAAGCCCAAGCCGGACACAACGCTCACGACACACCCTCACATAACAAACATACTTCGTATATCGTAACACCTACCACACGCCTACCATGAATGAAACACTCATGTAGCGAACCACCAGTAGTGTTGCGAACCTCCCAAATTTCAACGAAGGCTCTTCAAAACGTGTACTAGTAGGCTTCTAGCCATATAGGTTGTACTGGGTATGTATTCCGAGGACTATCATGGCAGCCAGTGGGACGGGAATACCCATATGGGATGGGACGGGACGTCTCATCCCATCATGAAGTGGGCCCCACCTACGATCTCCCGTCCCATCCAATCGTGTTTATACTACTCCACTTGCTCCCCATATGGCCAAAATAGTATCCTCTCGTCCTCCTGGACCCATCTTGCTTCCCATCCCATATGTAGGTCACAGTTATTCGCCCCATAACCTACAATTCCGTTGGCAAGATACTTTCTCCCGTCCCACTTTCATCCCGTTCCACTATCCCCGCGGGTACTCCCGTTCCCATTACGATTGTGGATATGCTACTACCATTGTCAGATCCCATCTTTCTACCATTCGTACTTGCCTAATCTCCTATCTGCCCTTCCCACTTACATACGTGCAGTTTCAGGGAAAGTTGTTAGGAACCTTGGATTCGATTTTTGTTGTTGTGGTACGCTGTCGCTCTCCAAAAAGTCGTTTGGTTTTATTACTTTGGGAGAGAGAGAGAGCGTGCAATGCACACGCTCCTGATGGCGGAACAGACGAGTCGATCCATGGCGGCTCGGCGGCTGAACCTCCGGTACAGCAAAAGTGTGTCATGTGCCATCGGTAATATTCCCGTGAATAATATGGGTGCAGAGGTTGGGAGCAACAAGCAGATCACAGGGATCTGGAAGCATTGCGTGGAGTTCGAGCCACCGTGTTTGTATGACATATATCCTCTGTACAAGGAAATGTATATATTTTGTAGATTCTATCGCGAACGCTTCGTCATCTGACGAAAACTGCATGTGCCGGTTTGCACGGAGGTAGACACAACGAGCAACGAGGCTGGGGAAGGTGGGGTGTACGTCCCGTTGAGCATATATGTTCCGTTGACAGCGTCCCTCATATCCACATTGGGTTTCCCGTTGTACTTCCAATCATCATGTCCCACAGCATACTCTCATTGGCTTTCCCGCTGTCTTCCGCATCGACAATGGCAAGTTTCGCATTGTCTTATGTCCCACTCTAAAACGTGATAGTCCCATCTCATCCCACCTTAAACATCGGTGCCATATTCAAGGCCCATCCCGTGCCCATCAATCAAAAACTCCCATATTTCCGTCCCGTTCCCATCCCGTCTAGCAAGCATGTTTACATATGCCGTCCCGTCTAGAACGCTTATGGTCCGGTCCCATCCAGTCGAAACGGGAGCAGAAAAACTGACGATGGGGTCCCATCCCGTTGATAACCAGAGCTCACTTTGTTTCCGCCTTCGGCGGGCCGAACACTTATATCCCGTCCCGCACGGTGCCTGTGGCAACCTTTGATGTTTTCCTTGTCGCGTGTACCTTGTACGTACATACGTTCAGCTCTATTCGCTGTTCCCGCAGGAAAGCGTTTTCTTAGTCGAGTGTTGATCATGGGAGTGTTTTTATTGCTCCGTTCTGAATAAGTTCCGTTGCGATGAAGAACGGATATCATTCGTACCGTGCAGCACAGTCAGATTCAGCGGGTTGCACCAAACTCGATTGTTGCACATCCCCGCTCCGCTTGTGCTTCTAGGCACAGAAGAAGACAAAAAAAACGTCAATGACCCCCGGGAAAAGGACGTTTCACCCCTGACATCGCATGGCGCACCCCCCCTGTGCTATGCTCCATCACTTAGGTCGGAAAAGGCAGAGCCAGCAAGTTTTCATTGCTCTTTTGTTCCCTTCGAGGCGTTGCCTTGGTTCGCCAGAGTTGTGTTGGGCACTGCTGACATTCTGAACATAAATGAGTGCCAACCACCACAAGTTTGTTTCTGATGCAAGTCCACTGCCATGCCTTGGAAATCGGACCGGGGGGTGTGCACTGCTATCGCTTCTTCATGTAATTTATACAACTTTTCGACGGAAACCAACATGATGTGGCTTGTCTCGAGATGCGTCAGCTCACGGCATGAAAACGTAGCTATCCGCCGTTCCAACGTCCTACGCAGGCCAGATTATGGCCAGTAGAGGTGCATGTGAGTGTATGGTTAATACTTCGTTGTCAAGTTGCGTTTGCCAAGCAAACCACATTTATTTATCTGCGGTATCCATTGGCGCTTGTCCGACCAATAAATTCTCCGGAACCAGACCTTCATTGGACAATATTGTTCAACAACACTAGCTGTTGTAAAACGAACATAACCGCTGCAAGAACTCGTATTTTAATCACATACCCAAGGCCAATGTATCATCAAACCTACACGTCTACTGTACCTCGCATACAGCGTCTCGTCCGGGGTGGTTTCTCGAATCGTTTTTCCCTGCTTCGCGATAAATTAAGTGTGTGTATAGAAGCAGAGAACTGTGCGTCCTACACCAACTACAGTTAGGACTGTCATTCGACACGTATTTACGCCAAAACTGGCTCTTTTTATGTCACGAGATCCAGTTGAAATAAAAAATGAAACTTTTTACCTTTAGAAAATAAACCAATCGGAGCCAGTCAAATGTCGTCGTCATGATGAACGGCCCATAAACCAAAACAAAATCAGCTCTACGCTACTCGTACGTGCGTGATGATGTTGGGCAGCCTCGCTCGTTCGAGCTGCCTGCCAGGTAGTGCCTGGTATCACTATAGGGTTACCCTATATATACCCCCTATACGATATGATATGTCCATAGTACTTAGTCATGTTTGCTTTGGCCGGAATGTGATAAAAATATCGTATATTAATAGTATCACATCGCTATATATAGGGGTTTCCAGTCATATAGTCCTACAAGGTTCCCCTCCGGGACGTGCCTGGGGGAGTGGCGCAAGGGCGAATCGAAAACCTACTATTAATATCAAAACAACAGCATACGATATTGTATCATACGCATATCATGTTGCATACCTGCCTAAGAAATCCACTTAGTTTGTGCGTGCTTCCTGTCTTATATTATGGGGGTCTGGGTTACGTACAATACAAAAAAAGGTATCCAGAGTCACCGCCAAGGATCGAACTCAAGCCTTGAAGCATAAAATCGTACATGGTGACCGTTTGCCTATACTTTCAAAGATACATTTTCCTGTACTACACGATTATTTGTCGCGGCCCACGTCAGACACACGATAGACCGCATATATATACATGATGCAAGCACAGCAGCAAGCAACAACAGCAGCAGAAGAGAGAGAGATGGTGGTGCCTGATGACGGATGCAAGCCTGCTGCGATGAAGCAACCACTAACTAATAGGCACAGCAGTATACGGTGGATCCGCCACAGGCACGTCTGCTGCTTGTGCTTCTAGCCGGGGCTGTGGCGTTGCTTGTGTTCGTTTCATGTTGTGTGATGTATCGTCGTATTCAAAAGCGGTCATTCATTTTCGGTCAGAGTGGGCGTGGCTCTGTTACACAAACACAGCAGCAGAACAGAAAAGGGTAGATATATTGTGTGGATTATGGACGGTAGGCTCCGATAGACACAGCTAGCCACAGCACTACAGCAACATCAACAGCAGGGATAAAGCCCTGGAAAAATTGCAGCAAAAAACACAACATACAGCCTACGTACTCGTACTGTGTACTCGTACCCTCGTACCTGCATGCCAAAAAAATAAAAGGAAACAGAAGACGTGTCCGGGGTTTGAACTCACGTATTCATATTAATTTTACGTCGGGACGTTGGACTCAACATAGTAAGTGATTACTTGCCAGAAATAAATATTATTGCTCGTTTTTTGTGTCAGACCGCCCGAAGACAGCTGTGTGTGGTATCATCGCATGCGTCGGCATGCAGAGCACACGCATGACACATGGAACCCATCAACAGCAGCAGCGAACAGCAGAGAGGTGATGGTGGTGTGGTTTGGTGGCGGATTGCTGGCTCCTACGAAAGCAACTACTCGTAGCAAAAACACAGGGCACAGCACAGATAGATCTGTTTCCAAGCAAGCCGTGTAGTACCACTCTATCTGGAAATGTAAGGACATTTAATGTAAATTTTCAATGGACAAACGATGATTAAATTTCCGGACAGCGGAGAGTTTCGTACATGAGCATCGATCTGCAGGTACCACGATTAGTAATATCACAGGGTCCGACAAAAGCAACTAGCCACGGTGCATCACCGATCTGCTGCATGCGCATGCATGGTGCAATGCCTAAGGTTTGTAACCTTGCGATTGTACTGCAGCTGCCTCTCTGCGGTGCTGCTGCTGTCCTTGTGTGCTCCCGGTGCTCCGGGCAAGAAACTCACAAAAAAAACGCACGACCAAAAAAAACAGGGCCTCACGCAGAGCAATGTACGAAAGATCCAAATAATACCATGCATTATTTTTTACGGCACACGACAGATAGATGCACAACGCGCCGTACATACAATACGACACACCTCATACATAGCACAGCAGCAGAGACGAGAGAAGGTGGAAATTGGTGATGACTGACTGACGGATGCAAGCCTCTGATAAAGCAACTATGAAAAACCACAGCAGTACATGGTGGACATGCCACACGCCGCGTGGTGTAGCCGGCTGCTGCTTGTGATGCTCATGCTGTATAGGCGGTGTTGTGACGTTGTTTGAGTTGCTAAATTTGCATGTTGTCTGATGTTATCTGAAGTCTCTCATCGGATTCCTGCGGTGAGATTCAGGGAAGAAACATGAAACAAATCGGGAAAATAATAACAGTTTAAATACTAAAACTCAATCAAATTAGTTATTATAATTTCGGCCAGAGTGACTTCGGATCTTTCACACACAGCAGCAAGCAGCAGCAGAACATAAATGTAGATGGTGGAGTACATACCGCAGGCTCCGATCATCACAGCTGGCCACAGCAGTACATCGCACATGTGCGTGTCACACACGCACGGTGTTAGCTGCTGGTGCTTATGCTGCGGAATTGTAACGTTGTGCTCCCATGTTATGTTGTCTACCTGTTGTATACTGGTATGTCTGGGCTATCCTGCGCTCATCACGAGCTCGCGAAAGGGCAAAAAAACGAGAAACAGAACAATGTTATTTCGGCACGTACGTACAAAAGTAAGGCCTCATGCTGAGAACCCGGGAAATCGCCTTATCCACTCCCGCGGCAAACAAAACTTTGAGCGCCCGCCACGCGAGCCACAGAGCTAGGATCAAGCCCAAACCTCGACCAATGTGTCCGGCCGGGCCTCCCGTGTCGGGGTACTTAGCGTTTTGCCGAAAAGCGCTCGCGCGAAGAGAAAAGTTGCGAAAAGTGCGAAAAATTCACAAACATAACTATACATACAAGGCTCCCCTTCGGGGAGTGGGGTGTCCCCCGCGGGTGACGCAAGCTCGCACGTCCCACGGAAAAACCGACCTATCGCCATCCAGCTGTAATTGTAGAAAGGGGGGTAAACGAATAATCACCTTTCAGCGAATTTCGTATAGTAAAACGGTTTTTGCTAACGTACGCATATTTAAATTTATAATTAAATTGGCGTTATACCACATAAAAAACATGTTATTTTTATCACGAACCGCGATGTCAAATTTTCTTGAGTTCGCGGAAACTTGTCATTCTCATAGTTTGTGAAACAATATCACGATCGGCGAAACTGTCAAGTTGTTTTTCGTGACATATTTTGTTCGGTAGATATGGCGGTGTGTACCACAGCGAGCAGTATGTCGTTCTCGTATACAAACAGCAAACGGCAGAAAAAATACAATCGCATTTCGTCCAGTAAATACAGTACCTAGTATACAGCAGCAGCAAGGAGTACAGCAAGCAGTACAAAGCAGTAGCAGCGGGCAGTGTAGCAAGTAACAGCAACACAAGCGGAGCTACTAATTGTAGTATCTACGTACCTACAGCAAGCAGCAGCACCACCAACTACTTCTGCGACACGGCAGTTAACGTTCAGCAGTAGTAGCAGCACACTTCTGCTTTATTCAGCGCACAGCAAAGCGGTACAGCTACGAGTAGCAGCTGAAGCTACTTAAATACTACTACTCGTCGTGGTAAAGCGTACATTTCCCGCCGTCCAAGCGAAATAAACACAAGGCTCTTGTGGTGTATTCGTACATCATATAAAAKATGCATCATTGTGGTATGCCAGAGCGGGGCCGGTATATAGCGGACGAAAACAAATAGCAGTACGTATGTTGGGGCAGATGGGTACGTACTATAGGTGCAAGAGGTTGTTCCACTATGAAAAATATCCTATCCGGTCGCCGGCATCTATGCGTAGCCCTTGTATCATAGCGGCCTAACAAAAGTAGGGAAAAAAGTGGGGGCAGCACAGCAGTAGTCCCCATCCACAGACATGACAGGACTCAACCGCGTACCAACCCACCCACCAGAGCATCCACCCACCCACACATCACGTGCTCTAACAGTACAGCAATACAGTAGTACGTACTGTAGGTGGGGATAGTGCGGTTGTATTGTACTGGCGGGCAAAGGTAATATACGTAGAAAACAAACCAGGGACAGAGCAGACACGACAGCACTCAACCACGTACGAACCCACCCACCCAAACACCCACCCACCCACCCACCAACTCACCCACACACCATGTGCTGCAGCAGTACAGCAGTACGTAAGTGGGGATCAAACTTTGGATCGATCGCACAACAACAGGAGGAGTAAGAGTACTACAGGCCGCAAGCAGCGGAAAGAAGCAGCAGCACTCTGCAGTAGTAGTAGTCCTCACTTTGAGTATCGTATTGCGGCTGCTAGCTGTTGTTTCATGCCTGGTACGTATGATATATCGTACTCATCGAGGACGTCTGCAGGCAACCTTTTACCTGGTATATACGTTGYTACGTCCAACGTGACTGCAAGCATACGACCTGTCTGGATATTGACACATACACCAATCGGTCTTACATTTCCGGACAAAGTTATAACAGACTCCATGAGGTGAGCTCGTTCTTTTTGCTCAAGCGCGATCATTATGTTCAGCAGCACCACGATGCCCCACCTAACAGACCATACCGCCGCAATACAGCAGAGCGAGAGCAAGAAGCAGCACCACTCGGTAGCATAACACCACTACGAGCATGGCACTGCTGCTGCTGTGGTTGTATCTGTTGCAGAGGACGCATGATACGGACCAGGTATACCTGGTACCTGCGACGTACTACTGTACACTTGCCAATATACTCGGAAATATTACGAATGTTTGGATCTGAAAACAAATACGAAACGTTTCATATATTTTCGGACAAATTGGTACGGAAAAAAACTCGGTGCGGTGAGACCGCTCGTTTCGTAGTACGCACACCTGATGCAGCAGCATGCTCGTGGCCTCCTGTCATAACCATACGACTGCGCAACGTCAGGGATGCTGTCGCGTCGCTGCTGTTGCTGCATGCGTGCAGATATATGTTCGATGCCGCGTCGCTGCTGTTGCTGCATGCGTGCAGATAGATGTTCGATGCCGCTCGATGTGCACGTCGGCGTGCCCTTCTTTGTGTTGATGCCGACGCGGCAAAATCACCTTTCAAAATCTGCCGCCGAGACCGGGTTTCACGTTGCCCTGCTCGGCTCGACCGAGTGGGACGGGGTACCCCGTAAAACCGACTCTATTTTTTCGGCTTCGCGAGCGCCCCGCGCGGGCCACGGGCCCCGGGCGAGGGCGAGGCCCGGGGGGCGCGCTACCTGGTCGATCCCCCGGCTGTCGACCCGAGCGACGGCGAGATCGGCCGCGAGGGCCGGGCGCGAAAACGCGCCGCCGGGCAAAAAAATCACAATTTACTTTGTTACTATAGCTATATGTGAGTAATACTTGGTTAATTGATATATAGGACCGCTATCAAGTAATATATAGGCTATATCGTAAGGTGATATAAGTTGATTATTGGCCTATATAAGCTTATACAAGTTGATATATCGCCAATATCAGGTGAAATACGTCATATAAGCCACCCCGATATACACTACCAGACGCGTATATCACAATTTGCTCTATTGATCGATGTATCTGTATCTTTCGGATGGTATATTTTGGTGGAATATATCGCTGTACGTATGACATCTTGTACGTAATGAGTACGCCTGAAAGACGAGAACGCCGAAAACCTCATTTTCCTACACTCTAACCGGCACCGGTGGTAGTGCAGCCCACCACGGCTGGCTGTGTTCTTGTCTTGGAATTGGTGCTGTAGTAGCAGTTATGTAGTAGCAGTTAGGATGGAGCTGTAGTATTAGTCATGTAGTAGCAGTTATACCATTCCTACTGTAGGCGACAGAGTGTGAAAATATCAACTTGAATTGTGCTAAGTTATCTGTTGCTACTGCTGTTCTGGATAAATTTCGTGATAAATGTTGCGGAATTTTATCCGGCTACTGCTGATGTATCTCTGCCGCTGTAACGTTGAAGCCCCCACCCGTGTCGCCCACACACGACTCCCTACCCCCTTGTATGCGTGTGGATATGTTAATGATACCACCGGTATTTCCCGTCATCCACGCCCCCTCCCCCAATCGAGTCTCGAACGGGACCCATGGTCAATGGCCAAATGACTAAGGCAAGCAACCAGTGAGTACCCCTCCCCCCCCTCGTCGCCGTCTCGAATGGGATGCGTGGTCAATGGTCAAAG
>MEHQ01000785.1:7051-20131 GCA_008828725.1 Saccharina japonica
CCCCCCCCCCCCCCCCTGGGCTGGCGTCGGTCGTCAACAACGCTGTAAAACACGCCACTCGCTGCGTGAGCTAGACAACCAGGGTACCGTTTTTGTTTTCTTGTCGGCGGTCACTAAGGCTGGCGGTCTTGTTAAATCAGTTGTGCTGGGTGGAGAACCTTTGCTCCGCCGAAGGGGAATGATCGTATCACGTAGGATGTATATGGGATGGCACCCACGAGGTAGATACATAGTAATACCCATTGCTGTCTCTGGAAGTAACCACGCCATAAATGAAACCAAGTTAATTGGAGACTGTCGCCCATAATTTGTAAGTCCGCCTCACAGGCGGTTCTTAGCAGGATGCAGCTCACCCTCCATGCGTCTCGCCCAATACCTCACGGCGCTTCGCCCTTGGTGCAAGCAATGTCTGCCCGGTTGGTGAAAACCCAACGTGCTCCGTCCCGGCATTGTATTTAGGGATGCGAGGGTCTATGATCATACGACTACGGCCGCGCACAACATGAGTACACCACCCCCCGCCCTCGGTGGACATGATTCTCCCTCGGTGAGCGGGACCAACCCTGGGGAATGCCCTTCCCTCCCACCGGTGGACAAGAACCCCCACCCAGTGGATGGGATCCCCCCTCCCGTGATTGATGGGACCCCCCTCTCCTGGTGGATGGGAGACACCCCCCCGCAGTGAATGGGAACTCCCCGTCCGATGTGCTAGTAGGAGGCGAGGGAAAGCCAGGTATTTTATCGCAAGAGAGAAATAACCTTCCAGACGTTGGACACCTCATGATCTACATCCACTACAGATAAAATCTACAGCACGAGATCCTAACCTTGCCCTTGCGATATACGTGTGCTACGGTAGAGGAGGTATACCTTTTTTTGGCTGAATCGTTTTCTGGACGATCGGGCTCCTTAACCCAAATTCGTCGTTTGTTCATTTCTTTTGTGACGAATAATGTTTCAGAGAATACTTCGGTCATGATATTTTCGCATTCAGCAGCACTCTTATTTTCCCTCCAAAATCATTGTTTCCGTGAGGTGTGTAACGCTCCCTAAGTGACCACTCTTAGAGGGCAAAAACATGGTGCACCTCTATCGTAGCATGCGTCTGAAGTGAAAAACAAACGATGATCGGTCCGAAGTATGGAACTTCAAACTTGAAGGGGGGGTTGTTTTGCGGCCCGTCTGCGCCGGCGTTTTCACATATATATGCCCCCCTGGGGCATCACGTGCGGAGCGAGGAAGCCCAAGGCGGCACCGGAGACGCTGCTGCCGTACGCCTGTGATGCGTGCAGTAGCCACACAGGAGCAGGCAGCAGAAGCAGAAGAAGCGGCCCAAGTAGCAGCAGCAGCAGCACCAGCAGCAGCAACAGCAACAGAAAAGGCAGCAGCAGCAGCAGCAGCAGCAGCAGCAGCAGCAGCAGCAGCAGCAGCAGCAGCAGCAGCAGCAATGGCCGCAGTAGCACAAGCAGCAGCAACACAACGAGCAGCAGCAGCACAAGCAGCAGCAGCAGCACAAGCATGCATTGACGAGCGAAAATACGGGTTCCAAATTTAGATGGCGTGAAGAGATAAGGGACCCTTTTTATCCACTGGGTATCAGAGCGAATGCGACTTTCTACATAGAGGTTTCCGAATTATCTATTAAAGGCTCCTTAACCCAAACTGGTCGGAATTTCATTCTTGCGTGGTAATATGTTTCATACGAGACTCAGATCATGGAATTGCTCATCGGCTATAATAGCACTTTTACGTTCCTGCGAAACGTATTTATTTTTGTCGGCGACGTATGGAGCTCCTTAAGTGAGGAAGCCCAAAAAATAATGGCACACCTCTATCGTAGCAAGCGTCTACGATAGATGGATGTGCATCATTTAGTTTCTGAGGCTTTGGTACTCCCTTAAGAAGCTCTGCTACCGTACAACCTCGCCCAGAAACTGATTTTTGTTTTCGAAAAATGAAAGTGCACCCCGACGGTCAATCGCAAGGCCTAAGGTACGAAAACCATGCCATCATACTGCCAAAAACGAGAGACGCGTGCTATGATATTGGTAAAAATCGTTTTTGGCCAGACGGTTTTCTAATTGACGGGGAGCTCCCTAGCCCATTCCGAACTGGAAAAAAAAATCCTACACTAATTCCAAGTAGTTTGTCCCCAAAAATCGTGGGACGAGTTCTTAAGGGGTTAACCCATTCAGAACTGAAACGAAATGTCCCACACTAATTCCAATTAGTTTGTCCCCAAATTCGTGGCACCAGTTCTTACGGGTCTAGTTTTGCAATATATATATATATATATAAACCTGATAATGTTTTCGGATGCCTAGAGCATGGTAGACGCATGCTACGATAGAGGTGCACCATGTTTTCTCTGAGCTCCTCACTTAAGGAGCGTCATACCTCGCCGAAAAAATGATTTTGGAGGAAAATAAAAGTGCTGCCGGATGAGAAATCACATGATCGAAGTATACCCTGAAACATATTTTGTCACAAAAATGAAAAAACGACGAATTTGGGTAAAGGAGCCCGATCGTTCAGAAAACGATTCAGCCAAAAAGTGCTACCTCTACCGTAGCACGCGTCGGTACTGTCTTTTCATGTCGGGCTGCACTTTCATTCCGTAGAGAATGAAAATGAAAGTCAGGTTTTGGCTTACTATTAGTTAGTATGGAGCTCCTCATGTGAGGAGCCTCAGAAATATAAAAAATCGGCGCACCTCTAAATACCGTAACGTAGCACGTGTCAAAATAATGACACCCCGACGAGTTTTGGTTGACCCATTCAGAACTATAAACAAATGTCCCTCACTAATTCCAAGTAGCTTGTCTCCAAATTCGTGGGAACAGTCCCTGAGGAGTTAAGGAGCCAGCCCCCCACAATTTGGGGGGGAAAAACAGGCAAAAAGGGTTTCCCCTACCGTAGTAGCATGTCGTTGATGCATGCCGTATATGATATATCATAAGGGGCGCGGCTTATAAGACTGGTTTCGCAGGAAAATAAGAAATCTACCTGATGATGATCAAAATACCATGGGCTACTGTAAGTACACAATGATGAAAGTCCGAAGATTTTAGGACTGCAGTCCCAATGTGGGGACAAAACACTTGGAATTAGAGTAAAATAGTCATTTCTAGACAGTGCAGTTATAAAAGGGATACGTGAGCCCTGTCATTTCATAAACCGTGTCAGCCCCAAAAGTGCTACCTATGTCGCGGCACGGAATTAGAGTAAAATAGTCATTTCTAGACAGTGCAGTTATAAAAGGGTTACGTGAGCCCTGTCATTTCATAAACCGTGTCAGCCCCAAAAGTGCTACCTATATCGCGGCACGGAATTAGAGTAAAATAGTCATTTCTAGACAGTGCAGTTATAAAAGGGTTACGTGAGCCCTGTCATTTCATAAACCGTGTCAGCCCCAAAAGTGCTACCTATATCGCGGCACGGAATTAGAGTAAAATAGTCATTTCTAGACAGTGCAGTTATAAAAGGGTTACGTGAGCCCTGTCATTTCATAAACCGTGTCAGCCCCAAAAGTGCTACCTATATCGCGGCACGGAATTAGAGTAAAATAGTCATTTCTAGACAGTGCAGTTATAAAAGGGTTACGTGAGCCCTGTCATTTCATAAACCGTGTCAGCCCCAAAAGTGCTACCTATATCGCGGCACGGAATTAGAGTAAAATAGTCATTTCTAGACAGTGCAGTTATAAAAGGGATACGTGAGCCCTGTCATTTCATAAACCGTGTCAGCCCCAAAGTGCTACCTATATCGCGGCACGGAATTAGAGTAAAATAGTCATTTCTAGACAGTGCAGTTATAAAAGGGATACGTGAGCCCTGTCATTTCATAAACCGTGTCAGCCCCAAAAGTGCTACCTATATCGCGGCACGGAATTAGAGTAAAATAGTCATTTCTAGACAGTGCAGTTATAAAAGGGTTACGTGAGCCCTGTCATTTCATAAACCGTGTCAGCCCCAAAAGTGCTACCTATATCGCGGCACGGAATTAGAGTAAAATAGTCATTTCTAGACAGTGCAGTTATAAAAGGGTTACGTGAGCCCTGTCATTTCATAAACCGTGTCAGCCCCAAAAGTGCTACCTATATCGCGGCACGGAATTAGAGTAAAATAGTCATTTCTAGACAGTGCAGTTATAAAAGGGATACGTGAGCCCTGTCATTTCATAAACCGTGTCAGCCCCAAAAGTGCTACCTATATCGCGGCACGGAATTAGAGTAAAATAGTCATTTCTAGACAGTGCAGTTATAAAAGGGTTACGTGAGCCCTGTCATTTCATAAACCGTGTCAGCCCCAAAAGTGCTACCTATATCGCGGCACGGAATTAGAGTAAAATAGTCATTTCTAGACAGTGCAGTTATAAAAGGGTTACGTGAGCCCTGTCATTTCATAAACCGTGTCAGCCCCAAAAGTGCTACCTATATCGCGGCACGGAATTAGAGTAAAATAGTCATTTCTAGACAGTGCAGTTATAAAAGGGATACGTGAGCCCTGTCATTTCATAAACCGTGTCAGCCCCAAAAGTGCTACCTATATCGCGGCACGGAATTAGAGTAAAATAGTCATTTCTAGACAGTGCAGTTATAAAAGGGTTACGTGAGCCCTGTCATTTCATAAACCGTGTCAGCCCCAAAAGTGCTACCTATATCGCGGCACGGAATTAGAGTAAAATAGTCATTTCTAGACAGTGCAGTTATAAAAGGGTTACGTGAGCCCTGTCATTTCATAAACCGTGTCAGCCCCAAAAGTGCTACCTATATCGCGGCACGGAATTAGAGTAAAATAGTCATTTCTAGACAGTGCAGTTATAAAAGGGATACGTGAGCCCTGTCATTTCATAAACCGTGTCAGCCCCAAAGTGCTACCTATATCGCGGCACGGAATTAGAGTAAAATAGTCATTTCTAGACAGTGCAGTTATAAAAGGGTTACGTGAGCCCTGTCATTTCATAAACCGTGTCAGCCCCAAAAGTGCTACCTATATCGCGGCACGGAATTAGAGTAAAATAGTCATTTCTAGACAGTGCAGTTATAAAAGGGTTACGTGAGCCCTGTCATTTCATAAACCGTGTCAGCCCCAAAAGTGCTACCTATATCGCGGCACGGAATTAGAGTAAAATAGTCATTTCTAGACAGTGCAGTTATAAAAGGGATACGTGAGCCCTGTCATTTCATAAACCGTGTCAGCCCCAAAGTGCTACCTATATCGCGGCACGGAATTAGAGTAAAATAGTCATTTCTAGACAGTGCAGTTATAAAAGGGTTACGTGAGCCCTGTCATTTCATAAACCGTGTCAGCCCCAAAAGTGCTACCTATATCGCGGCACGGNCCCCAAGATCCTAATCTTTGGTGCTGGTGCGTGTGTTGACCAATGAAAAGCGGATTTGAAATATTTTTTTTTCAAATTGGTTTTTTTTCTTCTTCGTTAAAACGGGCCCTTAGGGCTATAAAAAAAACAAAGTTTTCAGTCAAACCCCGTGTTACTCACGTATGATACCTCTATTATCGTAGAACTCCTTCCCCCAAAATTGGAACACAATTAATTACGGGCCCTAAGGGCCCGTTTTAACGAAGAAAAATAAAATTCAATTTGGAAAAAATAATATTCAAATCCGCCTTTCATTGGTCAACACACGCACCAGCACCAAAGATTAGGATCTTGGGGCATAATATTTGGTGCTGGTGCGTGTGTTGACCAATGAAAAGCGAATTTGAGTTTTATTTTTTCCAAATTGAATTTATTTTATACTCGTTAATCGGGCCCTTATGGGGGGCCATACATTTTACAAATAGGACCACATATTGTTATTAATAGTAAATAAAGCAAGAGGGTTTTATAGCTTTGTGTGCGTACTGTGTAGGTCCCCTATTTACTATTAATAGTATGGTCCCCCGTAGTACCTGGTTATGATAGCAGATGAAAAACAATGACGAAAAGCAGGCCTACCTGATGATGTTCTTGTCTCCCCTGGAGCAGTAGCACCCCGAGTTCACGTCGCGCTGTTCGGAGCACGAGTTTTCTCTATGACGTTGAACGTCGAGCCCTCCTTCACTTCGGTGCACTCATTCCCGCAGGTCAGGATGGTGTTACCGCTCACCAGGTTGTTGTTGCACTCGTCCGCTGACTGGGGGTAAAAAACGTGTAGGTAAGGGGGGCACCATATTATTTGCTCTTGTTGTTGTTGTTTCGGTTCGATTCGGTTCGTTACGTTTCGTTTGGTTTGGTTTCGTTTCGATACGTTTCATTACGTTACGTTACGTCTCGTTACCTTTTGTTTTGTTTCGGTTCGATACGTTACGTGGCGTCACGTTACGTTTCGTTACCTTCTGTTTGGTTTGGTTTGGTTTGGTTTGGTTTGGTTTGGTTTCGTTTTCGTTTCATGTTCGTTTCGTTTTCGTTTCGTTTTCGTCTCGTTTTCGTTTCGTTTCATTTAATTGAATATAATTTCATTTAGTTTAATTTCATTTCATTTCGTCATTTCGTCATTTCGTCATTTCGTCTCGTCTCGTCTCGTCTCGTCTCGTTTCGTTCTGTTCCGTTTTTTGTTTTTGTTTCTGTTTTGTTTTTGTTTTTTATTTTCTTTTGTTTCGTTTTTTTTTTCACCATTGCGTTCTGCTTTCCAGCTCAACTCGTGGGTGGTTTTAGCACCCTCAAAGAGGCATTATGGACATCCCGTACTTCCACCGGTCCGCTCATACGACGCCCACTGCCCATGATGGACCATAGGTTTAGATAGGCCTGTGAGCCTGTTGACTCGATTGAGACTTTAACTCTCGCACTCACCCTACGGTAGACGTAGCTTCATTTTGGCAGAGTAGTTTATGATTCTGAACGACGGAGTCCGAATGTCACCCTGTTTTTGCAGAATGTTTAATTTTGTCCTTACTTAGGCCACGGGAATTGTTCAGCGGGTACGTAGCACGTTTATTTTCACTTCACAACTGATATTTTAGACTACTGCAGGTATATAGCTCTTATGCTATAATCCAGTGAACACATACAACCTCAGAAAACAATAGGTGTTCCTCTATCGTAGCGTTGACCAGCAGTTCGATGCTGCACAAATTTGCCAGGATAGAGCTAACGTCGAAATTCAAAAACTGTGTAACCGATCGACAGGCCAACCGACTATATGGGCATCTCGCGGTTGAACGTGTGAGGCCGTATGCATGCCCTCCCAGAACCCTGCCCTTGACGCACGCCACGGCAAAGGGTGGTCCTCACCCAAAAACTGGTGAAAAAATGAAAATTCCGACGAATTTGGGTTAAGGAGCTCCGTCGTTCAGAAAAAAAAAACGTTTCCGCCAGAAAGTATTACCCGCCTCTCTCTGTTGTAGCTAGCAGGCGTCCCTTCCCTGACCTGCTTGAAAGATGTCCCGATGTATATGCCTTCCCCGTTCTTCTCGTCTTGATCGCCGAACTTGAAGTCGTACAGCCCGCAGTTTTCGATCTTGTTGCCCGTCAGTCTCGCGCCCACGACGAAGTTCTTCAGGCGGACGCACTCCCCTCTGCGCAGTGGTGCAGCAGCAGTAGCAGCAGCAGTAGCAGCAGAAGCAGCAGCAGCAGAAGCAGCAGCAGCAGCAGCAGCAGCAGCAGCAGCAGCAGCAGCAGCAGCAGCAGCAGCAGCAGCAGCAGCAGCAGCAGCGTCAGTAGTGCATCATAAGTACCCATGATAAGTACCCATGATAAGTACCCATGCTATGCCATGCCATGCCATGCCATGCCATGCCATGCGGTGAGAGTATCGAAATAAAACGTTGAGGGCTACGATAAGGGGGGGTGAGGTGTGGGCCCATATAGGGGTATGGTACTAACAGCACGTTTTGGCCTAAACCGCAGTACTTCTGGTCATTCTATAGCAGTAGAGGTGCACCATTCTTTTGTTTCTGAGGGAGGTGTACCATCGCCCGAAACTTGATTTTGGACGGAAATGAAAGTGCTAACCCTGATGAACAAACCCCCAGGCCAAACTATCCAACGCAACATAGCGCTTGCGACACAAGATTGAAAGTCGGACGATTTTAGGTTGGGTTATGGAGCCCGACCATTGAGAAGCCTTTTCTGCCAAAAACAAACGGTATATACCTCTATAACTACTGTACGTATCATGACGCTTGCTACTACGGTAGAGGTGCACGATATTTGTTCCTTAGACTTCTCGCTTGAGTAACACCAAGTGACCCAAAAAAACTGGTTCTGGAGCAAACGAAAGTTTGCTGGCCCTAGCATAAACAAATATATATTTTGCCTACTGTAGTCCAAGCATAAAAAAATATATATTTTGCAACACAAGGAGAACGAAAGTCTGATGAGTTCAGGGCCCGTTTTAACGAAGAAAAAAAAAACAATTTGGAAAAACCAAAAAAATCAAATCCGCTTTTCATTGGTCAGAACCCGCACCACCACCCAAGATTATACCCCAAGATCCTAATCTTTGGTGCTGGTGCGTGTGTTGACCAATGAAAAGCGGATTTGAAATATTTTTTTTTCAAATTGGTTTTTTTTCTTCTTCGTTAAAACGGGCCCTTAGGGCTATAAAAAAAACAAAGTTTTCAGTCAAACCCCGTGTTACTCACGTATGATACCTCTATTATCGTAGAACTCCTTCCCCCAAAATTGGAACACAATTAATTACGGGCCCTAAGGGCCCGTTTTAACGAAGAAAAATAAAATTCAATTTGGAAAAAATAATATTCAAATCCGCCTTTCATTGGTCAACATACGCACCAGCACCAAAGATTAGGATCTTGGGGCATAATATTTGGTGCTCGTGCGTGTGTTGACCAATGAACAGCGAATTTTAATTTTTTTTTTTCCAAATTGGATTTCTTTTATACTCGTTAATTCGGGCCCTAAATTACCGACGGCACACACAAAAAACTATATATTTAACTAATTTTACCAACAATATTTGGTCCCATTTTCTATGGTCCCCCGTCATAGGACACATGCTACCTTAAGGTAGAGATGCACCAGGTTGTTTCTTCTGAGGCTCCTTCCTCACTTGAGGAGCTCTATACCTCAATACCTGCAGTAGTCAAAGCACATGTTTGTTTGATAGGAAAACAAGAATGCCACGTACCCGATGAACCATTTAATTAATTCCTTTTGCCTACGTACGAGTACGTAAGTGTGCAATGAAAAATATCGGAAGACGATAATGAAAGCCCGGCGTTTGTGGGCTAAGGACCCTCTCCCCCCCTGTCATTTAGAAAACGTGCCTGCCAAAAAAAAAAAAGCCTCTGTCGTTGTAGTATCATTCGTGACACATGCTTAGGGCCCATATTAACGAATATAAAATAAATTCAATTTGGAAAAAATCAAATTCAAATCCGCTTTTCATTGGTCAGAACCCGCACCACCACCCAAGATTACACCCCAAGATCCTAATATTTGGTGCTGGTGGTGCGTGTGTTGACCAATGAAAAGCGAATTTGAATTTTTATTTTTCAAAATTGAATTTATTTTATACTCGTTAATATGGGCCCTTAGGCTTTTGGGACCGCTCCACACATCGATCGATTTCCCACCTTATTATCTAGATCTTTCCGAGGGCAGAAGGGGGACCCTTCCCTTGTCTGAACCATCTAAAATAGCACATAGTGTTTCCTGGGTTGGATCTGCACTACGCATTTTAGATCCTGCGCAATCCTCCCACAACGGCAGGTGATAATGAACTAGACGACCTTCACGATCTGTTTGTTGATGATCTGTAGATGATCTAGATCATCGGGGTGTCACTTCTTCCTTTGGGGCCGTTCCCACTCCACGGTCTAGATCGCTCTGGGCAGATAGGACCCTTGACGCGTGTGCTACGGTAGAGGTGCCCCTTTTTGACCGAAACGGTTTCGAAATGACGGGGAGGGGGGGGGGGAGGGCTCCTAAATTTAACCCTAAAACCGTCGGAATTGTTTTTTTTGGGTTGCCATACTTTTCGTTTAGTCTCGTTCCAAGGCACGGGGTTGGCTATCGGTTCGTAGCGCTTTTGGCTTTCCCCTGCAAAATCAGTTCTTGGGTGACTTGCAATTAGTATACATCTCTTCAAATGAGTTGAGCCTCATACAAATATATATATATATATATATGTTGAACCTCTACCTTAAAATGGCATGCGTCCCCTTGTCTGTAGGGGCCTCCCTTATGGCAGCACGCGCACCGCGGCGGCGGTCAAGAGTGCTTACCCGCAGTTCCGGACGGTGACGCCCGTCATACCGAAACCTTCCAGGGGCTCGGAGGCGCTTTGGCCCTGACCCCTCACCTCGACGCACGTGTTCACGATGGAGTCCGCCTCGTACGTGTCGCCGTGTAGGCCGTCCACTGTGAATCCCTGTTATATGTACAAGCAAGTAGTAAATGGTATCCCGACATTGGTCAAATCAGTCAATCAGTCAATCAATCAATCAATCAATCATTCATTCGATCGATCAGTCGATTGATCAATCAATTAATGGATCGATCGATCAGTCAGTCAGTCGATCAATCAATCAATCGATCAATCTATCAATCGATCGATCGATCAATCAATCAATCAATTATTCAATCAATCAATTATTCAATCTATCTATCTATCTATCTATCTATCTATCTATCTATCTATCTATCTATCTATCTATCTATCTATCTATATATCTATCTATCCATCTACCTATCTATCAATCTATCTATCTATCTATCTATCTATCTATCAATTGATCGATCAATCGATCAATCAATCAGTCAATCGATCCGTCAATCAATCAATCTATCAATCGATCGATCAATCAATCAATCAATCAGTCAGTCAATCAATCCATCAGTTAATGAATAACTGAATCCATCAACCAACCAATCGATAAGTTGACGAATACATTGATCCATCAATCAATCAGTCAGCCAGTCAGTCAGTCAATCAATCAACCGCTCGATCAATCAATCCATCAACCAATCAATCAATCCGAATAGCAAGATGCCCTCTTGGGAGTTACAATTAACTTATTTGTTCTGTTCCATCTAATATATTCGCCCCCTACTCCTCCAGGCCCCTCCCTTTCGTTACCCCCAAGATCAGATCAGCCAACAGGGCACCCCCCCCCCGCCGCCGCGCCACAGTAGTCACAGGTCGCGTCTTCGTGTTCATCGCGCGAATGTAGGTCAGCATTTCTTCCCTAGCCGACTCGCGTCGGATCGGTCACAGGCACCCTGCCGTCATCCTGTAGTAGTACTGTTTTTGCTGGGATTCGAAACCTGCTGTAGGCAACTGACTGTACCGCCGATCTGAATTTAGTACTGGAATATTTCGGTCGGAATGCTAAACAAAGGAACATCCGATTTTAATCCAAACCTCTTACCGTACATGACACTGTATACCACACCCCCTCGGACGAATTTCAACGCTGATTTGCGTGACGACCGGTCCAGTGCTAACCCTGGGCGACCCACGTCTATGGAAAGATCTAGACGAGACGCTACGAAAGCCGCCTTTTTCGTTGTCTGTGCCCCCCTGGTTATGGAGAAAATCGGCTTTGAAATTCACCCCAGGGGGTGTGATATAATTCACCCCAGGGGGTGTGAGCTCAATTGACCCATACTTGTTGTGGGTGTTACTGTTAAAGATATTAGGCGCGAACAACTACATCTCTGATCAATACGAGGACCCCGACGAGTTGTGTTTGTTGTTGTTTGTTTGTTTTTTAGTACACGGGGTCCTCCCAAGTATTATTGTTGTAGCGAACGAAGGATCAGGGTCTGAGTAGCTACGAGAGAGAGCGTGGGCGTGCCCCACCCTCTGTCACTCCTCTCACCACCACCTCTAGACTCAGATGTCTATTGTTCTCTAAGTTTGATTGCCCAACAAGCGGCCCTTCTACAAAACATCACTCTTCTGGGGTTTTTATCATCGGTGGATCATCTTTGTCCAACACCAGCATGGCAGTATGCTGCTGCCTGTGCCCGCCTGTGCGACCACCTGTCAAGGGTGTAACAACTATACCTGAATAGGTTATGAGCCTCGGTCTACAGCAAGGTACACACAACTAAGGGTCCTCAAGACGACGTCCTGGAGCAGCTCTACAGCCTAGCTACATGTTCTTCGGCGGGAACTACTACTGCTGAGATTACCGCAACCCCCAGTTTGCATCAGGGCCAGCTCCTTTCCGTATTCTGGCGTCTCCAACGCCGTGCAGTCATGCATGCCGTCCTTCACGAGCAGTCTCCTGGAAGTGTAGTCTTCCTGCGTGATGGCGACTGTCGTCATTAGCACTAATGTAGCCGTGCTCCCGATTCTTGTTACTATTGGCGACACTTAGTCCTGAGGTGCCGTACCCCCTGAGTTGGAGGCCATCCTTCCGGCGGGTCTCCCTTTCTGCCCGCTTCCACCACCTGCTGCCGGCTGAGGTCCGCCGCCGCCGGCTGTCGCTGATTCCTACCCGCCAACGTCGTCTGCCGGTGCTCCTGGCGCTTTTTGTTTGGTCAGCACATCCGCTGGGGTTATTCCACATATTTTTACCAGGATCTCGTCCATCACCGGGTTGCGGGGTTCCACAATGGGAGTTGTGTGGCCGTACGCCGCGTCGTTGTTGAAGTTGATGTGCGATGTGTAGTCAGTAGTGGCAGAGCTTGTAAAGCAGACGAAGAAGCTGAAATAGCTGGTGAAACGGATGAAGTAGCTGCCGCTAGTCCTGCTGCATTCGCTGCTGTACGTAGTAGTTGCCTCTGCTTGCTGTACGGTGTGTAGTAGTCTCTTCGGGAGACGTCGCTGCTGTAGTAGGCGTTGCTCTACCTGTCGGTGCTGTAGTAGTAGACGATGCTGTAGGCGTAGGCGTTGTTGTAGTACCAGTCGTTGCTGTATACCGGCCCTTGCCGTACGAGTCGTTGCTGTACCAAACCAGTCGTTGCTGTACGAGTCGTTGCTGTACCAGTCGTTGCTGTACCAGTCGTTGCTGTACACTCGGTGGGCGATAACAATGATGCTGAAGATGACGATGACGATAAGGGTTGATGATGATGATGATGATGATGATGGTGGTGGTGACGACGATGCTTGCTCCGTGTCTTCATCGAGTAGTAGTATACGTAAAACGCGGAGTA